>RDPX01000229.1:918102-934354 GCA_003991215.1 Morbakka virulenta
GAGAGTGAGAGTGAGAGTGAGAGTGAGAGTGAGAGTGAGAGTGAGAGTGAGAGTGTGAGTGTGAGTGTGTGTGTGTGTGTGTGTGTAACAATATAGGGGAAACTGCTAAGTTAACGAGGAAAGTAAGGTAACTGGTGCCTGGATAACCAATAATATTGTTGAAGCAAACTTAAACATGTAGCAGGAACTAAAATCATTCTGAATAACGCTAATAGTATATAAATATTGAAAATGAAACGTTGACTGCTACAATGTAACTCTAAACAGTAGCTGACTGAAAGCGTAAAATTAATCAAATTCTGCTGTAAAAATATGGTAAAATGTTTTTGTAACCGACAGAAAGTCCAAGCAAATAAGGATTCTTCAAATCGCAGATTTATTTGAATACTCATCCAGTATTCACGAACGAATACATTTCCAGTGTTCATTCAAATGTCAAAACTTGCCTTCTCAAATTTGATGTTTTATTTTCAAACAACTAGTAATAAATAAAAGAATACAACTGGCCACATAATTTCATCATTCGTTTTCCCCAGACAAATAATCGGTTTTGCACATACCGATGGTTTGTTTTGATACGTGTCGATGGTTTGTATGTGGAAATAAACTGAGTTTAACTCAGCATACCAAATTCAGCTGATAAAAACCTCATGTCGACGCATCATTGTTTTTCTTTGAACTTTGAGGAGTGTGTGTGAGCTAATCCAATGTTGCTTTGTGGTAGCTGAGTGTCAAGATTGTGTAAGCATGGGCTAGACAGTGCGTATTATGTAGTTATTATTGATTAAATTTAAAAGCTATTATCTTTTTGTTGATGCGGGATATGTTTCTAACGGTGTCTGATTTACAAAAGTGAAACGGAAATTTTTTTACATCTCTGCGATGGCCAGATAGTCGAAATCCGGATAAACGAGTGCTCAAATAGTTATTATAACTTTTGCTGCAGGAGATAATAAATTTTAAAGTGGTGTTTTGCGTGCGGTAACAAGTTGTTTTTGTTCTTTGAGAGAAAATACCTAGCAGGATATTAAAAGCGGTTCATAATGTTTGTTTTCGTTTCTCAATCCTCGCAGCATAGAGCCGATTGTAGATTATGTTGACAAGAAATTTGAGAATTACTTGAAGGACGAGTCAGGGCTGAACAGGAGAAATATTTCAGACAATAGAGTTCACTGCTGTTTTTATTTTATTAATCCTTCTAGTCATGGGTGAGTTAAGTGTATGTTTTATACGAAAATATTTTGTTAAAATGTACATGTTCATATGTATATATCTGCTAATTATATCTGCTTTTTGGGATAAACGTTTCAATCCTTCAAAAAGTTATTGGTTTGTGTTAGGTCAGGCATCCTGGATAGAAATTGCACAATCCTGTGATGAACAGTATTAGAACCTAATCTAAGCGTAAATTCAGGATGTTTGATGTGAAGCAAATACTTGCGCTTACAAGTGTTAGTTCAAATAGTGCGTTACTTATTGAACCTGCCCCACCCTGAACTTTTAATTTGCCTGTCGTCAAATAGTTTGAATTCAATGTAATTTGCAATTGGTACTAAAATATCAAATGACAGAAAGTTTACATGGACCAATAGATCCCTTTGAACAGTAAATAAGATTTCAGTTGTTAAAATGCATTTGTACTTATCCTTGATATAGGTAAGCCGGTATCTAAATCTGAGATAGATAAGGGTATTTGAGAAATGGTTTTAAAGCCATTAATAAACTCAGTAAACAAGGTTCAAGGAAAATTATCGGCATCATGTGATGTATAGATCTTGTATACCTTAATTGGGTACCGCTATTGGATTTGCAATATTAAGGTTTTTTATCTAGTGCCGCGTGCTGTTTTAGGAAAGCAGCCTGCTACAGATTAAAACCGATGCAGAGGTTTTGAAATACTTTTGTGCTGCGTATTTAGTAAGTAATGAAATTACATAGAAGTTAGATTGCCTCAAAAGGCAGCACATATTCATCAAAGGATATAACCACAGGTATAAACAGACGGTTTTCAAGAAGACTCAGTTTATATTGTGGGTCCTTAAAAGCAATGGACTTATTGGCTGTTTTTTCTCTTTAAGCAGATACATTTGGGCTAACACAGGTCACAGATCCTATTTTTGACACACCCCATACCTACACTTTGCTGTTCCCATTTCTTAATCTTACTATTCTCCGTGCTACAAATTGCTGTCCCAAGCATTGTTTAGCCATAGATCTTCCATACTGTACCCCTCCTCCTGGTTTCTGTTTGCCCTACCTTTTTCTTCGGTTTGGTTCACTTGTTTTTTCTGGTTCCTTTGCTTTTTTTTGTTTCCCTCACTTCTTTCTGTTTCCTCCACTTTTTGTCTGTTCCCCCCACTTTTTTCTGTTTCCTTCACTTTTTTCTGTTTCCTCCACTTTTTGTCTGTTCCCCCTACTTTTTTTTGTTTCCTGCATTTTTTTCTGTTATCTCCACGTTTTCTTTGTTTCCCTCACTTCTCCTTTCTGTTTCACCCACCTTTGTCTCCCTCTCATTTGGTTCCACCTCTCAGAGACAGACATTCTTTGGCTGATTGTCACTACTTTTTTTCCACTTATTTTCACTTAAAATACAATTTCCTTTTTATTTGAAAGAAAACAACGAAAAGTAGATAACCAACAATGCAGTATGAAATATCGATGGAAAATATCGTTATAGCAATACTAATTTCACAAAAAAATTATTAATTCATTTGAACTCAGACTGATGACCAGTTATATGTAAGTTTTCCTTAGAAAATGCAGTATGTTACGCAGGGTTTTTTCGGAAGTGATTTTCATAATTTGCTGTACCCACAAAAACATGTATTAACAATAATTGCTGTGTTGTTTAACAAACTATTTTAAAAGAGAAATGTGACTTTAGCGGAAAGGTTTTTTTCGAGGTTTTTTTAAAGTAAAAAAAGGTGACATCATTTGACATCGTTTTACAGATTGCGACCAATCGATATCAAGTTTATGAAAGCACTTCATGAAAAAGTGAATCTTGTTCCAATAATCGCAAAAGCAGACACGCTGACAAAACAAGAAGTGACACTAAAGAAAAAAAAGGTAACGATGTTCAGTAGCAGATGAACTTTGCATTTTATACAAATGATCTTTTGTTGTAATGCAACATACTGGATGAGATTGCTTGTCATGGTTGGAGGGCACTGTTATTTGTAGTACCGCTGTGAAAGGTTTTGTTTAATATATTGATCAGAAAGCGGGTTTAGTAGGGAATATTAACATGATAGTGCGATGGCGCTGATCAGGTCAGTAAGTAATACAGTTGAACCTCGATTATTCGAACACCGATTATCCGAATTTTGGATTATCCGAACAAGATGTTCCGACCGGGTAAAAATTTACGTAAACTTGTGTTCTAACGTAAATACATGTACGTGTATATCGAGCAAGGTGTCGTTTGTTTACGGATAATCAGTTTTCCGAACAATCAGTTATCCTCACAGTCAGTTATCCGCACAGTCAGTTATCTGAACAGTCAGTTATCTGANATTTTCACTTAAAATACAATTTCCTTTTTATTTGAAAGAAAACAACGAAAAGTAGATAACCAACAATGCAGTATGAAATATCGATGGAAAATATCGTTATAGCAATACTAATTTCACAAAAAAATTATTAATTCATTTGAACTCAGACTGATGACCAGTTATATGTAAGTTTTCCTTAGAAAATGCAGTATGTTACGCAGGGTTTTTTCGGAAGTGATTTTCATAATTTGCTGTACCCACAAAAACATGTATTAACAATAATTGCTGTGTTGTTTAACAAACTATTTTAAAAGAGAAATGTGACTTTAGCGGAAAGGTTTTTTTCGAGGTTTTTTTAAAGTAAAAAAAGGTGACATCATTTGACATTGTTTTACAGATTGCGACCAATCGATATCAAGTTTATGAAAGCACTTCATGAAAAAGTGAATCTTGTTCCAATAATCGCAAAAGCAGACACGCTGACAAAACAAGAAGTGACACTAAAGAAAAAAAAGGTAACGATGTTCAGTAGCAGATGAACTTTGCATTTTATACAAATGATCTTTTGTTGTAATGCAACATACTGGATGAGATTGCTTGTCATGGTTGGAGGGCACTGTTATTTGTAGTACCGCTGTGAAAGGTTTTGTTTAATATATTGATCAGAAAGCGGGTTTAGTAGGGAATATTAACATGATAGTGCGATGGCGCTGATCAAGTCAGTAAGTAATACAGTTGAACCTCGATTATTCGAACACCGATTATCCGAATTTTGGATTATCCGAACAAGATGTTTCGACCGGGTAAAAATTTACGTAAACGTGTGTTCTAACGTAAATACATGTACGTGTATATCGAGTAAGGTGTCGTTTGTTTACGGATAATCAGTTTTCCGAACAATCAGTTATCCTAACAGTCAGTTATCCGAACAGTCAGTTATCTGAACAGTCAGTTATCTGAGCAGTCAGTTATCTGAACAGTCAGTTATCTGAACAGTCAGTTATCTGAACAGTCAGTTATCTGAACAGTCAGTTATCTGAACAGTCAGTTATCCGAACAAATTGCTTCTCGCCCGTCTTGTTCCGATAATCGAGGTTCAACTGTACTAGTTTTGCTCCGGCATGAACACGAGTTACAAAATGTTCAGCTATTTACCATTTTGGTGGATAACATTTTTCTTGGTAATTATCTTTTGTACTGTAGTTTTAACATAAAGACAGAACAAAATGCGAAGTTGAAATTCCGATGACGGGGAAAAATTCGAATTAATAGATTTACTTTTAAGACGAAGATTTTTTTATCAAAAGCTGTCTCATTCCCGTTTCAGAGACACTTACAATTATTGCCTCGGCAGCATTCTTGATTTACTATTCAACTTGACAACGTACAGCACGACAGATAATTATGTGGGACATTAGTGGTTGGTGGACAAAGACAGCCTCCTATCGCAGTAAGACAGAGAGGATACTAGCAGGGTAGCAAAGCCAGTGCTGATTAGGAATAAGGTGGCAGTTTTGCATGTAGCGTAAAGACACCATCTACAGTAGGACACAATACGTTCAGGGAAAAAAATAAGCGATATACTTTTAGACACTCGTGATTAAATAAATAAAAGTGTTACTCGCAGACTTTTGTCTGGCTAGGAAAAGGGACGATGTTTTGTGGTATGATGTGATCAGTAAGGAAGTAGAACAAAAATATGTGTGTGATTATTAATTTGGTATAGATTTGAATGTCTGTTTGTGTTAAAGCAAAACATAGTTGACCGTAAGCTCGTGAAACAAGATTAGTTATTTAAAACTAACAATGAACTAGACATTTTCTTCGAATTATTGAACAGGAAAAGTAACTTCTTATTTTTCTGGCAAGATTTATTTGATTGCGTATTGAAGCTATTCTTCAAACAACTTGGCTTTTTCTCCTAGTTTATTTAAGTTAATACATATTTTTGAATTTTTTTTACACGTGATTAAGTTGAAGCACGTCTTTGCAGTTTCTTTTACATTGGACCTGATTTGATAAAGTTTTTTTGCAGTTTTTTTACACGGTTTAATTTGCTTCATGTTTCGCACAGATTCTTGAAGAAATTCGCAGTGAGCAGATTATACTGTACGAGTTACCGGAATGTGATAGTGACGAAGATGAGGAATACAAGCAAATGAATATGGCATTGCAGGTAAATTATGGCACACAAAAATAACAAAATCACAGAACAAAAGAACTTTATAAAATTTTCACATGTAGTGAGTATCCAGAACATCTACAAATAGGAAGATAGAGCTTTAATTGGTCTTCATTTTGCTGCTTTTGTCAAAGTGGTAATTTTTTCCAACTTGTGACGATGTTCGTACAGTATATACCTTTAAACTGATTGAGTAACTCATAACGTAACTCATAACGTAACTCATTGATAACTCATTGTTTCCACATTTCCACATCCTTTTTGAGGTAATGAAGTGGTAAAGCTGGAGACAATGAATGGAAAAACTAGTTTTGTGCATTTGTGCATTAATGTAAAAAGTTGAGTCGTGAATAATTTTTGTACACAGACCAGTGTTTACAAGGTGAAAAAGGTGTTGTGAAAGCCAGGAAACAAGATTGGATCTTTGTGGGTGTTAAAAATGTAATTCGCAAGCTGACGTTACTTTTTTCCGCACTTAAGAGGGTGTGGTAGATATCGTTATGAGAAAGACCACAGAAAGACACATTACGAGTATGGATACTTACTTTTTTTAATCTTGGTTAATAAATACAGTACTGATGACTTCAACATTTGGACAATTGGTACTATGGGAAAGGAGTACTGTTTGTTTTTGGTGACAGGACTCTGAGTCATGAGTCCATGTATTTTATGCCATACAGGAAAGCGATATGACTGCTGGTTTTTAGGTTGGATAGAATGTAAACATTAAAATAGGAGGTAGGATTCGTCTGATTATTGCTTTTAGTAGTTTGTTCCCTCTTAGGTTGTTGATTTTCTGTACGTTTTTTCTGTATTGAAACCAGGAAGGAATTCCTTATGCGGTCGTGGGAAGCAATTGTGTAGTGGAAATAAAAGGAAAGCAAGTACGAGTTAGGATGTACCCATGGGGCATTGTTGAAGGTACAAGAATAACTTTCTCAATAATAATTAATGCAGACCACTTCCAGTTGGTTTTTTTAAATATTCTGATATGTGTTACAGGTGCAATACTAAACCACAAACTAAAAACAAGTTGAGAGCATAGCATCACATTTGTAATACATGGACATCCCCCCCCCCCCCGATTACGTTGTCATTCTAGTAATTCTTTAGGGATTGTGAGATGATTGATACGAGTATACCATTCCGAGAACAATGTACCTGCAAAAGAAGTTGAAAAGCTCAGCAACTGTAAATACGTTGAAATTGAAGTGTCTACGATGTGGAAAATGAAAACAAAAACAATTCCGGTTATAGTTGGTGCACTTGGCATGGTTACAAAAAAAACACGAAAGTATTTAAACCATGTCCCAGGAAAATTATCGCTCTCGGAAATACAAAAAATAGTGTTAAATATTACTGCCCATATCCTTACAAGAACTCTTTTAGTCTGATAAAAGATAATTGACTCCTATAAATCAAGTACTGTATTATGAATTTTTCACCTTTGTTTTTATACCAAATTTAAATATTTTTACCTGATAATTTTGTACCATGATTCTTCGCATTTTAAAAATATTTTTACCTTTTATAAAATTTCTTATACACATCCTAATACCTTGAAACATAAAAAAGAGAAACGAAGTCCAGCTCCTGGTTTTCTTGTGGCAGAACTGTTTGGAACTAACAGGAATAGGGGCAAAATGCAAATTTCTGGCGTCTTTAAATAACCAGTGCTCCGGGCAGGTTGGGGTTGTTAGCTTTGGCCAGCAATCAACTTAGGAGAAGGTAAACTCTGACCACAAGCCAGGGTAGATAGGGGCCTTTAGTCCTGGGCAGCAATCTTTCCAGTGAAGGCCACACAAACAATGAAACTCGCAACTCATGGTGTCATTGGTGCCGAGGAGTTGGTGACCACTACATTTTAAGGTCAAGAACGATAGCTTGTGAGAAGTGGCAACCCCTATCAGTGAAAGCTTTATCCAGAGAGCCTGGCAACTTTTAATAGACTTACCCTGTGCGTGTGTCAAAACCTTTTATGGGACACAGATTACGTTTAAATTCAACCAAGAACTAATGACATCAATGGAGCATTTTAGAGACAAATCGTAGCAAATATAATAAATGCTGACTCGTAAGGAAGCTCCAACTAAACGTTAATTATCAAATTATTAAAGAAGAAAAAAGGAAGGGTAAGCTGTTATCGCAGAAAATGTTGATTAGAAGAAGTGAACAGAAATCAGAGAATGTTGAACAAAAGAAAAAAAGCCAAATTGTTCATAGTGAAGAAAGGGAACAACAAAGAATATCAACGAGAGTAGAAACCGAACGGAACAGATTGCTGGATAATGAGGATGAAGACACGAGAGAAATAAGAAGAAGATTTTTGAACAACTTTCACCTGCTAACTACTACAATAGAGAAAGTTGAAGAAAGAGAGAGATTGATGAAAATTAAAGCAAAAACTGAGAAAAGAAGAGACAGCACAAGCAAACAAAATATTGGAAAGATACTTAAAAGGAAATGATGATATGTGTAAAAATCTGACACCTTACAAGGAATGGATGAGCAAAGTGGCACAGAAAATTAGGGGAAAAGTTACACAGATGAATGAAATAGAAATTACTGAGAAAGGACTATACTGAAATAGTTAGAAAGAGAAATAGCTAGTCGGCCCCAGATATGGACGGTACACAATGCTACGAGTGGAAGACGTTGATTGGTGGTAGGAAATCAGTGGTGAAATGTATGAATAAAGGGATTGAAAGCCCGCAGGAAATGCCAGAATGGACGACAGATGGAAGGCTAGTGCTATTGCCAAAGATAGCGAACTTGGGTAATGAGAAGGAGTATCGACCAATAACATGTTTGGTATGGTAGCCAAGTACATGAAAGATCATGCGACCAGAAATTGAATTTAAAAGAAAAGTCAGCTGGGGAAGTGCTCGGGAGTGTTTGGAACAGTGAATCAATGGTTGGTACATAATGTCATAATGGATGAATTGAGGGGGAAGAAAAGAAATTTGGCAGTGACTTTCGGTGACTACCAAAAAGCGCATGGTATTACTCGACATGGGTGGGTGGAGAGAGTTTATAGGTGGATGGGAATACCAGATAGAGTTTTAAAACTCTTGAAAGTAACGATGAAAAGATGGCGCACACCATTGGAAATTTATGACAGTGGAGTAAGCAGATGGATAATCATCAAAAAGGGTTTTCTACAAGGAGACACCTACTCACCGGTGAGGTATCACTCGCAATGTTATTAGAAGAGGCAGATGGATATCGGATAGGAGCACCAGGAAAAAAAATCCATCAGAAGGACTTGTGGCCTATTCATTGATGCCCTGAAGGTATACCAGGCAAGTCATACTTAGCTGAAAGTAGTAAATGAGTCTGTCTTTAAGGCTAGTGTGGATACAGGAGGATGTTATGGAGTAACGAAATGTTCAGAAGTGATCTTCAGAGGTGGTAAGATGATAAAAGGAGAAGGCTTGACAGCACTGGAAGAAAGGATGAAAACACTTGATCCAGATAAAAAAGGTGATAAAATAGATCCGAAAATTGTTATCTTAAGAGCGAAGAGAGAGGTAGGAAAGAGTGCAAGAAAACTGATCAAACGAAACGTGAATGATTAGCGTCTCATGCAAGGTATTCATGCAAGAGTAGTCCAGTGCCAGGTTATATCATTAATGTCTTTAGACTTGAAAAAAGTAGAATGTTTGGATAAAATAGAGAAAGATGAGCTAAGGGATGTGAACAGTCACGGAAAGCAAGCTGGCGATGAAAGACTATACACAGATAGAAAAGGACGAAGAGTTTGAGGAACTTCAAGGACGTGTACAATGAGACTAGAGTAAGAGTTACATATACGTTTGCGAACAGCAGCAAATGAATGGTTAGAGAAAGCATGGGAGAATGAATATGAGGAAGAGCATACGTATTGAAAATGGAGGTGAAAGATATTTGCAGATGTACAGTAAGGAGGTGAAATTTGGTAAAAGATTTGTTGAATCCGATAAAGAGGGATATGACAACAGGAAATTGATATGGAAAAAAGTAAAAGAAAATTCCAAGTGAAATGAAATTGGGGTATACAAAATAGGGCTATGGANTTGAGGAACTTCAAGGACGTGTACAATGAGACTAGAGTAAGAGTTACATATACGTTTGCGAACAGCAGCAAATGAATGGTTAGAGAAAGCATGGGAGAATGAATATGAGGAAGAGCATACGTATTGAAAATGGAGGTGAAAGATATTTGCAGATGTACAGTAAGGAGGTGAAATTTGGTAAAAGATTTGTTGAATCCGATAAAGAGGGATATGACAACAGGAAATTGATATGGAAAAAAGTAAAAGAAAATTCCAAGTGAAATGAAATTGGGGTATACAAAATAGGGCTATGGATGGTTGAAGTGCAACACAAACCCTAAGAAGACAGCAGCTATATTCGACATGCCGGAGCAGATGGTGGAAACAAGAGTCTGGAAGAAAGTTGAAGGAATTGTAGAAGTAGACAGTTCCAAGTTATGTTGTGAAATAAGGAAGACAGTACAACACTTGTTATTAGGATGCAAAAAGCTTGCAGGGTCAGAGTAGGTGAGGAGACATGATAATGCACTAAAGATATTTGCAGTCGAATGGGGGAAAGAAAGAAGGTTTATTTAAAGAAAAGACGGCGTCTGGTACAAGGTAAAATGGGGTAAAGGGCACGTGTTTGAGAAAAATGAAAAGAAAGTCTTGTGGGATTAGGAACATCAAATAATGACGCATTGTGCAGCAAGAAGACCAGACATGACATTGGAGAAGGAGATTAAAGAGGAAATATACATTTTAGATATGGCATGCCGTGGAGAACGAAACAAACAGACAAAGAGAAGCGAAAAGATTGCGATACATCCAAAACCATGTTTCGAACTACGAGAGGGAAGGCAATGGTTCAAAGTGTAAGTTATACCAGTTGTGATTGGAAGTTGTGGTGGTGGAATGAAGGAATTGAAAAATGTGATAAAAGAACTATTTGATGAAAAGATAGGTAAACTTGCAAACGAAATGCAAGCGGCATTGTTATGGGACAGTGAAACAATTATTAAAAATGTATTGTCTGGATTTATTGGATTTATGGTGTTTAAATTAAATACCAAAACTTGTTAGCTAAAGACCCTGAGCAATGGATATATATATATATATATATATATATATATATTTATATCCGCTATTTATTGTGAAATATGTGTGGTGTTTATCTGTGGTTAAAAAGGTACATAGTAATGATAATAATTAATAATATTAGAAATTAATAATGGTATTAAGAATTAATGATAAATTAATAATGAATAAATAATAATAAATAAGAGCGATGTAGACAGGTTATAAATTGAAATAAAACAAGGTGGAAGATGACTGATTACTAAAGAATGCTACGTAAAGAGAGAGGAAATTAGTATTGGGTATTATGTAAAAGAATCTGTCGAATTGAAGGTGGAAACTGAAGGGCTAATATGTGCTTCCCAAGGGCGGACACTTAAGAACAGACTACATAAGAAGATCGATGAAAGCTGTGAATCGCTTGTACTTTCAGAATGTGCGAGGAAACTGATGAAACAGTGCATCGTAGAATTAGTGCAGGTTTAAACGTTGCCCAGAAGGAATATAAAAGAGGCCATGATAATGCAGAAATTATCCATTGGTAAATGTGTGGAAAAGAGGGATTGGGGAAAACGATATGAACACTACTCAGAAAAAGTGATTGAAAATGACAGTTTAAATCCTTTGGGATTTTGATATCCAAGTAGATAATGCAATTAAAGAAAGAAGACCTGACATTGTAATTATAGATAAAGAAGAAAGGAATTGTATGTTCTAGACATTGCGGTATGTGGAGATAGTAACGTCCCAGAAAAAAAGTTGAGAAGTCTGAAAAGTATCAAGATCTAACATTGGAAATAAGTAGACAATGGACTTAAAGGAAGGTCCAAGTCATCCCAGGAGTTGTTGTAGCCCTAGGAAGTGTCTCTAAATCCCTTGAAAGATGGATTTTGAAAAATAGAAATTGGTGTCAATATACGTTTGTTGAGAAAAACCTACTTTGTTAAGTACATCTGGGGTCTTTTGAAGAATGTTGAACATGTAAGAAAGAGTACTTGATTTGTCCTCGGTCATTAGTTTTAACCCGACAAATTGAGTGTAGTCGATATTACAATCAGCCAGAGTATGAAAAGGAAAATATAAAGAATATGATGATAATAATAATAATGATCATAATCATATAATTTATAAGAAATACAAAAGATAGTCCTCACAAACATCTCATTTTACGAACCCTTTCCATGTAATTAGAAATAAGAATATTATTTTTGTGTTTAATTTCATGTATAATAATTTGTTCGTACATAACCATATTAAATTAAATTGGTTTTATTATATTTTTATACGTATTAGTGCGAATATCAAACTTAGTATGTCATAACAACATTGCCAACCTTCGATCAGTGGTGTGAAAGAAAACAAAATGTAAAATCGATTCATCATCATAAAAGTGACGTAGATAGGTTCTACATAAAAAGGATTGAGGGAGGGAGAGGACTATGTAGTGTAGAGAATTGCGTACGGACAGAAGAGAACAGCCTTGCGTTTTATGTTGCAAATTCTACTGAACATTTCATCATAGGAGTAGCGGTAGCTAAGACTGTGGATACTGACGCAGCGATACCAAGTCGCGAATTTAAGAATCAGACGACACAGGAGCTCCAGGAGAAGTGGACTGAGAAATGATGTATGGGCAATTTGCGAGGGATTTGGCTGGGAAAGTCGACAAGGATCGTACATGGAGTTGGTTGTCAAAATGTGACTTAAATATTGGTACAGAATCATTAATTTGCGCTGCACAGGAGCAGTCTCTTAGGACAAACTATGTGAGATAGCATATTGTTTGTACGAGCAAAAATCCATTCTGTAGACTATGTGGTGAGAAAGGGGTAAGTGTGCATCATATTGTGAGTGGTTGTGATAAACTCGCACAAAGAATATAAAAGACGGTCCAAGAAAAATCCATTGGGAAGTATGTAAAGTGCGGGGATTAGAATACCATGAAAAGTGGTATGAACACTCACCCGAAGGCGTAATAGAAAACGATGATGTAAAGGTTCTGTGGGATATCAATATCCAATGCGACTATGTAACACAGGCCAGAAGACCAGATATCATAGTAGTTGATAAGAGGGAGAAGACTGGAATAATTGTAGATATTGCTATACCCGCAGATGGAAGAGTTAAAGAGAAAGAAAGGGAAAAGATAGAAAAGTACCAAGATCTAAAGAGAGAAATTGGAAGACTGTGGGGAATGAAGTCGATAAAAGTTGTCCCTGTGGTTATAAGTTCTTTAGGAAGTATTTCCCGAGGGCTTAATTCATGGATGCAAAAGAGTGTAATACCATACGAGATAGGTGTAATGCAGAAAACAGCTCTACTAGGAACTGCAAGGATACTGAGGAAGGTGTTGAAAATGTGAAGTCAAAGAATGTCTGGTAGCCCTTGGACATTTATAACTCGCCTACCAGAAGTAAACGGCTATAACAACAGCCAGAGCAAAATCTATGAAAATGAAATAATAATAATCTACAGCGAATGGATAGAAAAACACACAAACTATTAAGATCGAACACGCCACTTGACCCAAAAGCTGATGTTGATCGTCTGTATTTACCTAGAAGGGAAGGAAGTTCTGGCCTTGTTCAGTTGGAACTTATAGAACAACAACGATAGTGATGAAACATTATTTAAAAGTCTCAAATGATTGGATGATGCAGTGGAGGCTCTTACTTCCAATGGAGAGGAACTATGTAATGTGGATATAAATAGAGGAATTTTCCAAGGAGATAGTTTTTCCCCCATATTATTTATTATAAGCATGATACCTCTTCCTCATCTACTTAGAAAGGTTACTGCGTTTTATGAGTGGGGAGAAAAGGAATTCAAGGTGAAGCACCTTCTCTTTATGGATAATCTTAAACTATATGGAAAAAGTGAAGATCAAATTAATGCTCTTGTAAACACAGTTTTTGTTTTTAGCCAAGATATTGGAATGGAATTTGGTTTAAAGAAATGTGGAGTTTTGATTCTCAAACCAAGAAAACNCCCAGACATTATTGTCAAAGGTCACAGAGATAAGACCTGCCTATTTTTAGTATTTTCCTGAAGAACTAAAAGGGTGTAAAAAGGGTAGTCGTGGTACCAACGATCAGTTGTTGATTGACAAAACTGTCTTAAAAGATTACAAGAAGAGGCCTACGAATCTAGCTACGGCGTGGATCGATTACAAAAAGGTTTATGACTTTATTCCCCATAGCTGGGTAAACGAAGGCCTGGAAACTTTTTGAATAGGTAAAAAGGTTCGACAATTTCTAGATAGAAGCATGAAACAGTGGAGGCTCTTACTTCCAATGGAGAGGAACTATGTAATGTGGATATAAATAGAGGAATTTTCCAAGGAGATAGTTTTTCCCCCATATTATTTATTATAAGCATGATACCTCTTCCTCATCTACTTAGAAAGGTTACTGCGTTTTATGAGTGGGGAGAAAAGGAATTCAAGGTGAAGCACCTTCTCTTTATGGATAATCTTAAACTATATGGAAAAAGTGAAGATCAAATTAATGCTCTTGTAAACACAGTTTTTGTTTTTAGCCAAGATATTGGAATGGAATTTGGTTTAAAGAAATGTGGAGTTTTGATTCTCAAACCAAGAAAACTTTTCAAAATCGACGGAATCCAGCTTGCAAATAAAGAGATGATGAAAGAAGTAGATGATGAAGGCTATACATATCTTGGAATACTAGAATTGGATAAGAGGAAAGTGAAAGGAAAGTGAAATGATAAAGGAAAATTGCCATCGAATACACGAGAAGACTTAGGTTGATCCTTAAATCAAAATTGAATGGGAAGAATAAAATTAATGCAATAAATATATGGGCAGTTGCTTTAGTGACATATGGAGCAGGTATTATTGATTGGAAAAGCAGTGAATTGAAAAACCTGGACAGAAAAACAAGGAAAACCATGACTATGTATGGCGCCTTTCACCCTAAAAGTGATATGGACAGGTTGTATCTGAAGAGAAAAGAAAGAGGTCGGGGATTTATGGGTGTGGAAATGTCTGTTAAAGGGGAAGAAATTTGCCTTGGCCTATATGTAAAGAACTCTACTGAAAAACTGGTAGAAGGTGTGAAAAGAGCTGGGGCAATCAAGACGGAAGGGCCTAAATCAAAGAGTGAATTTAAAAGAAAACAGAGAGAACAGTTGAAAGCTAAGAGGAGTGAAGTGATGTATGGTCAGTTTCTGAGGCAATCACCGGACGTAGTTGACCACACGAATACCTGGAAATGGCTAGTACATGAAGATATGAAGCTTCAAACTGAAGCGCTGTTGTGTGCTGCACAAGAACAAGCAGTAAGGACGAACTATGTGAAATACAATATCAAAAAGAGTTCTGATACTCATTTATACAGGATGAGTGGTAAAAAGAGAGGAACAGTGGAACATATAATTAGTTAATGGGCCACACTAGCCCAGCGAGAATATAAGAGGCGTTATGACAATGTGGCGAAATTGATACATTGGGAACTTTGTGAAAAATATGGTTTAGACAGACAAGATAAGTGGTACGATCACCGTCCAGAAGGGTCTGTTGAGAACAATGCATGGAAAATTCTTTGAGATATGAATATCCAATGTGATGTCGAAATAAAGGCAAGGCGGCTAGATATTGTTGTTGTAAGAAAGAAAGAAAAACACTGCACTCTCAATGATATCGTCTTTCTCTTCGATAGTAGAGTCTTTGAAAAAGAAAAGTATAAAATAAAGGGATATCACGACTTAAAATCAGAGTTTGGAAGAATTTTGGGTATGAAAAAGTTTCAAGTTCTCCCTGTACACATTGGTTCACTGGGTGGTATTTCAATGAAATTTGAAGATTGGATAGAGAAACTTGGGATCCATGTAAATATTGCAGTGGTTCAAAATCGGTCTTGTTGGGAACAGATAGAATCCTCCGAAAGGTACTTGACATCTGAAATGTGAAAACAACCTATTGGCCTCTGGCTATTTGTTACAGATCGACCACCATGAAAATACCGCCAATTCCACCAGCCAGAGCAATAGTTAAATTTCATATAATAATAAAAAAAACATTAATTTAATAGATTATTAAGTTTCTTTGTTGTTTTTCTTTTGTTTTTTTTTCTTTCAGCTGCTCCCTGATTGAGGGGTCGCCATAGCGAATTTTCGTCCTCCATATGGCCCGATCTTGGGCGTCCTCGCGTCTTAGCCCCTTCTCCATCATATCAGCTTTGATGTTATCCATCCATAAATTATTAGGTAAATGTTATTATTATTATTGTTATTTATTATTATTATTATTATTATTTTTTATTTTTTTTATTATTATTATTATTATTGAAATGTGCGGGGAAATGGTTTGAAGAGGTGCCTGACGAAGTTAGAAAGAGTGAAGATGGTAGGTTTGAAGTTTGGTGGGATAGATCAGTGGAGACAATGCAACAGGTGGAATGTAATCGTCCGGATGTTGTTGTTGACCACACTAAGAAGAGATGGCTGGTTGTAGATTTTGCTGTGCC
>RDPX01000229.1:936432-984302 GCA_003991215.1 Morbakka virulenta
GGATTTATTCGGAGTCGCTGACAATGCAAAAGCCCTACTAGTATGTAGCAGGAAGAACTAAAAATTAGAACTGACCACGCTTGGTAATGTAAGCATCAGAAAAGGTATTTTCCAAGCTGACAGTCCCCCCCCCCCCGCTTCTATTTGTTTTATGTCTTGTAGCAATGGTTTTGAGGTGAAAATACATTATTAATTGGGAGACAAACTTACAAAACCTAACCATTTGCATTCATGGATGACTTAAATTGTTTGCCAAAAACTGAAAACCTAATTGATTCTTTAGTAAAAGCTATGCACTTGTTCAGCGAAGACATAGGGATGAAAGTTGGAATTATGAAATGTGAAGTACCTGTGCTAAAACAAGGAGGTTCCAAAGGGACAAAAGCAACTGATGGAAGCATTGTAATAGCTATCGAAAAGGAAGGCTATATATTTCCCGAAATTCAAGAATATTATAAGATCAAGGAAGGGAAGATAAAAAACAATTGATTATCTAAACATTATACAATAAACCTTTTCAAAGCTTGAAGTTTGAAATTCATCCAGAATTATAACAAAATTTTAACGTTTGTTGTACCTCGTGTTTTTTTCTTGAACTAGTTGAAAATGAAGAACACAGTGATTTTCTGAAGCTGAGAAGAATGCTAATGTAAGTATTGATAGTTCTTAACAGATTTAAAAATTCTTGACTTATGGACTCAGTAGAAGCCATTGATATGGGATATTTATCATGGCGTGAGCTTTTTCTGAACATCATTCACTAAGTGGATTTAATCTTATATTAATATTAGTGAATAACGACTCATGGTACAAAACTCAAATATCTCAATTAAAATTACCCTGGCCTGCGTTTAAAAACTTTATTTCAAAGGTCGAGGGTTTTCAACTGATATGTATATTTTTGTATATTTTTGTATATTTTTGGTGCGCTGAAACCAAAAATACCATCCATTTACTTTGGTCAGGTCAAGTTTTCGAGATATGATCGGTGCACGTCTTAACTCTTGAATTGTACTCTGGTCAAGAAAAACAGGTTAGAAGCTAGCCCAACCTTTGTTTTTATTTTAAAAACGA
The DNA here is from genome assembly GCA_003991215.1 of Morbakka virulenta. Taxonomy (NCBI): domain Eukaryota; kingdom Metazoa; phylum Cnidaria; class Cubozoa; order Carybdeida; family Carukiidae; genus Morbakka; species Morbakka virulenta. Next base: position 937,507 of record RDPX01000229.1, read on the forward strand.
AACTGGACCAACCTCAGTCAGAAACCGAAACTGCATATCTTTAACTTTAGGACACAAAAACTGAAACTTTTCCTGTTTACACCTGGATGGTCATTTATTGGTTAGCAGTGCTGACGTCCAGTCAATGTGACTTGAAATCGCAAGGAACATATGTAGTGTTTGTATTTAGCATTTTGTACCAAGAGAGAATGAATCGCAAATGTACAAATCATCCCGACAAGTTCTGTTATATATATGGTAATGTGATTCTTCCTTGTCACCTCGCAAAGATAACAGATTTTGTGAAGACGGCATATCATGCGTAATTTGGAGTTTAGCTTGGTAGACCAAGCCATTTGCACCCCACGTTAGCTGCAAAACATGTGTTGAGAACTTGCGTGATTTAAGAAATAACAAAAGAAAAAGTATGCCATCGCTGTTCCTATTGTGTGGAGAGAGGGTGAAGATTATGTGACATACTGCTATTTTTGCATGACTAACCTTCAAGGAAGCAATCGCAAGAACAAGCATTGTGCCCAGTATCCTGATTAACTGTTTGTCATAAGACCAGTCTCTCATAGTCCAGACCTACCTGTTCCCCAACCAGATGTTGCTATGGAATCTAGCTCTGAGTCGGAATCTGATAACACATATTACAGAACTGAAGGTGAAGAATACATGCCAGAAGAGAATGACTGCCCAGTACCTCGATCATAAGCATGTCTCTGTGACCTGACATGAGACTTAAAACCTCTCAAAGAACAACATTCTACTGGTATCGAGAGTGTGAAAGAGAATTTAGACAGTTTTTCACAACCCAGAGGGACTCTTGATTGGTTTACTGCAACAACATGACTGATTTGATGAAATCAATGGGGGTGGAGCATGCTGCTACAGGGTGGAGACTTTTCATTTCATATCAAACTGAGACTTGTGAAGAACTTTGTAAAGGCAATGGACAGGGAAGGCAGAAGTTTCCTCGGATAATCTTCGAAACGCTTATGGCTGGCATTTTTTATGGGCCTTAGATACGGGAATTTGTGAAGTACGCATTGTTCGATGATGCGCTGAGTGCATCTAAGCTGTCTGCTTGACTGTCGCTTAAGTCAATAATTACAATCTTTCTTGAAAACAACCAGAGTGAAGGATACGAGAAGGAAGTCGACGAACTTCTGAAAAATTTGGAGGCTCGCATGTCAGTCAAAATGCACTTTCTACGCCCCACTTAAACTATTTCCCTCAGAACTGTTGAGACTTAGGTGAGGAACAGGGAGAGGGTTTCCACCAGGACATTCAGGTAATGGAAGAACGATACTAAGGCCGGTTGGATGTGAACGTTCTTGCGGACTGCTGTTGGTGTTTGAAACGAGACGTGGTGACCATTCAGCACAGGAGAAAGTCACTAAAAGGCCCTTCCTCCATGATTAGTTTTTTTTGTAATGTATAACCTTGTTTTCTGAAGTTTGTTGGATTAAATGCATGCTTTTTGTGAAGCACTAAATCCAAAATTAAAGGTAATAAATAGCACTAAAGGCGTTAATGACAATTCCTTTGCAACCTTGTATCTCACAAACTTGACCTGATTGGACAAAATGAGTATTACTTTTGGATTTTGCATTGCAAGCCACCCAAGAATCAGCTATCACATGCTTGACCTTTAAAACGTCCCTTTTAGACTTCGCAAGCCAATGTTGTTTGCGTTTATTACTATGGAAAGCTTTTTTTGTTTGCACTTGACTGGGCCAGTACGTCGGAATTCGAAAACGGAAGTGAGTTGGGTTTTTATCGATAGGAAAAACGAAGATAGGTTCGAGGAAGCCCCAACTTTTTGTGGTTGGCTCAAGAAAACAAAGGGGTTGATGAAAGCCAGCCACTCTTGTGACTGGCTGTTTAAAACATTTGAATACGATACACAAATTCTTTTTGTCTGCATAGAGATGATAAACGTAAATTTAAGGTAGACCTAATCATGTTGAACAGTTCTAACTCGAAATTTTCAGCATCGAGTGTTGTATTGTAACCGAGTCACAATTAATAATTTTGTGCACTTTCTTTTAGGCGGAACTCGATTAGCACAAGGTTTACTTTGCAAATACCAGGCACTTATTGTTTTATCAGTCATTCTTAAGGAGGCATAGACTACTTACCTGGCATCACACTGACACTTGAAAGTCGTAAGCAACCATACTTAATTTATGACAAGCGACACTCTTTATAGACAAGTGAATAATTTTCCGTTAATTGAAAACAGTCTTTGGTGCAGGAGTACGAGAGCAGTGAAAAGTGCGCTAGTAATTTCATTTTCCATTTTAGTGGAAAGTGGATCTGGCTAGGATAGTTTGACACACACATATATATCAGGATCTTGGAAGCTGAATAATTTGAATTGTTGCTACGATAAACATTACTTAACATAATTTGCTTATTTTGATCTACTTTTCCTGACAGTTTGTCAAGAGAGCAAATAAGATAAACTGGAAGATGAACTGGAGTTGCTTTTGGTCTGGTTTATGTATAGCAATAATGCTATCAGGGAATCTATAGTACATAGGAACGTCTACGTTTTTATTGACTCGAATACGTATTTTTCTTAGCCAACAAAAATATTGCCCCAGTCGAACCTAAGGGCAAACCCATCGTTACACGTCAATTTGTTGGTACGTAACTTTTTGAAGAGCTAAATTCAACTGATTGAGTAGCTAAATTTATAAATTCTGCGATATCTTATGGTATAGACAGTAACTTAAAATTTTGTTGGTACAGCGTTTTAGAGCAAATTTTAATGATCTCGTCTAAAGGAAAGTTAGTAAATAGACGATATGGAAGGAATACAGCACAGAATTTGTTGGGTCTACCAAGCACTTATGAGCTTTACTAGCAAATGTAAAAAAGATCCTTAACACAGAAAACTAGTTAAAGTATTTAAGTAGCAGTGGTTGAAGGACTAGTGCAAGCCTATTTGACAGTTGGTGTTAAGAAGAGCCAGCCATTGATAAAATAGACTTGACAGAATTGCCGTCCTTGTGGGTTTTGGGTTGGTCATACCGTCCAGGGTGCTGAGATCCAGATGCTCTAATTTTTTCATAAACGTCCAGTGAAACTTTTTCTTCAGTTTTAGAAGACAGTTCTGAATTTTTGTGTGGCCGTCAATTAGTGTTAGTGTAATATTAACTTCGAATTTATTGTAATGTTATGCAACAGAAATTTCTGTTTTATTTAAGTTTTACTTAATATGTTAAACTTTATATACTACAGTATAATACTTATAATGAATTTTAAATGAAAAATATAGCATCTGGAAACCTAGCCGTTTTTTCAGGTGAAAAGCGCTGAAGTCATGCAGGAAAGTTACAGTAACTTCTGTAGTTGGCAATTTTTCACGTTTTTTAACCTTTTTACTAGGACTTACATGCAAGATTTAAAAGACGTAACCGGTGACTACTTGTATGAAAGTTATCGAGCACAGAAACTCTCTAGATCATCAGGGTCCGTATCCGGATCTAATTCTTTACCGAGACACAGGTAATAAGATTGTATATTTTTTTATCACCCCATATATTTGTATTGAAGAAATTTATCAAAGCTTTACTCGTCGTTGAAACCTAAAAATCTCAGGTTAGTATGTGGGAAGGTATAGTTTGGGTTCGCTTTCGTGCATCCTAAAAACTCTTGATACAAGAATGAAAATCATTTGATAAAGATTGGATGATAGTAAAATTTTCACCTTGGGTAAGGGTTGGTTGTAATTCTACCACCTCCTTCTTTCCTGCTGAGTGTCCTCGATTGATGTAACCTTGGGTTTTCTGATATTCACACAGGATATTAAACACTAGTTTCACTTTTTATCCCTTTTTATCCTAAAGAAAGTCTGTAACTAGCATTGACATTCTTGCCTTGTAAGGAGTTGGTCCAATAAAAGACAAGCGTTACTGTTTGTCTGTGTAATTCCCTCCTTCCCTGCCCCGAATCGTAGCCTCATTACGATTATATATTATGCACATTCATTGAGCACACGTATTTCCTATTTGCCACCACTGCTCTTCATGTGCCGTACGAATCCTTAACTTAAGGTTCAAAACACAGTGTTTCGACTTATTAGGCTATCAAGTCATCAAAATAGGTCTGATTTACTGAACGATTGAAACATTTTTTATCAGTTGTAAACTAAGTGACGTTAATGCTGTTGGTTTTTGTTTTGTAAAGTTGAAGCGGCGATGTAAAGGTTGACACATTGGTATTTGCAGTTGGAGACAAGGGACTTAAATGCAAACCATTATTACCTACAAAGAGTCAAGTGTCGCATGGCTCATTGTAATATGAGTAAAATCTTACTAATTTAGTTGTTGTTTTTTTAAATCTTATTGTGTATGATTTGTTCCACCGTAGAATTTTGCTCTCGTTTCTAAACTTGATTGCGTTTGAGTGAATTGTAATAAGAGTAACGTCTTTTCACAGGAGGTATCCAAGTGGTGATAAAGTATTAGATAACAATGAAAAGGATAAAGATGAAATGCTGAGGGAAAAAGAAGAAGAGGTAAATAGTTTTTGCCTTTTATACACATTTTAAATAGGAAGATGGTTCTTAAGAATACCAAAGCCAAAATATTGGGAATTTGAAAACAAGCCTAAAATCCAGACTAAATTTGAAATTAAGATTTTAAAATATTTTTGAATTCTTATTTTAGTGTATTTATTCGCAGGAAGTGAAATTTTGCTTGCAGCTGCACGTTGAGTTCTCTCTGTTTTAGTTTATTCGAATGGTATATGTGATTTATAAGCATTTTTAGTATGGGAAATGTACTCGAGTTAAGTTCAATAATGTGAATACTCTTGTAGACCTTTTAGGAACGGGTATACGCCAAATCCGTAAACTTTTGATAATTTTGTGTCTTAATATTTTATTTTTATATTAAAAAGGATTTATATTGAAAATAAAAATATTTGATAAATGGTTTGTTAGTACATGGTGTCTCTAAATATCGAAGATGATTATTATTGTTGTTATAACAGGGCAACGGCATTTATAACTGATCAGGGTGGAGTGTACCTCTCGAGTAAAATCGTTTCTAATAATTAGAGTAATGTTATCGTCTTTAATGTTCATATTTAATTTTAAACGATTGTATATGGATAGCGCATAAACAACCGTTGGCATTTAATTTGGTAACAGAAACTCTGGAGATCTCTGAACTTACATCAATGCTATTAATTTTGAAGATTATTTGTTTGATAGCTTTAACTCATTTTGTTTCAACCACAGCGTGCTTTTGCCCCTACTTTGGCAAGAAAGGGGTATTTATATATACTAAATGCAAACACCAGTCCAGAGGACGATCAGACTTGTCGTCACAAAGAGCTATTGGAAAGCATACATATGAGACTGGTGCGAGACGTTTAGTACATGTACCAACTACTAAACGTTAGTCTTACTTTTATCGCGTTATAAATTATTTGATGAAACCATTCATGTGAAGGTATACGAAGCATTCGTGGGGTACCCAACTACATGCAAGAAACTAGCTGAAAGTATTATCGGGATCGAGACGGTGTTTAAAAGGGTGATGGAAATGTGATTGTATTTATATCATGGTTATAACATGTCCCGTTTTCGCACAGTTTAGCTGGAAATCCTACTTACATTGTTTTTTCTTACCATCTAGCTTCGTCGTATGCAAGAAATGATTGCCCATATTCAGGCTCAAATGAAGTTGCAGCAGCAACAACAGCAAAATTAAAGAGTGCGTTGTAACCCAAACAATGCATTGGAGGTATATATGCGAAGATAAACAAAAGAGATGACAGAAGTAATAGACTTATTGCAGTAGGCCTACTATTCCCGACTGGGGCAATATTAATGCAGGGTAACAGTATCTCTTTCAGGATCGTGGAAATCCTGGTGTAATTTTGAATTTTGACAATTTCCAAAGAAATTTTTATATAGAAAGCTTAATCTCGTATTTAGATTTAAATGAACTGCCTTGGTGCAGTTACTTCGGGTGCAGAAAAACTACTTTATGGTTCATAAAATTCTACAGCTTTTTGTAAGCTTATGCTAAATGTTAAAAGCTCTGTATAAACGTTTAAATGAAGGGACAATTGGAACATATTTTTTTAAATTTCCAATATATATATATATATATATATATATATATATATATATATATATATATATATATATATATATATATATATATACATATATATCAAGTGGAGCAAGCTGGTAGCTTCCTTAATCCAGATGTGAACTAGCCATTCGTTATCTGTTGCGGAAATTCCCTTAATATCAATTTTGCTGTAGTACTACTAATATTTTCTTGAGAAGAGTAACTTCAGGCAAGGACGTTTGGTAAATTGCCTCGTACTTAAAAATTGCTTTCGCATTAGTCCTATATTAATTATTAATTATTAATTGTATAATAATTGCTAATAGGATTTTTAAAAAGTTATAAAGCAATGCAAATTGTCTAATTACTATTTCAAATAGAACATTTGTTTTGAACTGGGAAATGCTATTTTTCCAAAGTGTTACTTGTCTTTTATTATATGTTATTTTGTATAGAGTTAAACTGCATTTTGCTATTTAACGAGTTTTTTTTAGAGAAATCTAATACTGATAATTATTTTTTTAAAGGTCAAGGTGATAATCATATAATCTACTGTGACTAATTTTGAAATAATATTTCGTTTGACCTTGAGTTCGAGAAAGAGGATTACCTTAGTTTCCTGCCATTCTGTTTTTAACGCCACCATAGGAGCTTTTTTCTTTGGTGAATTTAAAGAGTAGTAGCGAGTGCCATTTAAAGTGATCGAACGTTGTGTTTGGTGTTGCTATGTTTAATACCTGAAAGCTATTTTGCCTTTAGTTCTTGTTTGATGCACGGATGGAATTGCCTTTCTTCCGACTGTTTTCAATCATGACTAAAACCTGGACCAGAAAAATCATTTTTTTCCTGAGAATGATTCACTCCGTTAACTGACAAACTGCATGATCCAAACAACACTTTCTTAGATTATCAAGAAGGTTGAATTTTCGAAGTTGGGTCATCGTGCACAGCTTTTGAAAATAAACAAAAAAGCCCCAGGAATTACCATTATCGAGTTTCAAGGCGTAATATAATAATCCATTCGGTACAGCGGGTAGTAATAGGTTAGCTAGATGCCACGGTGCTGTACGTATATTTTTAAACATCTGTGTCGGAGACCTTCCTTCATCGAATCTTGTGCCTTATTGACATCACCTAGATTAGAGACTCTGCACTTTGTGGAATATAGAGTAATAATAAATATCGTATGGTGAACTTTTAAACAAACAGCCACAAGTCTTACAGTACGTCCGTTACAATTAACAACGGTATACGAGAAGGCTGTATTCTGTAATTTTTAGTACTCTATTTAGATTTTACTTGAAATGGGGGTTGTCAAATGTTAGGTACTTGTAGGGGATGTTTTTGCTTTGTTTTGTTTTGGATAGAAGAACCTATGAGTATAGCCCATAGATAGTTAATCCGTTAGTGAAGCAAACTTGTTACCATAACAGACGTACTTTTAAGAGAAACAAGACAAAGCTGATGGTAACGCTTTATATTTTAGAGGTCAAGACAAACTGCGAGGAGATACACGCAGGTAAACACTTTTGGCAAGCGCAAATTGAAAAGATTAAGACCAGACAAAAGGATAACGAGAATAATGTTAGTACTGAGTCAAAGGTCACCTGACTCGAGAGAATTTTTATTTGAGAAGCAATAAGGCCAACATTTATGCCCTGCAGATGTTGAAACAGAAACAATGTAAGTTGCATGGTCACCAAAAAGAACTTGCAATGCTGCATGTTATGGTCAGAGAGTGCCAGGTAGTCTGAATTGCTCGTCCGTTTTGACCTTGATATGCCGTTTCACTGGAGAATGTAGTGCATTAATTTTGAGTCCAAAGAATATGGAAAATGCAGTGCACCATTGTGACCAGGGGTAACTACATACTGGACGTGACAAGGTGCCATTAACGTTAAATGTACAATCCACTTTTGTCGCGTTACAAAGTTTTTGATAAAAACATTTATGTGAAAGTACATGAAGTAATCGATGTACCCAGCTATACCTGAGAGACTTTTGAAAACCCCTTTTTTTGATAGAGCAGTAAGTAGACTTCAACAGCCGAAAAATCTGAAATATAAATTACCTTTTGTGGATACTGTCTGTCAGTACGGGAATCCCCGAGGAATGAGGTGAGGTAGACAGCGTGGGTCAGTTGGCCACGCATGGCCGTGTGGACATCTTCGAAAGAGAAACGGTATTGATGAGGAAAAAAACAAGAAATAATGACCGTGTGAAAAACAGCAGATATGGTTAAATTTGTTTCACAAATGATATTACTATTTTACTTTAAAAACCTCGAACGTTACTCGTACAACATAACTCGGCATACCCTCGAATATTGACCGATTTTAATTCAGTAGTGGTAGTGACATCTTTTCGTTGGGTTTGGATAGGAGCTTCGTTGTCCTGGGTCCAATAACACGAAAGTTCCGAAGTTAAACACCTCTGGAGATAAGCAAGTCGCGACATGTATCACTACACAGTGAACGCATGGTGTGACGAGTTAGGAGAAACGGATGTGTCCACCTCGTTCATCAACATACAAATAAATGGGTATGTGAGTATCTCTTGACCACTGCGATCAGAAAAAATCGAGAGCATGTGGCACAGTGTCGAATGCTGTACAGGAGAACGGATGGTTTGGATGGTTTTTTTAATTTATCTTTTGTAGTATTTATTTTCCTGTACAGGATCTTTATTTTCCCAGTTAAAGATGTGATCTTTTGTCCAGCTCTGCACCCCAATTTCTTGACTTTTGGTGTGTGTTACCTTTGTAGAACAGCTCCCTTGTGTTCTTTTTCTCTTCGACCTAAGGAACGCCGTGATTCTCCAATGTAGAGGGAAGAACTGTTCTCCCGATGTAGTCTGGAAACTATTGTTTTTCTCTTGAAGTGGAAATGGATACTTGAACTTTTGAGGTTTTCTCCTAAGGGTGGATGATGTGAAAAATGAACACTTGTTATTATGGTATCGGCGAGTTCAACTTTGTTGTTCACCGATACCCTTGAGAAATGCAAGACATTCTTCTTTTACAGGCTATTTTTCTTAATGGTTGGGCCTGCTAGTTTTTCCTAATGCTCTCTGGACATTACTAGTATGGAATCTATTGGATAAAAAAACTTTTGAAGTTCTCTTCCTTTCTTTCTGATGTTGTATGTGTTTGAAATGATGCTTCTTGCCCTTCCAAACGGAGTGTAAAAAGCACATGACTCGCAAGGTGCTGTTATATGTAGATGCGGTTAGCACAGTACTGGAGTCGAGAAAAGTTGACCAACGTGTTCCATACATAACCACACATAACCCATTCATCACAAATAATACGATTTTGAAAAAATGTTGACCACACACGGATCAGTCCCTACAGAAATAATACCTTCCAAGTTTAATGTCTCGACATAATTGAAGATCGACCTGAAACACATGTCCAAGAGGCATCAATTTTGTTGGACTCTAGTTAGTCCTGGTCTCTATCTAGACAGATAAGCAAATACACTTAAAAGTGCAAATAAGGCTGAAGCTATTGAAAGCTAATGTGAATGAAACCTTGCAGCTTTAAAAATGCTAATATTTTCTTTTGGTCGACCAAAAACCACCAAGTCACCAAGGGTGAAATTTAAGCAATACATGAATTAGTAGAGGAAGCCATTTAAAAATCTTGAGTGAAACGAAACGTTGAAAAGTTAAAAAGAACTTCGTTAATCAGCTGGAGAAAAGAATCCAGGTAAAGGTGGATAATTTCTCAATGGAAAAGGTTGCCGAGTTAAAACAGTGGAATCGAACTTATCTCATGCTCTTTTTATCTTTAAAGAACACAAGCTAAAATCCGGCAAATGCAAAGGTATTGATGAAATTAATACGATGTGTTACCAGTAGGTGACTAAGGAGCTGAAACAACTTGCCAGGCTTCGACGTGATTCCTTAAACCAGCCTGCGAATTTTTTCAGGGATTTGTTTTAAGAAAGACCCACTGAAGAAGCAGCCATTGGCTACTACGACTGAGGTCGATAGAATTAGCAAACTTCTGCATGCATTCTAAACTGACTTCATTAAGGCCTTAACAAGCTGATACTGCCTGTTTTTTTCTCTTTGACGATACTCTGCTCTTCTCCTACCTTTTTCTCACTTCCTCGCCTTTTATCGCCGTTGTCCTGTACTCGGAATGACGGGTTTTGCCAAATTTTCTACTGTACCATACTTCTCTCATCTTTCACGGTCAGTCAGCAGTCTCACCTCGCTCCAAATAAAGCAAATGATCCACCTTTGTTTCGGCATTCCTGTCCTCTTGCCTTCAATCCGCATCTCATATACTCTCCTGGTACCTTCCTCTTGTTCCCGACGACAATTGTCACCAAACCATGTTATTCTTTTCATTCTCTTGAATCGGTTGTTTACTTTCTTCAAGCATATGGCTTCGTCGTTTCTTGGCCTTTTCCTTCCACTATAAAACATCTTGATACCGTTGCCGATGTTTCTAGCCCTCCCCCCCCCTCATTTCCTGCTTTCCCATCAGTTCATTGGTCTCGTGTAGACATGGGTCTGTCGATGTTTTGCTGCATCATTATAGCAGCCAACTTTGCTTTTCGCTGCTTGTGTCCAACATTTAGGGTAGTAATCAATTTATCTTAGCCTCGCACACTCACTTCTCACAGCGTCAAGGTTATTAGTACGCTGCGCATCGCTTATAACGGAGGATGCCCTATCCAAGTCTGGCTGCAGCAGTTTGTCAAGCGTATAAATTGTGGCAGAGGTTTTATCGGCCGGATGCTCTTCCTGTCACTGAAAGGCTCTTGTCTTCATTTGGGCTTGGGATCGGCTGGGTCAGTGGACTGTGCCCAGGCGACGGTACCCTGCACCCAACTTACCAGACTAAATTATAAAACTGAGCTAACTGCGACTTCGGTACAGAAAGGCGTTCGGTATGCTAAAAGGAGTCAACTATTCAGAGGTTCTTGCTCTTCCTACGGCTGTGCAATCTTGCTACGGCTTTTGTGTATAATAAATGGGACAAAATTGAAGAGGCCCAAGAGGTTGAAGACTGTGGGTTGAGATAAGCCGTCGTCAAGTACAACTTCTATCACATTATGAAGTCAACGGCAATTTCCATGAGACACGAGAGAAAAACGTACAATATTTACTGTTATCTATGATACAAAATGTGTCATGGACACCAGTTGTTAGTAATATAAAGAACTACATTACGAGCTTTGTACGAACTCCAAATTCTCAAGTACTGCGCCAAAACGAACTCCAAATCCAAACAGGAGCCAGTTGAAGGCCCTTTAATATGCATGGATAGCCTGCAGCTGCAAAGCATTAAGTTTGATAGAAAATACTGCCCAAAAACCTAGTTCACATTTTTTAATAGCAAATGAACATATGTCAGTTCTCATGCCGGTAGGCGATACACCAGATCAACTAACTACTCATACCCGGATTGCACCTGCACCTTGCGCAAAAGAAAAAAATGTTGCACAAAGATGGAAGGATGTTGATTAAAACTCAGCACTAGAAAATGTCGAAGCTCGCCCATCAAGTTCCAATTCATTGATTCAAAAGTAAAAACATTTAGTACATTTCATCAAGAACATTTTCATGAAAAACCTGGAAACCCTAATGGGTTAATGTTTATCTGTGAAAATCAGTCACAAGCTAGTCTCTTTAACCATCTTGGCTTCAATACAAGGGTATCACAGTGGGTAAACGGCTGTGGACATGTTGATAATCTTGATTCTCTTTCAAGATCATTAATGCTGTGAACAAAACAGTCTCGTTTCCCTTTCAACAGTGATTTCAAAGGTACGGTTCGAGGTCTGGGTTTAGCTACTAGCTGGTTCACTCCACCGTGACTTCTATTGCGAGGAGCTACGTCTCCGATCAGTATCCAGTCCTGAACCTTCATCCTACTAGTTATGTGTCATACTCCAGCAAATCGCTTCAACAGGAGAGATAAATCGACTAAAGTGTGGTGTTGACAAAGGTTTCTACTTTGACCCAATGAACTGAGTTCATTTAGGCTTACTATCCATATAAAAACCATTGTATTCTGGTTTTGATCAAAAGCGTGAAAAAGGGACGGGCGTTACCATGCTATGAAACCTAAAGGCACTTCATGAAGTGCGGAGTGAATGAACAAAACTTACGGAATCTAAAGGGGCTTAAGCAAACGTACACAAACCTTTCCGTTGATAGTTAAGAGGGTCTAAGTTTTTGAAGTACGCTATTGTAAAAAAGCATCAAGCTACCTGCTCATAGTAAGTATCCGAAACATTGGCTCTGCACATGTGTGCAGAAAGGTGAAAAAACTGAGCATACACTAATATTACCTATGGGACATCGTCTTTCTGTGTTTTGTAAGATGGAATTATTTAGTGAGGCGATTTCTGGTCACAAGATCTGAACGAACTAAAGGAACACCAACAAGGAGTAGTATTCGTAATAAAGAAGTTCGCCGACTGGACTCCCACCTTAAGCAGGCTTAGTGAAATCAGTATTAGCAAAGCCGATAAGCTGGTACGACGGTGAATTACTGATGCCATTTACGAAGGCTTTTAAGGAAGTCTCTCATAAGACCTAATAAACATATAAAAGGGCTGGAGCACAAAAATGGCAGGCACCTTTGATAAGTTTTCCAAAAGTGGAAAAACGTTTAAGATAAAAGTATCCTACCAGGTGCTGTAGAACTTTCTAATCCCGCCTGACACTTGTTTGGTTGGCGCCCAATACCAGTACAAGGCCCCAAACACATCGATGGAGGAAAGAGGAGGGGGAATTAGGAGCCTGAGTGGAGGTAAATGCCAGGCATAGACAATATTTCGTGCTGAAACGGGGTGGTAAAACAGTGATCAACATTATGCGAGTAAGGTGCCGGACCAACTGGGTAAAATGGCGGACAAAAAGTCACCAGTACCTTTCGGTAGGTAACATCCTCAAATGTCGGAAACAAAAAATTTGCAGTCGCCTAAAGCGGTTGACCGAAGGAAGAGGGCAGTTCAGAGCAAGATGAAATGAATTTTGATTTCTAGAACGCTTTTATAGTACCTAAACATTTTTTCGCTGGCCTTGTACCACAGATAAATTGTTACTTTGTGTATTGCATGATCAGTGGAACCCATACTTTACTTTTAAAATAAAGAAGAGCGAGTCTATTTATTTCAAAAACAGTAACAAATACCAAGATAAGTGCGAAATATCCTGTACCAAATATTTCTACCTACTCATTATGTCCCAAAACATTAATAAGTAATACAAATTAAAGACAAGTAGGCCTATGGTAATGTCAAATTCTCTAATCAGTCTTGACGAGCATGTCATCTTTACTCAAAAAAGTAACATAACAACAAGATGAAGAGTGACCTTATTTATATATACTGAACGATATTAAAGGAAAGATGCAGATTGCTAGCTCATTATTACCATAACATACACAACAGATCCTTACCAAAACCATAATCGCACAGACCTCAATTGAACACTTTCTAATTATTAAAAAATTCACGTATAGGTCATTTCACAGAAAGTTTAAAAAAGCCACTATAAATGACGTAACCACACGCGAGTACAGGTCTATTTGGCTTAGAAAACTTACGAGTACAAATCGCCTTGCATGTATTGCTGTTTTACAGAAGATGTAACCGACATAGTGCGCGGTTACTAAACTTACAATGGCACTAAATCTGAAGTAAACAGAATGGCATAAAATAAGTCCTTAGTAGTCGCTTTTTACATTTCTGTTCATCTAATATTTGAGTTATATAAAAAGTATTCACAATAGATGCTTCCGCCTTATTAAAGACAATTAATGCAATCAGACGAATGGTTGACTATATGGAAAACGAGGCATAAAAAACCACATGGGTGTAACGGTAGGCAAAAAAATAGTTACGGGGTCAGGGTCCGTTTTTGGCTTTTACCTACGTGTCTGAAATAAAAAAAATATCAAAAAACAAAAAAAAACCACAATATACCCGCCTCAAAAAACATAACGTTGTAATCAACAGCGTTGGTTGCTTTCAATAACAAAATGTGGAAGAAAGCACTGAATATCCGCTCCGTACAGTGAAGTGATAAGCTTTTTACAGTCTATCATTTATGCTGCACCTGCCCTTGCTTCAGGACTTATGTTGCACACTGAGAACCACTGATTCGATGTTAAATGTCTTGAAAGAACGTCGAGGTAATTACCGAGTACCCACTCTAAGTGTACTTCCCCATTCACGACATGGGAATCTGTATTCACAAATACCTATTTGGCCGACAGGAAGATTTGAACATTCAGTTTGACGGAACGATAAAATCTAACGGTACTTAAACTAAATACAAAAACAAGGATGAAAAAATCCCAATAACTATAACTTCAAAGTAGTTCTGACTGTATCGATGAAGTTTAAAAAACGAATTTAATTCCAACGCTTGTCCTACTGGACACAACTCACACTCACTTGAAATGAAGTTTATCTGCACCTGCTATCAAATTTGATCAAAGCCTTAGAACCGTAGTTAATCACCGCCTCAGTACTGCAACCGTTCCGCAATGACAATCATTTATATCCTACCGAGAACGGGGTTGTTTGCTAGCTGGTATCAGCTCTAATTAGCATAATCATTTCATGTTTTCAGTGCGTGAAATTCTATTGTATTTCTATAGTATTTATGTTGCTTCCTTGCTTTTCTGAATGTGGATAAGCTCACTTTGTTCAGTACAATCCAATTGTACGACACAAACGTTTAAATCCTGATTCACTCTTAAGCTAAAATTCAAACGAAGCAGTTTCGCAAGCCCTTATAAAAAAAGTGAACATGCGTGGCACTAAATTGTCCAGGTAAAGATATGAACCAACAGATGGTTTTCGGATGTGCCCAAGCTTGACCAGTGCGACCAGCAACGCTGTCTAAAACAACTGGCTTCCATTACTAAACCGTTGCTGCAAAATCGCCTTTGGTCAATAGAGTCTATATAGGCACTGCACAAAACGAATATAGAGGTAATCTGGTTGGCGACTACCTCAGTACCTTAGGTAACCCGCAAAGACGAACAATTTTCTAATATCCCAAATGTTACCCCAAAACACTTAAAGAATCTAACAAACGCAACAACTATGTAACATGGCCAGCTCGTATGTCCCCCGCACGACAGTTTTACGGGATGTACCATAGATTACTCCTAATGTGGACGAGGATTTGGCTAACAATCTTTATTTTGGACTGAAAAACATTGTGGCAAATAGAAATTGACCAAATTATTCCTTGTCAACTCCATAATCATTCTGTGCCAAGCAATATGTCCGGTATCTCCTTTTTCAATACTAAGTTCTTCGGCGAGTGGAAAGAGTTACATCATATCGGGGCAAAAAGAAGCAAGTACTGCACGAATGACTGAAACGAAAATCCTGTCCTTTTCGTTTTTAAGGACTCGAAAGATAGGCGATTCGGGGATGCAATAACAGGACTTTTCTTGTAAGACTGACGCATTTTTGACGAAAAACAAATTGCAAGTAATCTAAAAAATTCTTGAATTTATGTACTAAGTGGAAGCCCTTGATGTAGAATATTTATCATTCCGTGGGTCGTAATCTTACGAGTCACGACATAAGTAACATCCCATATCAATAACCTTCAAGTGTGTAAAATATCAAGATTTGGAAGCAATAAAATGCAAGCTATTCAGCCACAATGGTGAAAGTCGAAAATTGAAATTGTAAAAAAAATCGAATTTATCTTTCCTGGCTGATAAATGACAAAAAGCTTTTCGTCTTAAGATGTGGGTCTTTGCAATGCACAGAAAATACTTTATCCTCGAGGACTAAAGTGACCATCGTTTGCGCAGTTACAGTTTCCTTTCGGCCACTGCGCATATCCTGGCACACAACGCACTCCCAAAGCCGTAACAAGAAACGTAATATTGAAATTATTACCTTTCATAGTTGTAGACCTATCACTATGTCAAGGGGACTAATGGCTAGGAAGCGGAAACAATTTTATCTGGCCATGTCACATTGTTCAATTTTTAGTCGTCACATTTGGAAAGCTGTGGAAGTTACTAAATTATGTAGTATTCCTAAGACTGAAGGCTTATCTGTATTTTTAATAAGCCGCAAGTTCTAATACACTAAGCCCGGCACTACCACAATTACATTTTTTCAGCCACTAGCTTCATACTTTTCAGGCAATTCAATGATCACTTCACCGATACTTATTACACTGACGAAAACCAAAGTCAGCTTCTCACATATCGCTGCTGGGTATCATGCCGGTGATAACATGGCTTTGTTTACACTTGTTCTTAATGTTAATATTTGAACATTTTACGATGACAAAGTAAGTACTACATAATGATGGAAACTACTTCCTAAAATTACAACACTGGTATTCATAATTCAAGAGGTTTAAGTGACCACATAGCATCAAGGCTTCAAAGCAATAGCCAGTATCCAAATTGATTAATAACACACACACTAACAGTAAACGAAGAGACCTGATGTAAGCAAATAGC
This sequence comes from Morbakka virulenta, assembly GCA_003991215.1. Taxonomy (NCBI): domain Eukaryota; kingdom Metazoa; phylum Cnidaria; class Cubozoa; order Carybdeida; family Carukiidae; genus Morbakka; species Morbakka virulenta. The sequence continues at coordinate 954,067 of RDPX01000229.1, forward strand.
AGCCCACATACAGCGATTCCGCTTTAAAACGGCCACAAACATTACAACGGCTACAATTTATCTAAATATGCTATACACACATTAATATAAAAGGCTATTTTATTTCATGTACAGAAACCTTTGTTTACAAGCTTCTTTTTGAGATCTCTCACCAAGACCCTTTCGGTACAAACAAGCAACAACCGTGGGATATGGCACAATCAAAAATCAATTAAATATTCAAATAATTTAATTTATTAGGCAAACATCAATTCAGCAACAACCAAGGTTATATCGTTCCTGTCTAGCTTTATCAAGCTCGCATTTGACATAGTTATACAATTCCATCAGGCTTTCCTGTCAAAAGAGGAGAAACAAAAAAAAAGAAAGATATAAACCACGAATTCCCAAGCAGCTAAATTAAAGATAACTAAAAATATCACTCAACATGGGTTCCAAGCAAAAATGAACAAAAAACGAATGACATTTGGCTTTTCGCCTGTTCCTACCAGTCACATACGTAAGGCTAAAGTTGTGTCAGGCACTTGAAAGGATTTCCTTCATGAAAATCAAAAGTAATAGTTGTCTAGGGGTGTTTGGTGGAGGCAGGAAATTTTAGAACTATACGAGGGGGGTCAGGAATAGTGGCAATTAGTGCACGAAGGTGCAGGCTTTACGGTTCTACTTTGCTGAGAAAGAACAGATCTCTGAATTTGCATTGAGAAGTTACGAGCCTTAATGTCATAACTAATGCTACATATTTGGCTAGAGAAAGCTTCATATAGTAACGAGTTTACTACTTGATTAAACTGACAACTAACAATGCACCTGGTAGTTGGGGCTTCAGAACATTACTACAGAGACCAATGCAAGTGCGATGATACCAACAGCTGACTACAACTGACACTAAAAAGATAAACCGTATTACCCTGTATCGTCAAAAATATTAGTCGACTGCCTACCATACCCCTTCAAACGATCTACACACACGTTGAGAAAGGAATATAGGAATCCGAGACAATAAATTTTATTAACATCTTGACACATGCATGAGCTGTCTTGGGAAACGAAAAGACCTGAAATGCCCAGAAATGAATAAATTACAAAGGTATAAAGCGAAAGTCGCACAAAGTAGTACGTCGTTAAAAATAATGCAAAGTATACATCAATCTAATGCAAAGTATACATCAATCTAATGCATAAGTATACATCAATCTAATGCATAAGTATACATCAATCTAATGCATAAGTATACATCAATCTAATGCATAAGTATACATAAATCTTATGCATAAGTATACATCAATCTAATGCATAAGTATACATCAATCTAATGCAAAAGTATACATCAATCTAATGCATAAGTATACATCAATCTAATGCATACGTATACATCAATCTAATGCATACGTATACATCAATCTAATGCATAAGTATACATCAATCTAATGCATAAGTATACATCAATCTAATGCATAAGTATACATCAATCTAATGCATAAGTATACATCAATCTAATGCATAAGTATACATCAATCTAATGCATAAGTATACATCAATCTAATGCATAAGTATACATCAATCTAATGCATAAGTATACATCAATCTAATGCATAAGTATACATCAATCTAATGCATAAGTATACATCAATCTAATGCATAAGTATACATCAATCTAATGCATAAGTATACATCAATCTAATGCATAAGTATACATCAATCTAATGCATAAGTATACATCAATCTAATGCATAAGTATACATCAATCTAATGCATAAGTATACATCAATCTAATGCATAAGTATACATCAATCTAATGCATAAGTATACATCAATCTAATGCATAAGTATACATCAATCTAATGCATAAGTATACATCAATCTAATGCATAAGTATACATCAATCTAATGCATAAGTATACATCAATCTAATGCATAAGTATACATCAATCTAATGCATAAGTATACATCAATCTAATGCATAAGTATACATCAATCTAATGCATAAGTATACATCAATCTAATGCATAAGTATACATCAATCTAATGCATAAGTATACATCAATCTAATGCATAAGTATACATCAATCTAATGCATAAGTATACATCAATCTAATGCATAAGTATACATCAATCTAATGCATAAGTATACATCAATCTAATGCATAAGTATACATCAATCTAATGCATAAGTATACATCAATCTAATGCATAAGTATACATCAATCTAATGCATAAGTATACATCAATCTAATGCATAAGTATACATCAATCTAATGCATAAGTATACATCAATCTAATGCATAAGTATACATCAATCTAATGCATAAGTATACATCAATCTAATGCATAAGTATACATCAATCTAATGCATAAGTATACATCAATCTAATGCATAAGTATACATCAATCTAATGCATAAGTATACATCAATCTAATGCATAAGTATACATCAATCTAATGCATAAGTATACATCAATCTAATGCATAAGTATACATCAATCTAATGCATAAGTATACATCAATCTAATGCATAAGTATACATCAATCTAATGCATAAGTATACATCAATCTAATGCATAAGTATACATCAATCTAATGCATAAGTATACATCAATCTAATGCATAAGTATACATCAATAATTTCCAAGTCTCATTAGATAAGAAAGAGCACTCGGTCTCAGGTAGGTTTAATAGGATGAAAAAGGATCATACAAAAAAAACTATTCTATTTGCGCTGCTTTTGTTGAACAACTAATACGAATGAAGCTTTATTTCTTTATTTCTGACACAGGGATGCACAATTTTTAAACAAATATGGTCAAAACATCAGTGTGTAAAAATGAGTAGTTAGGTGCTTGAACAGAGTTTGAAAAATACGTACTTTATAGGCCTGAAAATATTAATCAACACTACAGCAAGAGGCCAGTACGACTTCCCATTTTGTAGCAACTTTTTTGGTAATATTGTCATGCAGATCGTTGAAACTATAAGTTTTAGTCTCGAACTACAAAACGCAATTCGATGAAATATACTGCAGATACCATTCATTTAGGTAAAAGGCATCTAGGCGCTTAAATGTGACCGAAATGCGCAGTTCAAATTTTGTATGGATAAGCACCAAAAGCTATTCTCTACTGACCATAACGGTGTTCCTAACTCAATTTTAAAATAGCAGGCTTTAAACATTTATATCATTCTACAGGTGTGGATTAAGGGTTTGTACCCTATTACCGCGCATATAAGCCCACGTCGTTTATAGGCCCATGGGCTTATACTCGAGTATAAGCCCAGTGGGCTTATAAACGAGAGGAAAAATCATTTTAGACAAATGAAGATATAAGATTTTTATTTTATCAAATACTTTATTTCCTGTCTACAATATCCTTAATTACCAATTCAGCTTTTAATAAAAAAGTCTTCGGAACCTTTATTGTATACCTGCATGGAACTTCTAGTCCGTTACCCCGCTTATTTTCTCTTGGTCCAGTTACAGTCGCTGTGATTACTCCTCCTGAATTCAAAACAAAACTGCAATATCTCGAAATTTCTGCAGGCACATGACCAACAACTTCATTTTTAACCACTTTGATTGCGTATTTATCGTGGGGATTTTCTGGCTCAACTTGACAGTTTAAACATTCTCCAATAAAAGGTGACCAAACTTTTTTGTAAATATGATGACCTGTTACAAAACCTTCAACTGCAATGGTATAAGTTTTAACATCAGTTGTTCTCGTCATCTTCCAAGATTTACTGGTAAAATGCAATGTTATTTACTAACATCAATGGAATGTTTTTCAAATAATTTCGAACGTCAATAAAATGTTTTTCAAATAATTTCGAACGTCAATGGAATGTTTTTCAAATAATTTCGAACGTTAATGAAATGTTTTTCAAATAATTTCGAACGTCAATAAAATGTTTTTCAAATAATTTCGAACGTCAATAAAATGTTTTTCAAATAACTGTTTTCAAAATGAATTGTGTTTTGAAATCGCTTTCTAATTTAATGCTGTTTTATTTACTGTTGATGAACGATGGCAGAGAATCGTAAAAGTTTTCCGTTGAGCTTAAAGAAAGAGGTTTTGAGGATTTTAAATGAAAATGGTGGAAATGTTTCTGCCACAGCTAAAGCTTGTTATGTCGATAGAAACTATGTGCGTAGATGGAGAGATCAGCGTGATATAATTGAAAAAGAAATTCGTAAAATAAGTAATGTCAAGATTTAAACGAAAAATTAGACCTCAGAAAGCTAAGTATCCTTTACTTGAGGAGGCACTCGTTGAAATTGTAAAAGAGACAAGAAGCAAGCGGCAAACAATTACAGGGAAGATGATCTGCAGAAAAGCAAAGAGTATATTACCAAAACTTTACCCTGGTACGAGTAACACTTTCGCAGCTTCAAATGGGTGGCTGGAAAAAATAATGAAAAGAAACAATTTGAAATACTGTGGAGTTACATCTGTTGGGCAAAAGGTACCACCTGATGCTCCAGATAAAGCACAATAGTTCCTTTCAGACATGAGAAATTGTTATAAAGACTACGAAATGACACTTAATATGGACGAGACACCGTGTTATTTTGATGTGCCCAGATCGATAACCATTGATTTTAATGGAGTACAAGTTGTAAAGGTCGCAACTACGGGTAACGAAAAATTACGTTTTACTGTTGTCTTAACTGCTGGTGTCCAAAGGCAAGGTCACAATTACACTGCTGTTAAACTTCCACCGAGGGTAATTTTTAAAAATTTAAAGAAAGCCCCTAAAGGAAATTTCTCTAATAANAAAATGCTGAAAAGAAACAATGTGAAATACCGTAGAGTTACTAGTGTTGGGCAAAAGATACCACCTGATGCTCCCGATAAAGCACAATAGTTCCTTTCAGACATGAGAAATTGTTATAAAGACTACGAAGTGACACTTAATATGGACGAGACACCGTGTTATTTTGATGTGCCCAGATCGATAACCATTGATTTTAATGGAGTACAAGTTGTAAAGGTCGCAACTACGGGTAACGAAAAATTACGTTTTACTGTTGTCTTAACTGCTGGTGTCCAAAGGCCCTAAAGGAAATTTCTCTAATAATATGGTAATTAAAGGCACTAAGGGTGGTACAATGAGACAGGACATTATGGTTAATCAGTATGCAAGCTTACTGAAGATAAGACCTGGATGCTTCTTTAAACAAACCAAAACTTTGTTACGTATGTGCACGGCTAGGTCACACGAGGGATATAACGTTCTTTTAAAACTGAACGAATTGAATACAGCAGTCAAGTTTATTCATGGTGGTATGACACCATTACTTCAATTTATCGACACACATATGAATAAATTATTTAAAGATTTAATGAAAGACAAATGGGCTGAATCAAATGCTGTGAAGTGGAGTATACTAGAATAGGAAAACGGAGAAGAGCGTCCTGTGAAATGGTTGTTAGTTGGGTTGAGCCGTCGTGGAAAGAAGTATCTGGAGACATGATTATGAAAGGATTTAGAGAATGTGGTTATACTGAATGGAATGGGGACTTGCATTCACGATTAAGAGAAACCATTTTGAACAGAGAAGTTCCCATTAAACGTCACACTCGAAGTAGAAGAAATGATGCTAGCTATGGAGGAAGAACTATCGCAGAGGCCAACCATCGACGTGGGCGATGACGATGATTCTGAAAGTGATGGTGGTGACGACAGAGAAATTGAAATAGAAGAGTTCTCAGATCCTAGTTCAGATGAGCAAAGCGATGAAGAAGACATTGACATTGAATAAGTTTTTTATTACGAGGACCTATTGTTATATAAGTTAAAAAGATAAGGTTCATTTTTGGTTGGTCGAAGGCTCGACTTTAATATAATTTAAGGTTTGTTAGTTAGTCAGTTCGTTAATTCGTCACACTTCCAAAAAAACCTTTTTCCTGTTCATGGGACAGATTTTTTGGAGCCGGAGAGTAAAAAAAATATATATACTGTTCCATTGTTCCATTATTTATTCACTAGTACCCACCCCACCTCCACCCCACCCCACTCCTCTCACGTGCACGTGCTATAGATGTGTGGTTCAACAGTTTGTTCATTATTATACTGTTCACTCAGTAGCTTGGCTACGGCCAACCATGCCATGCCCTGCTATTATTTCGTAGAAAAATAAGTGTACATTAATGCTATTCTGCCCGGGGAGAGGTTATTTTAGTGGGTGAGGTATTTTACTGTTATTCTTTTGCGTTTCACGGGAGTAAATTTTATAAGCTTATAGGGTTATAAATAAGAGCACTTTTTAATTTTCACAAGCCCAAATTCGTATATAAGCCCATGGGCTTATATAGGAATTTGCTTATATTCGGCTTATGCGAATTTACTAATATACGGCTTATGCGTGGTAATAGGGTACATGTCAGTAAGCTGATGATTTTTCTGTACAAAAACTACGGCTGCATCCTCTACAACAATTTCCACTGACAAAGAAGTGCTCAAGGCAAAACAAGATACCTTTTCTTCAGTAAGGGAAATGTACTCCTCTAGATACTTGAAGTTTTTGCTTTGTTCTTTTTCTTCTTCACTGCGTTGGTTTTTCAGATCGGACCTAAAACATAAGAATAAAAAAAACAAGAAGAAATAAAAAAAACGTTTGTTAAAATAAGGTAAGGTACCATATAACGTAAAGATTTGTAAACACTGCATTTGGCGAAAAAAATTACTTTAATACCAATAAATTGTCTAGAATTTTGATGATAACTTGGTTCTCCTTATTATATGACAGGTAGGCAACAACGAAACATCGTTAAAGCTGTTGAAGACGACTTACCTATCTGGGACAAAAATTTGATTTACCTTTTGGTGTAAATTTGACGATTTGTCGTTTTTTGAATTCACAATAACTCCTTAGCTAAAACCGCGAGTAAACTCTTGTAAAACTTTACTAGTTTTAAAGCACTTACTCATTTCAATGCACATTTATTAGGGAAAACATCAATCTCGATGTCCTATATAGTCTTACACTACGTAAGAGCACCATTACAAAAGCCATGGAAAAAACGTAAAAAACTGTAACGTAAGGTTTTTATGGTTTGATATGCCGAGCGCACCGCAGTTCACAAAGAAGATATAACTCTGGAGGATTCACCCAGTTATGTTAATACTGGCGTCAATGGTTATAGAAACAACTATACAACAAGTAACGGAATAATATTTAATGAAAAAAACTGAGCTATTACAAACAAGTTAAAACTGTTGCACATCGTTTAAGAAACTCACTTTCTTTGTAGAAGGTAGTCCAATTCTTCTTGCAACCCAACATACTCATCCACCAGCTATCAACATATGAATAAAGGAATAAATTATTAGCTGTGTGGCCATTCCACAGTAGAGGTTTATAGATTTAAACACTACCTGACCAAGATCGCCAAGTAAGGGGTTCCTTTTTAATAAAATTATAAAAGAGCGGTTTTCGAACTTCTGGATATTGACGAACAGGTTTTTTAGGAAACTTTCGCATACTCTGTGGGTGCGAGAGGAGGGTTACAAACGTCAGTCAATGCCTCTACATCACTACATTAAATGAAAATATTAATATCAGCCAGTGTTTTTATTAAGGCACCATTTCAGGTGATGACATGCACGGCAAAAGAGCTCAGCAACTTGCTTTGGAATTTTTGTTGTTGTTTTGCTTTAACGTCATTTTTCCCCAGTACCGGGGCTCAGACGGTGCCCTTTTTAGGAACTTGGATTTGGCAATGAGGAATTTCTTGGCCGGATGCCCTTCCTGACGCCAACCAATGGCTTTTCTTTTGTGAATTTCCAAAGTCGCCCGCTCGGGGAATCGAACCCGGAATTCTTGGTTACTGTGCGGTTGCACTAACCATTAAGTCACGGCTCCTATACGGGTAGTATATATATATATTCGATGGTGGCAGCAAAGAACAAATTACAAAAATCAAAATGAAAAGAGAAAAAGAAAACAACTTACGCGAGAATGGCTTTCGAATAAATTGACGGATTCTTGATTAAATGGGTTGGGTTTTACCGGCTGAAAAAAAACACCCAAAAATTAGAACAAAATTGAAAAACTTCAAGATTTAACATTTAAAAGGGCAACAGGTCAAACAACTATCAAATTAAAGATTCTAAAACAGAACATGGATGGTAAAAAACAAAATGCCTCTTGCGAATTTAACTTATTACCAAATAACTTACATGTGTGTATACAGATTCCGTAAAATATTATTATTAAAATGGCGTCTGTATTTCGTCAAGGGGAAAAATCAATAAAATGCGTAAATCTACATTCAATTTCTGTGGTCTTTTTTCGTACTGAAATTCTAAAAGGGGCCATTAAATCAATGTTGTTATTGTTATTTCACGGTCCTCACGTTTTGAACAGTTTTATCTAATCAGCAACAGTACAAAAGTTCCTTGTCACGGGTACTACTTTCCTAAATGTGATAAAATACAACAGGCATTATTAGTATTATAGGCATACCGTGATCTATTTAAAGTGGCATGGCAATTCCGAGGGTTAATGCGGAGGATAGAAAAACGTGCTTCATTACCTCGTTTGTCAAAACTAAAGATAATAACCAACGGGTAAACTTGCCATTACAACTCCCCTTCTTCCGAAATCCAACTTTGTTCATTAACTGCTTAAAGAATTAAAAAGGAAAAGTACATTTTTTAGCTAAGTCCAATAGAGCACAAGCCGCATTAGTTTCATGTTGCTCGACACCTTAAATGCATAACAGTTCCATCTTACACCTCTGATAATTATCACTAACTACGTGTGAGAAAAATGTCTTGTCTTAATTCAGTGGTACAATCTTGACTTTGAGTTTACAGTAGGTCTTACTTGGCAACTCAACTAACACATTTACCATTTATCTTATCTAGTTCTTAACTTTAGCCTTTTTCAGTCCAACATTTTCCAACTCCCTTTCTTATATTTCAAATTCTTGCTTTACTGTACTACATCATAAACTTTTAATTTATTTCTTTGGTTTGAAGCTCTTACTATGTATAATTTCTTCACTAAAAACTTCATCCTCGTTTTTTGTCGTTTTCTTTCACTTTCAGTAGACCTAGCCCAGTAACGTCTATTCCTTTCCTGACGTCAAACGTCGCCCTTTGTCCATTAATCTGAAAAGAATCTTAAGATATCAGGTCATTTAACTCCACTCTTACTTTCTTCCCTACAAATATGACCCCAGTCGCTGAATTCCCCTCTTTTATTAAACTAAAAGGGGTCCACCAGGAATGGAAATGATCAAATGGGTTATCGGGGTCTCGAATTATCGACCAGACGATCTAATTAAGAGCCTTTGTAAACTTTGCAATCCAAATAGCTCATTTATCATTTAATCCAACACAGTCATAAAAAGATCCGGCGAATGCTCTGCAAATTCTGAAGTTATCCAACATTGACTGGTCTTTTTAAAACCCTTCCGGGAAAGACTGTTATTTCAAAAATGTGGAAGATATGCTCACTGGTTCTGAAAATGACAAGATTGTCGTCAGTGTCTAAAATCACAAGTAAGTATGAACTTATTTCTTTCAGTTAAGATTTGACTTAATCATGTATCGAACATACCATAATATCTGGGTCTATAACTTGCCATATTGCACTTTTGCTGGAGTCTACAAAACAAAAAAGATACAAGTTGTGCACTAAATAAATATTTCAAAATGTGTTTCGTACATTTATTGCAAAGCCCAATCAGTTACCACGAGCTATTTCTCTACTCTGGAATAGTTAATCATTTTCTTTTAAAATGACTGTCTAGTTGTTTAGTCCTGTGCATTTATGATCAGAATGAAATATTATCATTATTACATTATTATTAAAAGTCGTTGGTGCCAAATGAGATAACAAACACCGTTAACTTTATTTTTTTCGTTCACAATTTCGCTGTCTTCCCAAACTCTGACCCATCACTCTTTGCCTCCCTTCCTGTCCCTCTCTTTCCTCTCAAACAACTCTCTTCTCTGCACGCCCTTCTTACACTTCTCTTACATGCCAAATGAAGCTTTATCAATATTTATTACTACCATTGTTAACATCATCACCACCACCATCATTATTAATACTATTTGAAGTATACATATTTTGAAAGTGATTCCTATTTGTATCCAAACGGCTCCTTAGATCTCTAAAAATCTTTTTATTAATCTTAACCGTGCTGTGCATACTGTTAATCTTGGTTTTGGAGCCCCCTGGTCAAGACTGTTTCATAGATTTTAGGGACTGTACCCGAGGTAAAGCTACCATTCTTATGTTCCAGTTTATTATTATTTATTATTATTATTATTATTATTATTATTATTATTAGTAGTAGTAGTAGTATTGTTATTATTATTGAGTGGTGGAGCAATACGAGCCCATGGGAGACTCAGGGGTAGAAACCCCAGCAAATTAAAACAGCACATGACCTTGCAGGTGGAGCCTGTTTAGGTGACCAATTCTGCTTAAAACGGTCTCCGTAGCCACCCAACACCTTAGGACTAAGTAACAAAGTGAGAACTCGGTACTCAGCCTGTCAGAACAAGAGATCCACACTCACAACACCTAGATATGATGCTCCCCCACTACTCCCACCCGTTAAACAGAAATGCGTGTTATTATTATTATTGTTATTATTATTAATATTATTATTATTTTCATGTAAAACGCACTGGGTTAGATGGATATATCACTCATGCTGATCACGCTCAGTCCCTGCGCAGGGTTTAAAGGCATAGCACTTTCCTCAAAATATGCACACTCTCTAGAAGTGCTGCTGTCTGCAAGCTTCCAATGATGTTAGGAATTTCCAGCGACTTGTGGAAACGGTCTAAGTGTTTGGATATGGTGCCTAAACAACCGACCACAATTGGTACTATTTTAACAGAAACTTTATGGGTCCTTTCTATTTCAAAGGCCAAACCTTGATATTTTTCAATCTTCCAAATTTCTGTTGTAGTAACATTTTGATCGGCTGGGACAGCGATGTCAATTAGTGTTGAATTGTTTCTGTGCTTGTCAATTATCGTGATATCAGGTTAGTTGTGGGGTAGACGTCTGTCTGTAAAGATTGTCATATCCCATTAACTTTTTCGTTCTCCGTTGTTGTTGAAGGGGATGATCGTACCATTTGCTGCAGCAATAAATACTGGGGGTTTTCTGCAAAGTTCCCAATACACTTTAGTTGCAACTTTATCGTGTCTCTGCTTATAGGCCTTCTGGGCGAGTTTAGTGCAGCCACCAGCTAAATGTCGTACTGTTTCTGAAGAGTTCCCGCACAATCTGCATTTATCATTGTCAATACATTTATCTATCTTACATTTGATACTGTTGGTTCTCAACGCTTGTTCCTGGGCACCTAGCACCATACCTTCTGTTTCCTTCTTCAAGAATCCATTCCTCAGGCATCTCCACGATTGTGTCACAATATCTTTAATTTGATAGAAAAACTTTCCACGAAGAGGTTTTTCCTTCCAGTCTTCTTTTCATACAAAGAGCTTTTATACTCATTTTTAACAAGCCACTCAGGTGTTTTAACTGAGTCTAAACAATGTTGTAATTGTTCCGCGATTCTCCCATGTAAAGAGGTGAGGTTTTTAAACCAGAACCCTTGGACGTTGTCTGGTCCTGGAGCTTTCCAATTGGCCATCTTTTTAACATGTTTCCCGATATCGTTGTTTGAAATGTTGATATCAACCTGTTTTTCAACCCCTTCTAAAGCAGTTTCTCGACCTCTTTCAGCCATCCTGCATCTTCGTTATGTTCAACTAGTACGGACCAAATATCGCTCCAAAACTTAGTGGACTCATCCGCGTTGGGTTTTGGGTTAGCTCTGCAGCTTGGGCCTTCTAATTCTTCGTAGAATCGCTTTTGATTCGAAGAGAAAAGGACGTTTTGATGGAATTGTGAGATTTGATCATTAAACCGCTTAATCTTAACACTAGCTGATTTGATTTTTTGTTTCAATATCTCGGCAGTATATCTAGTTTCATTTTCGGAAAGCTTGTATCTTCTTTGAAATCGTGTAGAATCTTTCGATTAAAGTTTCATATTCCCTCTCAAGACCTCGTCAATTTTACTCAAATCTTTTCGCTATGTAATCTGGATTCTCCTTTTTCAAAAAGGGTCTTGCCTTTTAGAATACTTAGCCGGTTTGTTTTTTCTTAAACGTTCTGACACAACGTATGCAGCAGCATACAGCAGTTTATTAGTCTCGGAGATATTCCCCGTATTGATAGTTTTCAAGGCTCTGTTACCTTTCTTAACTATATTTTTCAGTTTGCTCCCATCACATGCGTTCAAAGACTGTAGCCTGTTTTCAGGTTTTTCAGACATTATTTCGACGATTCTGTTCCTCAACATTGCAACTTCTTCCTCTAGTTCACCATCAAATTCGTATACTTCAACATTTTTAGACTGATTTACCTTTTTATCATGTACAATGTCTCCTGGAATAACGTTTTCGTTCTCCCTACTATAATTGTCAACAGTGGGGACTTGATTTATTTCGGCGGCAGGCTCACTTTCCGGGGCATTTACATCCTCGTTTTCTTTTTCTATGATCTTCCTTTGGATATCCTCTAATTAGACATCACTCAACTACCCATTTTTCCTAATCGCCCTTGCCTGGTCACATACTCTCTGTTCCGTCACTTCAAATGGGCAATTTTCTTTCCATATCCTAAACACACGTTGCCTGTAGCCCCTAATTGGTTTTCAGTTGTTATCAAAGGGGTTGCTTGGATAGAAGAACACCATCACTAACTTATTGATTTCTTTCGTCCAATTCAATCTAGCAGTAGTAGGATGACGACCGGGCCTGTGCTGCTCTGCAACAGGACACCTGCCGGACGGGGCACTTCACATGGAAGTTCCGGTACCATTAACGTCTTTACTTATGTTTCTAGTGCTTTCCGTATTTCACTCAAATAGAGGTTGGTTTGTGTAAGGTTTTCCATCCCTAGCATTTTTATCGAGTCACTATCTCTAGAAGTATTGCCAACCAAAGATAAAGATCTACTCCTGACCATAAGACACAGCTATATCCCGCCAGATGTCAACCTGGTATTTACAACTGCGGTTGGTTTAAAGTTCTGAGTTTTCCTTCTTACAGGGCGATTGCCAACCAAGGCTTACGACCTCGTCCTGGCCAGAAAGAAACTGACAGACTAAACTCCGCCGGACTTCAAAACGGCATTTCAAGGCCTCAGAGTAGGCTAACAGGTGCTACACCTACAATCTCTGATGAATTGCCCTTACATCTCCTTTTCCATCCATTTTTGCTTACGTTCTCCAGATTTTTGTTTTTAAATTCTTTTGTGGTAATCGTGCCTTCAGTAACAATCGTATCAGTTCCACTAACACCTTTCATGAGATTGTCTTCTGAATTCAAAACGTTATAACCCAAACCATTATCTTCCCCTCTGACTACAAGCTCTACCTTATTTAGCCCTCTTCCATCTTTTCTCCTCTTCGTATACAACATGTCAACATCACTCTTGGGGTGTAATGCTCCGTACGTTGTCATCGTTTTCCTAGTCTTTGTGTCCATCCTTTTCAATTCAGTGTTTCCAATTTATTATAGCAGCACCATATCTAAAAAGCCTGACTGCTCAAGTGTTGATTGCTGTTATTTTATTCCGGCCATTTAGTTTTGATTTCAGAATCAATCTAAGCCTTCTTTTGTATCCCTTTATTGTTTTCTCTTTCATTTCTTTTTCTTTTATTTTATCAAGTTTTACTGCCCCGAGATAGGTATATCCGTTCTGTTCAACTTCCTTCATACTTTCGCCACTTGGGAGTTCTATATTATCACATTTCACCATTTTCCCCCTCTTCAATACCGGCACACCATATTTTCGAATTCCAAATTCCATTCCAATATCTGTGCTGAATGCGTGGTCAGTTTGCAAAAGTGAATCAAACTGTTCTTTACTCTTACCGTATAATTTAAGGTCATCCATGAAGGGCAGGCGATTCACACATTATTTCTTTCCCCAGTCATAATCTGCCTTCAATTTTCTTAAAATCAACGACATTGGGATCATACTTAGCACAAAGAGTAATGGCAATAAGCTATACCCTTGAAAGATACCTCTTTTGACTATTACATCCCCAAGATTTTCTCCATTCGACGTTAATGATAGTTGGATCTTTCTGACATAAAACCGTACGAGTATAAGTCATCCACCCAGGTAAATCACAAACTCCCACAACAATCTTATTCAATTGCTCAGCTGTTCTTTCATGAAGATTGGTAAGACTTTTAAACCAGAATCCCTGGGCATTATCTGTCCCTGGAGCTTTCTAATTTGGCATTTTCTTAACTGCTTTTTAACTTTGTCTACAGTTATAGTCAAATCGTCTTGCAGATGTTGTTCTTCATTTTTATCTTGCTTGAAATCATCTAGTCAATGGGTTTCCTTGTTATGTTGCTTTTCAACACTCCAAATATCACCCCAAATCTTTCTACTTTCCTCAGAATCTGGTAAATCTGTTGACCTGGAACTACCTCTATTCAACTCTGTGTATATCTTTTTCTGATCAACATTAAAGATCCTATTTTGTCTGAAATGTGTTATTCTTTGTTCGTATCGAAAATTTCTGCAAGGAAAGAGTGAAGAACTGTTAAGTTCTTAATCAGTATCTTTAGGCACCATCTGGCCCTGGTGACTTCTAATTTGATAGTTTATTTACGCGCTTTCTGAATGTTCCAATTGATGTATCTTGATTAGCTTGCAGTTGTGTCTTTTCATAAACTTCATTTTCAAATGACCCAATTCACTCTGCCTTATTATTTTACTGCTACTTTTTCTCCCAAATCCCTTTCTAGAAGAATGTTTTAGCTTCATCGGCGCCAGGTATGTTATGATTATTTTTCACTTTCCTTTCCATCTCCCAAAACCATCTTCAGGTTATTACTGAACATTCGGTTTTGTTGGCATCGACTGATTTCCCCGTCAAATCTCCGGATTTTGGCACACTTGCCAGTAATTCGCTGTTCATTTCTTCTATTACTACCTCAATACTCTTCTCGTTGACCTTACATTTATTCATTAGTCTTTCTTCAGTGATTCCATTCCCCAGAGTTACTTTGTAAAGCCTCAAGAAAACCAATGCCCTTCCTCAGTTCATTGATTTGAAATATACCCAATTCATTCCAGATCTTATTCATTCGTTTACGGTATACCCGTTTTGGGGGACCAGTCTTAGAGTTTCATTACAATTTTATTCAGTTCCTTCGTCCACATAGTTTTACCTCCGTTCCTATAAATCTTTGTTGGCAACTTAGATACCATAGACGTAGAAGTGTTGCCTGTAACTTTTACACCATGGAGCTCGGGCACCATCACACTTCACGTAGGCAGTTCAAGTCCCCCCCCCCCCTGGTCCGTTATTATTATTTATTAAACTACTTGCACAGTTTTTGTTGGTATAACTGGAGTCTGCGGCTGAATTTCAAGTCGCAACCCGCGAACTTAGATATTTAGCACATATCGCAAAGTTCCAAGCATGCAAGCCTTCTAAAGGGTACTGAAGTAGATCTCAGGGCTTATTCTATTAAGCCAGTTTTGAAAACCCTTCGATATAGTTCTTAACGCACCCACGTTTATCGGAATCACTTGGACATCTCTACAGTTCCAGATCTTTTTAATTTTCCACTTCAAATCCTGATAGCGATCTATTTTCTCCCTTTCCTTCTCGATGACACGAGTGTCAAAAGGATATGCGACATCCATAATCTTACAATTCTTTGATTCTTTTTATAACAAGACTATATCTGGTTTTGAATGTTCGAGTTATGATCATTATTATTATTATTATTATTATTTGTCTTTGGTAAGACATTAAACTGCGACCCTCTGGCAATCATGGAGAGTGATAGCACCTTACCCCAGGTCTGGGTCCAATGGCACTGGATATATCCCGATAAACTCCCATAAAAAGCGACTAAAGGAAAGGTCGGGAGGGGGTCTCTAGCCTTGGATGGCAGCCTTCCTAGAGATGGTGGCTCAATAAATCTATCGAAGGTTGGGAGGGTATCTTTAGCTTTGGTTGGTAACCTTCCTAGAGATGGAGACTCAATAAAAATACCGGTGGTGGTGTAACCTTAAATTCACTAACCTCAATTATGGAAGAATGTCTGACCTAAGTACAGAGGATAACGACTTGAATGGGGCTGGAGCATCTTGTGAAGGTCCCTCGTCCGACAGGTATCCCACTGCTCAGCAGGGTGGACCTGGTCCTCATCATGCGACTGCTCGAAATTCTGGGGGGATTGGTGGTGGTAGTGGTAAGAGAGGTAAGAAGGGTGGAAAGGCGAGGAAAGGAGTTGGAACAGGAAATTGTAAGGCACCGCGGACTAACAGGGAGAGAAGAGTTCTGTGGGAATGTTTTGTAAGAAGTGGAGGTACGAAATCTGGAAGTAGTCGAGGAGTGGAAAACCAGTGGAGGTAGTGATAGGAGTACAGCTGGTTTTTTGTCCCAGTTGAAACAAATTGAGAATAATGACTTGCTGACAGTAAGGCAGGGAGGAAATCACAGGAATAGTTAGGAAAGAAATGAATAGAGAAAATGAATGTGATAAAAGCAATTCTGATGAAAGTGTAGACATGGAAGCGGAAAATGTAAATGGTGATGTAATTCGACAGAGGGAGGAGGAATGGGATGCTATTTTTGATGGAAGTGATAGTGAGAGTTTTGAAGGCTTTGAGACTGATCTTGAGGCTGGTGTGAATTTAGAGAGAGTAGATGTATGGAGAAGTAGTGAAGAAGTCCAAGCATTGACAAAGGTTGAGAATGATGTTCTCCAGAAAATAAGAGATATATTCCTTGAAGGTGATACTAGATATATTTCGAGCATGAAAAGTATTGATAGGCGAAAGGTGAAAGGGGAGGTGAAGATAGTTCAAGGCGTAATCCATAACATCGTAGAAGAGAGAATGTCCGTTACAGAACTTAATAGACTTCAGTATGCGGCATCATATGTTGTTGCAGACCGTCTTAATCTGCTGCGGGAGAGAAAATGACAGACAAGGTACAGAAGACCATATTGGCAGAGACGTCTTGTGGAAAGCATAGTACATTGGAGGAAAGATATTAGCAGAATTGAGAAGGGAAGGAAGGGAGCAAAGTTGAAGCATACATACATACATACATACATACATACATACATACATACATACATAGGTCGTAGCCTATTAAGCCAGTACGGCACCAAAGGCACCAGCTCGAATTAAGTTGATTGACCAACAACAGTCTTTCTCTTCATGCAATTCCTCAGAAAGGTTTCAACAGATAAGCCCTCTTCTTCTTGGGCCTTACTTATCACTTGCTCATACACAGTGTTATGATGGTACCCGACGTTCGTATTTCTCATCCACAAACATGAGTCTATTTGTGAGGCATTCGTTCGATGCTCGTACCACGTGCGCAATCCATCTGGTATTCTGTTTCTCGATGTAGTGTTGAAGTGTCTCCGCATGACATATGGTGAGAGTATTTTAATTGTGTGTTTCCACACCCAGTTGATCCTTGTCTGTTCTTCATCTTCAACCCCTTCTTTCAACGCCTCTTTTGCCTTGATCTCATTACGAAAGGACTTCCTTGACATTCCTCCTCGGATCAAACGTCCGAGGAGGAATGTCAGATGATAATTGCACAAGACTTTCTTCATTTCTGTGAATTTGGCATGGGATATACCAATGCGTAGGTCAAGGTCTTTATCAGATGTTCCCGATTCGGAGTGAGCTATGACAAATCCCAGATATACAAAATGCGCCACATTTTCAATGGGTACATTACTGATGGTGATGATGCTTTCTGGGTACTCTGCTCCTTTCCAATTGAGAATCATGGTCTTATCAATGCTGATGTATAAAGTAGAAATATATGGATGAGTTGGAAAGAAGGTATGCGTTGAGTGAAAGAGGGGCAATGGTGGTACTAGCAATNGAGGAATGTCAGATGATAATTGCACAAGACTTTCTTCATTTCTGTGAATTTGGCATGGGATATACCAATGCGTAGGTCAAGTTCTTTATCAGATGTTCCCGATTCGGAGTGAGCTATGACAAATCCAAGATATACAAAATGCGCCACATTTTCAATGGGTACATTATTGATGGTGATGATGCTTTCTTGGTACTCTGCTCCTTTCCAATTGAGAATCATGGTCTTATCAATGCTGATGTATAAAGTAGAAATATATGGATGAGTTGGAAAGAAGGTATGCGTTGAGTGAAAGAGGGGCAATGGTGGTACTAGCAATGCTAAAGGAGAAGGCGAAGGCTGGAGGTGTGAAGATAAAGAATTTTGTTGGTAAGGTTGCTTTCCGGCAGAACAATCTGTTCCGGAATAACCGGTCTCAACTGTATAAACAGCTGAATGGTAGTACAGAGGTGATGACTGATAATAATCCCAAATGCAGATGAGGCCAGGGAGTATTGGGGAAATATTTGGTCTGTCGAAAAGAAGCATAATGAAAAGACTAGCTGGTTGGGAGACGTAAGGAAAAGGTTTTCAGAGATGCAGCAAATGGTCAATGTTGAGACCACGCATGATGATGTCATTCGGAAGATGGCGAACTGGAAGGGCCCCTGGTCCGGATAGAGTAATGGGCTTCTTGTTCAAACAGTTCCAGTGTCTGTATCTTTTTATGGCTCATGGTCTGCAAACAGTTATTGATTCTCAAGATATTCCTGGATGGATGGCTAAAGGAAGAACAACATTGATACAGAAGGAGGTTGCGAAGGGAACAGTTGCCAACAACTACAGCCCGATAGTATGTCTGCCACGTATGTGGAAGTTGTTGACTGGGATCTTTGCAAACAAGGCCTGTGATCATCTGCTTGGCAATGGTGTTCTGCCTGATGAACAGAAGGGATGCAGACGTAAATCTAGGGGTACTAAGGAAAAACTTTAAAAAAAAGCCATATTGCAAGAAGCAAAGAGAAAAAAAAGCGACATTTGAGCGTGGCATGGATTGATTACAAGATGGCTTACGACCTTGTCCCTCACTCATGGATCCAAGAAATACTGGATATTCTTTGGGTGGCTAAAAACGTTGCAGGACTCCTTGTAAAGTGAACACTATGTCTCAATGGAAAACAGTGTTTGGGGAGGTTAACATTAGATGTGGTATATTTCAAGGTCATTCGCTATCCCCACTTCTATTTGTCATAGTGATGATGCCTTTGGGGCTGATTAAAAGGTCCTCAATCACCTCCTGTTTATGGATGACTTGAAGATATTTGGGAAGAACGAGAAGGAAATGAAGGCACTGGTAGATCTAGTAAGACATTACTCTAAGGATATTGGTATGGAATTTGGCATAGGTAAGTGTGCAATACTAGTAATGAAGAATAGGAGGAAAGTGCGGTCTGATGGTATCATGTTACTGAATGGGGAAATCATAAGAGAAGTGGAAGAATCGAGCTACAAGTACTTGGGTGTGTTGGAAGGTGCAGGCATTATGAATTGCGAGATGAAGGACAAAGTCAGGGTGGAATATGATAGAAGAGTGAACTTAGTTGCTAAGTCGAAGTTGTATGGAGGCAATATAATTCAGGCTGTTACTACATGGGAAATAAGTGTTTCGAGATACAGTGCTGCAATATTGGAATGGTCGGATAAGGAGTTACGTGACTTGACATCAAAACAAGGAAAATACTGGCAATGTTTAGAGTCTTTCATATTAGAAGTAGTGTAGCCAGATTGTATCAGAAGAGGAAGGACGGTGGAAGGGGATTGATACGTGTAAGAAATTGCGTACGGACTGAAGAGACCACTAAAGGAGTATGTGGTTAGAAGTGAGGAATGGATGCTGAAGGTTGTAGCTAGCGAAGTTGGCATAGATGAAACAAAGTCAGAGTATGTAATGCGTGTGGGCAGCGAGAGGGCAGAAGAATTGGTTGGGAAGAAGATTCACGAAGGTTCTTTAGGGATGTTGCTGATGTAGCAGATGCGAGATCATGGCAACGGCTTGGAGCTGGATATCGGGCAAAGAGTACTGAAGCCTTTGTATGCGTTGCACAGGAGCAGGTCCTACGAATGAGATTGTCCAGGAAAGCAATCGAAGGCGAAGATGTTGTTACAGAATGTCGGATTTTCTGAGTCAGTTGCACACCTTGCTGCAGGGTGTTGTGGATTAGCTCAGAAGGGGTACCATAGAAGGCATGACCGCATGGGATTACGACTCTATTGGGAGTTGTGTCAGAAGTTTGGGATGAAGTGTGCTAGAAAGTGGTTTGAAGAGGTACCTGATGATGTGAGAACTAGGGAAGATGGGACTGCTGAGATATGGTGGGACAAAAGTGTCATGACTACAAAACAATTGGAACATAATCGTCCGGTGTAGTTATTGACAAAGTAGCAAAGATGTGGACCATCATAGATTTTTCAGTGTCCTGGGATAAGAATGTGGTTGACAAGGAGAATGAAAAGTGTACTAATTATGCCTCACTGACCTTGGAAGTAAGACAAATGTATGGTGTGATTTAGAGTGTATTATGTAAACTTGAGCCTCGGAACTCTTGGTGTATTTGGGAAAACTAGCTTGATTGTTTCAAAGATAAAGTCCCTCGATCTCAATGGTGAAACCGTTAAATTTATTATCAAAAGATCGATAAACGTTTGTGTACGGTCATCATACTTTATTTTCTGTATGAGAAACAAAGAATGGAAAAATCCAGAATTATTAATCTGGTAACCAACTGATACATCGTCTCTCAGTGATATGCCCAAATGGAGAGTATCACTATAGAGGATGTACCACAACTAGGCTTCATTGTGCTATTTCTAGTCTTTCTGTTTCCAGTCTTCTACATCCAGTGACAGCTCAGTTGTGTTGCAACCTGTACTGAGTAGATCAATTTCATTGTAAACTTTCTAGATCGTTAATTTACAAATAAAATCATGTGAAGTTAAAAAAAATATAAATTATTACACTAGTAGCTAAAAGAACAGGCAGATGTTATACCGCATCTAATAAGAAAGTTGGTTATTACCAATAACCAAAGCTTCATTACAATTTCGCTTACATTTTAGCATTCTAATACTTTTCTTATTATTCAAGCTGTCGCCAATATAGCAGTTTTTTGAACAGGATATGCCCCTACCTCGATTCCAATATCCTCTACAAAATTTGGAAAAATTTTTGAAACACTACCAAAATGCTTTACTTTTACCAGCGTCCGGTTTTTCATTACTAATTTTTTTACCATTAAGCTCTGAATACACCTTCTTTTGGTCACTTTGAAACAATTTGTTTACTCTGAATTGAATTCTGAATTCTGAATTTGCTGCTCGTAACGTTTTATTTTCAGAGACTTGACCTGGAGGCGTTGCTTTCGTTCCTCTATTACAGTACCCAATCCTTTCTTCTTAATAAGATATTTTCTTTCTAATTCCTTCAATTTTCTTTTCCTTTTCAATTCATTTTTCCTAGCAGTGTCAAGAATACTAATGCGTCTTCTTATTTCATTGATTGAGTCTTAGATCCTACATTTCCAACATAGTTCTTTCCTACCATTTCTTGCTCTCCAAGGCTTCAGTTCAAATTCTCGGCCATCTCTTCCATCAATCCACCTTCTTCTGCTTCAATTTCATCTCTTAAAACCCTTCTGTTAATCTCCTCCATTTCAAGATCTGAAAGCCAACCATTCAATCGAATCATTCTTGCTTGATCACACAATTTTTGTTCGGTTACGTTAGGTTCTTGCCTTTCTTTCCATATGGTATGCATACGCTTTCTATATCCTTTAACAGGTCTTCTTTGTTCATCCATCGGTTTATTTAAAAAATAACACTCCATAACAGCAATGTTTAACTCTTTATCCAATCCCATTCTAGCAGTAGTAGGATAATGACCGGGCCCCCGCTGCTGTGCCAGGGGACACCTGCCGAGCGAGGGGCCTTCACATGAAGCTCCAGCCCCATTCACGCCGTTGTTTTTAACTATTTGATCTGACATTGCACTCAAATAAGGTTGCGTTTTAAGGTGCACAGCCACCGGTGTTTTTATCGTGACACCATCTCTAGAGGAGTTGCCAACCAAATCTAAAAAGTCCTCTCTACCCATGAGGCAGACTAGCCCCCACCGGATGCCAATCCGG
This sequence comes from Morbakka virulenta, assembly GCA_003991215.1. Classification (NCBI taxonomy): domain Eukaryota; kingdom Metazoa; phylum Cnidaria; class Cubozoa; order Carybdeida; family Carukiidae; genus Morbakka; species Morbakka virulenta. The sequence goes on from RDPX01000229.1 coordinate 976,156, forward strand.
CATTTCTTGGTCTCGGGGAGAGGTAACAGGTAATACACCTTGCTTAAAGGTGATCTGGAGGTAGTTGTGGCAAAGGGTAACCTCATTCGCCCACATCAAAACTCCACAACCGGGTGCAGTTTAAAGTCAATACCCAGGGCAAATTATTATTATTAACATTGTTATAATCATAATCATAATAATAATAATAATAATAATAATAATAATAATAATAATACTTTTTAAACTTTAAGCGTATATTTTCCCATGTTATCACTTAATACAATTGTATGCCGTGTATACATTACATCATTACCCTAAGAAATACCACTCACTATCAAGGCATGGTATCAGGGACACACAGAGTAACGTAGTCACCAATAAAGGAGGGGAGGCTGATCCCATGTCTTACTACGTTGACAGAATATGTAATATGTGGTTCCAATTACCACACATATGATCTTCTTTATGATATATGAGATTTCGCTTTTATCGTAACTTATTTCCGCTAACATCTTCGCTACCGAATGTGTACTCTTTCCGATTGCTCCTATCGCGCCAATGCTTAANCTAGCCCCCACCGGATGCCAATCCGGCATTTCTTGGTCTCGGGGAGAGGTAACAGGTAATACACCTTGCTTAAAGGTGATCTGGAGGTAGTTGTGGCAAAGGGTAACCTCATTCGCCCACATCAAAACTCCACAACCGGGTGCAGTTTAAAGTCAATACCCAGGGCAAATTATTATTATTAACATTGTTATAATCATAATAATAATAATAATAATAATAATAATAATAATAATAATAATAATAATAATAGTAATAATAATAATAATAATATAATAATAATAATATATATATAATATATATATAATATATATATAATAATAATAATAATAATAATAAAAATCTTTTGATACGCTTCTGTAGAGGTCAAACACCGATTAACTACCAGTTGTTACGAATTAATGAATAGCCACGCAATCAAAATGAGCCTGGGGTGAAGTGTTCAAAGCCCTGTGTACCTATCTGACCATCCAGCCCAATCATAGCATAAAAGGCACATTTAGCACAGTCTAATTTGTCTTTAGAAGCCTTAGTAGTTCTTTGAATATACTCTAGAGCAAGGGCTTCATCAATGGTTGGGCTAAAAAGTCTTCAGAATCCAGTTCAAATTATGCTTCAAGTACAAAGCTCTCCTTAACATAGCGAAAAAAATTTGCATGAAGCGCCATGTATCAGCAGTACCTTTTTCTTATTTCTTTCCTCTTTTTGCACCCTGCATACAATTCTTAATCCTTAAGTAAGCAGAAATCCATTTCCTTTATCCCCTTCCATTTTTGTCCCTCTTATATTTCTTAAGTTAACACGCAGGAATTATCAACCTCCTTTCCCCGTCCCTAGTAGGTTAGTAAAAGGTAGCTTGGTACTTTAATGCAATGTCCAACGTATATCATAAATCAACAAGGATATTACAATACGTCTCAATAATATAAAGCCTTATTTCGGCCATGATATATTTCTCCTCTTCTCTTTCTCCTATAAGAATAACAGTTCAGGCCTGGTAAAGCAAAGGAGAACTTATCTTCTTGCTTGGTTAGGTGTTTTCTCCGTTTCCAATTGTCTCACTCTTGTTCTGTTCTGGTTTAAAGGCATTAGAAAGTTTATATCTTTTTTAAATTACTGAAACAAAATTATTGGGTTACCCCTACTTTTACTATTAATTTTCTACACCAAATACTACCGATTCTTCTGTATATTGTTTATTTGTTTCTGGATTTTTTCTTTCTATGAGCTACAAAATCGTGTAACGCATGTTTCTGTAAGTGTAGATCTTGCACGCCATAGATTCATTACGTGAGGATCTCATGGACTATAAAATTGAGATAACAGGCAAAAATAAGAATGGTTAGCAATATTAGTAAAAACAACGAAGAATTCCTATTAATAAAAAGTTCTAGCTATAAAAACATAAAGGTGGAAAAAATACCTGATTTCGATCGTTTCATGTACTGTGGGTATGGCACATTTTCCATAGGTCGTTGTTGAACAGGGGCAGTTCTAGGACAGCTATACTGTCTTTGCGCAAGACCCCCTAATGGCAATGCAGTTTGTCTAAAGTCTGGAATCAAGGGGTCGCTGTTGGGCCTTGAATACATATCGACAAGTCTATTGTCTATGTTGTTTGACGTAGACCAACAAACTTCGCCATCAAGAAGATTACTTTGGCTCCCAAAAGTACTTCGTGTTACGCTGCTCGAGCGAGTGCCACCATAACCATCGTCCTTATTAGGGTCTTCTCCTAAATTATTTAAGTTATGCTGATTAAGATGAAGATGAAACGGCTCTTCTTTTATGGACGGCCCCGCAATGCCACTGATACCAGCCAAATGCTCTTTTCCCCATGCATTTATTGGATAAAGTGGTGGACCTGGGGGGTATCGTGGCATACCATGTGTTTGCTCATATACTGGTGAAAAAACTCTATGAAAATTACCATGATTTCCTGAATAACGTATTGGATTAACAAAAGTGTCTGTAGAGGGGTCAGTTTCTGGTGGACTGATGTTTAAATTGCAGTCATAAGGAGGCCTTATATACTCGCGTGTAGGTTTAGGTAGATTCGTCTGCGTTAGGCCAATAAACCTTGTATTATTCACATCTTGTGAAGTTGGCCTTTGAGCAAATGGAGTCATCCTTGAAGGAAGTGTTGAAAGATACGAAGTGGTATTGCCAGTCGAAGAACCACCAAAGTGGCCCATAGACATTGAAGTAGTTCCATGCCCCACTGAAGACACGCAGCGAACGGGAGGTGGTGTCATGATTGCATTTACCCTTTCCATTCCAGTTGACCTCTTATCTTGTATAATTTTCAACAGCTCAGACTCGTTCACTGCTTCCATTGAACCCAAGTGATGAGCGTCATATGGCATGCATGGCATCTTCGTGGCTGACTCCTGTACGGCTGAGGAAGAAGGTAAACTGGGAGTCTCGGGTGTCGGGAAAAATGGAACAGACTGTTGCGATACCAAAGGATGCGGAGAAATGCCAACTAAGGCCTTTGCTGATACTGCTGGTAATTGGTCATGCCGCTGAGGCATTTTGCTTAGGTCTGTTGCCTGCATCAATTGGAATTGTAAATGACGAATATCAGTATCGGTATCTTTATCCAAAGGATTTAGCTCCTGAGATACAGGCGATAATACTGGTAACGCTTTTCGAAGGCTTTCGTCTGATGACTGTTGAGTATCTAACTTTCGCACCAAAGGTTCGCCAGGGCTCACTTTTGAATGAGATCCAGGTGCACAATGCTGATCCCATCTAATAAACTGGCTTTCTAATGCTCCTCTTTGAGGGCTGGTAAGTGCTTTTGATTTCACTACAGCTTGAAAACTGGATGGAGATGAGATGTGATCATCAAGATAATTTTCCCTTTCATTAACACAGCCCATGGGTGACTCGCTGAGGTTATTAATAACTATCCCTGGCGACGGCACAGAAGGGCAAGGCTCGTTCAGCCCCTCCACCACTTCTCCCATAACATGTCGATTGTCTACTACAGTTAGCAACTGACCTTTGGGTGGGTGAATAATTTTGTAAATTTCTGAAGGAGGTGTATCTCCCGTACTTCGAAGTTTCAGCTTTTCTAATGGCACTTCATCAACGTCTGTGGGGAAAGGCCTTCCACAAGGAGGCTCAGGTACAGAAACTCCTGAAACGTCTTCTATAATGTTTGTAATGCTTTCGTTTGCAGGACTAGTGCACTCTTCATGGTCTTCCACGAATGAAGGATCATCGTCAATATCAGGTTTCTCAAGTGGAATATTCGGTTCAATTATGTGTTGGAAGGTGCTTACAACTAAATCTAAAGGGTCGGGGCTATCCAGGTCATTATTTGGTGGCAATGGTGAAACCGAAACAAAAATCCCTTCTTTTCCGGACATACTATCGCCTTTTAGTTCTGAAGGAGATAGTGGTACTGATTCTTCGCGTTGCTGTAAATGGCAGTGTAAATTGTTTTCCTCGAGTGGCGCTGTCTTCACGGTTTCCCTCCGTGTTCGTACACTTGAATATTTGTCATCTGAATTATAGCCACAGTATGAAGAATCATCATCTCTTAGGTCGACCAATGATGATTTATTTTGGCTTTCTCTTTCATAACTTCCAAAGCTCATAACAGATGTATCTGCAGAACGTTGGTTACGTTGTTCTGTTTCCAGATGAACATCACCACCTGAAACGAACTGTCAAAAATGGAAAAAAAACGAAAAAATATATATTATATGAAGAAATTTGCATAAAAAGGACCGTAGAAATGATTGACATGCAATTGAAAAATACAAGCTTAAACTAACAAAGGGAATTTTATATGGCTAAATGTATTCAGAAAACCATTTTGTTCTAAATATATTTTTGGTAACCCTACTCCAACATTAAACTTAACATTATTTACTATTTTCTTATGTAAGTGTTTAATACTGTAAATTTTAGATCGCAACGGGTGATCAGGTGAAGGAAAGCACAAATGATTGGAATTGGTACTGATGCAAAGGACGTTCAATGTATTTCTGTAAATTCCCTTACTGTTACAAAGATAACCTGTAATCCATTCTTGAATACCTTGATGGTATTAGAAGCAATAAGGCACTCCTGTTGAGAAAAAAGACCCCGGGTACCTAAGTAATAAAAACATGCATGTGAACACCCAGAAATTCAGATTATTCTATATACCCTCTCGATGAAACACCAGCAAATTACATTCTTAAAATATTCTTAAGGAACCATTGTTAATGAGCAATAGCTTGTAAAACGACACCTGGATGTAAGGATAGCTTGCAGGTCACCAAGAAACAGTGACAGGTAGTTTTAAAATGTTTGCTACACAAAAGAATCTTTTAGCAACGAATAGTTTAACATACTTTCTCAAGCATATAAAAACCATAATAAAGGGTGGTGTATTGCAGAAATATGAGCAAGGATGTACAAACAGTACTAAAACAACTATTAATCTAATTGAAATGTTATGGCGTAATAGATAAACCAAAAATAATTCTCGGTTTTTGGTAATGAATCATTCTCGGCAAATTGCGTACAGTGAAATAAAAAAAGATGTTCCAAATATACGGCATTAACTGCGTTATGTGACCGGAATTCTCGTAATGTAGATGTTCCAAATATACGGAATTAACTGCGTTATGTGACCGGAATACTCGTAATATAGAGCCCGAAGGTATATCTCTAAAATACCTTTATTGGTAAAGAACACAAGGAATGACCGTAAAAATATGCCTGTGTTAATATTACATTTGTTATTGCATCATCACACTATAAAAGTTATGATTTCTGATCATTAAAGTCAAGTAACATCATCGAGCTGGGAGACTAACTTCTGAAATGGTGAATGTGTAGTGCCAAGCACAAACGACCTAACAATCATTAGAGTAGTAACTTTGAAGTGCCAGTTGTGCCGTGTAAGTAAAGGGCCACTAATGTCAAAATTATCCATCTCTGTGTTATGAAAAATCTCTTATTTATACGTTCCAATCAACTGAATCAGTACTTCAAATTTTAACATGATAAGAAACTATGCATACTAATTAGTCATGGGCCAGTTTAATTGCTCCATTTAATACCCATAGGCACTACAGACTGATAAACACCGTTTGTAGAGGTCCTCGCTTCACAAAGTAGAGCTGATATTAATCGTATCTCAATTTTAAAATTTACACAGTAGAATCGTCGACCACACTAAACGACTTTCTGAAATTGTACCAGTAGTTCTAAGGATATTAGTTAGAAAATGAAGTAAAATATGGTTTCACACAATTCACCAAAAAAACCCAATCGATCACATACAACCTTTGGGTATTGTCAGCACTTACCTTTTATGAGGCAACAAGGCAAATAACAGACAAAATGTTTATAAAAGTAATTCTCGAACGAATACATCGATGAGCTTTAACATGAATGCAGCACGGGCCCAAAGGAGATATAGCTAAAAGGAGCATAACACAAATTGGACGGGAAAAGGTGAAGAAACCACAGTCTGGAAACTTGAGGTAAAAGATATGAAGACGACACGTCATGTGCAAGAAAAAGTGAAGAATATCGGATCTTACGGTGCCTTACAAACAAGCGAATCCTTTCATTGGTCCATGGCCATTCCATTTTATACAAGGATTAACGGAACTGAGGTTAAGCAGTTGGCAACTCTGACTTGGCAATTCAACTGTGAAAGTTAATAGCGCTAAAAGCATTGTCCAAATGATTGACAAGGGCTGAAAAATAACCGAGATTATACAAGTCTGTATTACTCCACTCAGTAAAACGCAGAATAACGCTTCCGTTATAGTAACTATTGGCGTTGCCAACGTTAAAAAAATTAGCCACTGGTTCAGTTTAATAACATCATTACAGTACACCAAAGCAATCCAGTGCATTACAGCTTGCAATAATTCCATAAACTGTGATTATAAGACAAATAGGTGTTATATCTACGAAGAGTGCCACAGACAGGAATAAATACAACTTACCTCGCTGAACTTTTCAAAAAAAGCAACGATTGTGGTGAAGGACGGCCTTTTTTTCTGGTCTTTGACCCAACATCTGGAGATGAAAAATGCCCAAGATAAAAAATGAGAAAAGTAAAACCAAAGTAAAACCCTGTAAAAATATTATTGAACTACCCAGAAATATTTCAAAAGTCCGCAACACAAAACATATTACAGTAACATTCCTGTACATTATAATAACGACAATTAACAACATGTATTAACACAATATCAATTACTTTCTGGCAATATTAAATTACAACCTTTACCGCTTTTGCCTGATAAAGAGCAACAACAAAAAAATTCAAACTACATCCTATGGGGACCGAAGAAAGATAACTGAGAATCTAAGGGGTTTTGTATTTGGGTCGTTCTTTCTTAAGTGTAAGTAGTAGCTAACCACGGTACTGTTCCCAAAGAAACTTAAACAAGCTATTCAATGGTTTCAAGGAGGGAGAGGGAGGGTTATTTTATGATATAATGGATAGCTTTTACGTTGCTATATATACGTTCTGCTCAGCTTTTTGATACCCATTCAGTTTAAGAGCGAAGCACTGTGAGGCCTGTCACTTCGTAATTTTTTCAATCCAATCCGGGCATTACGATTTACGATTCAAGTTCAGAAAAATGACCGAACGGCAACTTGTCCAAAATACTTCAGTCACTTGTTATGATGCTTGCATCACAAGAATATCTATCTATCTATCTATCTATCTATCTATCTATCTATCTATCTATCTATCTATCTATCTATCTATCTATCTATCTATCTATCTATCTATCTATCTATCTATCTATCTATCTATCTATCTATCCTATCTATCTATCTATCCATCCATCTATCCATTTATCCATCCATCCACCTATCTATCCATCGATCCATCTCCAACGTAGAATTTCAAATTCAGTGTCCTGAAAATTTGCATTGCTCCACTGAAACTTGGCTAGAATTTCTTTCGACAAGACTCCTAGTGTTGCAGTAAGTGCTAAAATATGGGAGCCCCAGTCATTTGACTGATTAACCCAGTCGCTACTTGTGAACAACTTCTACAATACTAAATTTTCTTCTGAGCAAAACAGAGTACAAGGTATGCAGAAACGGCGTCCATTGGCTGCCGCCAAAAGAAAAAATGATTTACAAACAACAGTAAATGCCGATTTGAGTTGCCCTTCTGCTGTTTTGCACTGATGCATAGCAAAAATGTGGTATGTTTTTTTGAGATAACGCATGTGGATATTTACCATCAGCCAAAGGTGTCCATGCGAGACTTGAATTGCTCGGGTGACGAAAAGATTTAGGCAGTAAAACCCACTTTTATCTTCAAGCCTTGGGGCATAACATTTTGTTTTCAACGGGGTCTGATAGAGTCCGAAGCGTTTTAACGGTGTGGCAAAACCCTTATTGGCCCAGGCCAGAGTTGTGGGGCATGACTGAAAGTATTAACAGGCTTTTTGATACGAGTGCTGAATGCCCAATAAAAAACAAGCATATCTCTTTTAAAGAAGGTAAAGGTGATTTGCATTGCGGTGTGTGTGTGTGTGTGTGGGGGGGGGGGGGAGTACATCAATACATTATAATAGCTTCTTTAATCGATTTGTAAATTTTATTTTGCACTG
>RDPX01000229.1:994749-1007737 GCA_003991215.1 Morbakka virulenta
AGGGGGAGAGAGAGAGAGGGGGAGAGACACAGAGAGAGAGACACAGAGAGAGGGGGGAGAGACACAGAGAGAGAGACACAGAGAGAGGGGGGGAGGGGGAGAGAAAGAGGGGGAGAGAGGGAGAAATGGTAATTAAAGAATGCAATGTATTGTCCAACAATTTGGCAAGCACATACTCAACATGAATTTAGTAGCAGTAAAATATACCAGGTGTTAAAATAAAACTATAAAGTTGAAAAACAATCCTAGGTGCCATCAGACACGAGCAACATAACGGAGGTCCACACTATTCGGAGACACGGCTATTATTCTAAATATCGCGCATTTGCAATAGGCTGAGAGGCCCAACGTTTACAAAATCATATCTCATCTTGGATATAATTACATTAAACAGTCGTTTAAAATGCTCTTTGTCATTGCCTTCAGTTTATGTGTTAACTGTTAAAAATCAAGTAGTACAATTCAAGTTCTGATCCAATGAACGGAGCCAAGGACTCCCCACCAATTGTTTAGTTATTTGGATTTACTTTGGTGTAGACGTTACAAAGTAGAGAATTTTTTGTGTAAGGGGTTTTTTCGATTCAAAGTACTTCTTTTGAAGCTCAAATTTGTAGCTGGTGAAAATGTTAATATTAAACGCGTCGATTGCATCTTATTTAAATATTAATGAATAAACAACGAAATTGTTGATAAATCTAGATCTACAAATACTTTAGTTAATAACTTGTCTTTGGACGGAGATTACAATTACAACCTTTGTTCATATTTCTTTGATAATGCGCAAAATAGTACTAAATGCAAGTACCGGGTAAAATCTCTTTACTTTTGGAGCTCAGTCTATTTACCCACTGGACTGTCATTGCTTGGTATTTGTTTGCACAAAAATCAACTCCGAGTTATGCGGTTTGTGTCTATTTCATTTCTTCTTACGCTTTTGGGCCCCAAGCGCATGTGAAAGTAGACATAACTGCTAAATAAAAGGTTTTGCTCTAAATACAGTCATACCTTCAAACACTTCCGGAGCCATCCAAGCTGCGCTGCCCTTGTTACTTGTCATATTCGTGTGCATGTAACATGCTGTGCCGAAATCACATATTTTCAGTACAGTCCCACTCTTGGTCAGAAGCATGCTGTATGGGAAAGCGTCAACAAAATATCTTACTCTACGGTTCCTTTACTTAAATCTGATGGAAAGTAAAGCTGCTTCAACCATTACTCTTGGAAAAAGTAACCGTTCCTACTGTTATTACTGTAATATTGAATTAATGTCGACCTACAAAATACATGGGTATACTCTTGGGAAAACGGCTGATACTTATTCATATGTACGTATGCTAAATAATTTTAAAGTAAAGGTTTGGAATTACAGAAAAGTGAACATTTTGTACACCCCGACCTCGGCTCGAACTGGTGCCTACGCCTATAATCGCTAGGTACTTTAACATCAGAGCTGCTGGCCTTCAAGTTCTCTTAGTCAGATAACAGACTATTTAAAAAAAAACTCTTTCCAAATTTTAGGGAGCTCATCGACTTTCTTTTTCTTACCAACACCAACAACCATAGCTTGACAAACGTGGGGGCTCCTACATTTTTCAAATTCGTCCTGACTATTTGAAATCATGACTTTTCTGCTGGTGGTAAGTGAAAATTTGAAGCTGGCTTTTAAGTAAATTGATTTAACTAGGTAGCTTTTGCAAACAACACAGGCCTAAATTTATGCTTTAGATAGATTGGGAGATAATACAATTCATGTTACCATCCCAGTCTTTTAAAAGCGCAATTCAATAGCTATAGCAAATGTGCCTGTCGTCTAGAGGCAAACCTTTTACGGTACTCGTCCTACTGTCAAAACAATCGTAGCGTAGTAGTAGCAAGACTTCTTCACACCCCACACCCCCACCACCACCACCAAAAAAAATATTTAAACGTATAAACAGAAAAAATAAAAGCATAAAATTATACAAAGCACCAAGTCACTAAGTGGCAGAAACTGTTAAAAAAAGGTTAACCCAAGAGATGAATTGACCATAGCCTTAAAACCTCATAAGTCATACGATGAAGGAAAGCACTCAAAAGCTAGTGTCTCAATTTAGCCACCCGAAAGAAAGACTGAATTCTTAGAAAAAACTATTATAACGAGGGGCAACAACTGCACGTAGATGAAGACGTGTGTGTGTGTGTGTGGGGGGGGGGGAGTGGGGGAGGGGAGAGCAACAAGAGGTTCAACAAACTGAGGTGGTATCAATGAGTCATTAAAGCACTGACTGGGACAAGCCACTAGGCTTAGTTTTCTAATAAACATGAGTTCCGTTTTTACCGCATTGAAAGAAACCAGCCACTTAAGTCCCCACTTATAGAAAGCCTGAATGTCAATCTCTAAGTTTGCCACAAGTTTGACTTGTTCCTCCTGAATTGCGTTGTGACCAATGCCAGTGTACAAAGTAGCGTCATCAACGTAAGTGCTGATGAACTGAATCCAGTTATCAGGCTGACCATTGATGTAAAAAAGGGAAGAGAGTTGATTCGATAAGAAAACCTTAAGAAACGCCAGCATTAGTCAAATATTTATCAGAAGTACTTTCATCCAAAGTGATACACATTTTACAACCCGAGAGAAAGGACTGAATGATATCAAAGATCGTTCCAAAAATACAACAACCAGATAGGTTATGAGGCAAGAGAGCGTGTACCGTCTAACCAAATGCGTTGGAAATATCCAGAACTATAGCAAATCTTTCGCCAGACTATCCATAAATCTCTACATACGTTTCGAGATCACAGTCAACAAATTTCTGGTGGAGCGAAACCTCCATTGAACGTCAACAAAACGACCTAGGTTCTTCAAAGTCCACCAGAGTTTTGTTGATAAGTCGTTCAAAGACCTTACTAACGACAGAAAGCAGGCTTCTAGGTTAATAACTGCAAGGATCATATGGATCACATGGATTCTGGAAGACAGAGATGACAACAGAAACTTTCGAGCAGGGCAATACAAGACACTTCCACCTCCAAGTTTGAAAGATTCTTTATCGTTTGTTTGTCTGTAGCTAAAAGAATGGGTGAAGTGGAAAGAATTTTTACAATTAATTTTGAACACCTAGAGGACCAATCCAACAAAAGTCAGATGGAGGATAATGACGCTGACTTTGACGATGTAGTACAAATTCTGGAATTGAAAGATAAAAAACAAGCATAACCTTTGTATTCAACAAAATAAAAGTATTTGTTATTGTGTTAGGGAAAATGAAATAAACCCAAAAAGGGTCATGGCATAAAAAATAAAACAAGAGAACAGGAAAATGGAAGTATTAAGATTAGTGTACAAAGCAGGTGTTTTAATAAATCAAAGTAAATGAAGGACTACATTATTTACTAAAAATTCCAATATGGGAGGAAATGAGCTGATCGTTGAACGCTTCCGCTCTCTGACTGCTCTTCCAGTTTACATAATTGTCCATGTTTTTATTCACTGATTCTACTCCATCTCAAGCCTTAACGGTATGCCAATTAGCAAGCAAAAGTTTGCAATCAATACACCACAAGTAATTGGCTACTATGAGCTTTACAATGACCTGTACTAATTGCAACAAAATCTATCTTTAAATGTGCTATTAAAAAATCAGGGCTCTGTATTTAAATTACAATAAGCTGGAAATCTAAAAGACATATATAATCATATCTATCACTGCCAGGCTTTGAGACGGATACAAATACAAGTCAACTTAACTCAAAAGCTTCTTTAATCGAGGTTAAGAAGTGGATATTCACTTTCTACCATTTTTCTCTGACATCAATATTTAATACTTTTACCTCTCGTCTGGTACCTGGTACCAACTATAAAAATTACCAGAAATAAAAAATTCCAAATCGGAAAAATTGTCAGCTCTTATTAATTTTATCATTTTCATGTTGGGCCACTACAGTGAAAATTCCCTTCATTAATATATGTTAGAACTAAAAGACACGCCATCCTTCTTTTCGGTGTGTAGCTCATCGGGCAAAATACTATAAGTGGAAAACGGAATACGAAACATATCATGGGTTGTTACAAGAATAAATTAACTACCGCTGTGTTAGACTGGGTGAGAAATGACATTGACGTCTGTAACATGATGATTGAATAATTAATCCAGCTGATGTCAGGGTATACGTTTGTCTAGCCAAGCTTCAGAATTCAAGTCTCCAGTATATATTGTGCAAAATATATGAAAATGCCAGTGGTGCTAAACATCTGGTAACACCCTAATAGTAAAAAATAATAACCGAGTATAACCATGGCTTACTTTGGTGGTTTGAGATCCCTATGTACAATGGGCTTAGGTTTCATGCCATGTAGGTACGCGACAGCTTTAGCACATTGCAAAGCCCAGCTTATCACATGACCAACTGTGTACGGAGGTGGCGTTGCATCTGGGTCGTGAGGATGTAAAACTAGAGAGAAAGACATGTCTACATTTTAAAAAATGAACCAAGCATACTGTCATTTTCCCTAGCAAGCATAAACATTGATACCTTTTATTCAACTTGTATAAGATCAAGTTGCTACGTATGGTGAATTTACATGTATATTGTTTGCATTTTCCAACTATTTTCTACCTTCTATATTTAACTCTATATTCGCACCTTTTGCATTTTTGACATACGTTCACCCTTGATTCCTTTTTACAGATATAAAACCCCAAAAGCCCAAAGGAACTTCCCTCTTGTAGAACAATAATTTAACTTTTTAATATCACGTTTTAAATGCAAGGTTTTATGCCTCTAAAGGAACATACAATGAGTATGCGACCGAATAATTTAATTGACTTCAGGAAATTAGAGCTATCAGAAGAGATCCATCTATATGGCAATAGCTGGAGTAATTAAAGCCTGGTGGGCGACAATGTTTCATAATCTTTAATGGGTGACGGGCAACGGCTGGGTTTGCGCACCTCAGGTGGAGAACTTGGCGCTGTCAAGAGTTGACAGGCTTTTCAGTAGATATAGCCAATAAATCTTAGATCGATTTTGCCAACGGGGCTTCGTGACTGAAATAAAAACATGCCCCGCCTCTTCCGGGTCATAGGATGAAAGCATAAACTTACAGTTGAAAAATTGGGTGCTAGAACACTAAATTACGTTGGAAAATTATTGCACGTAAAAAGTGAATTCAACAAGTACATGCTTGAAATACATATAACTAGTGAAACATGGTATAAAGGAATAGGCAGGGAATTGTTATATCAGCAGTGTCATGACATTTTCTGAAAGATCAGATGGAAGAGGATAAGAAGGTAGAGGAATGGTGTTAACATAAAAAAACAGCTAAAGCACCAACAGTATTAAAGGCAAACAGTATTAAAAAGCTTCTTGTAATTAAATAAAAAATAATGTGCACCTCGTGTGTATACAACCGTCTACCAAAAAAAAATATGGAAATACACATAATTATCGTATAATGGGTAGAGAGAAAATAATTGCCATTATCACCCATTTGAAATCGTACTATACCAAAAAACCAATTTACACAAAGAATGGAAATAAACATTATTATTGTATAATGGGTAGAGTGGAAATAATCACCATTCTCGTATAATAAGTAGAATGGAAATAATCACCATTATCGTATAATGGGTAGAATGGAAATATACACCATTATCACCCATTAAAAATCGTACTTTCCCAAAAGCCAATCTACACAAACCAGTAATTAGTTCTACACTTTAATTCAATAACAGAACAAAAGAATGCTTTTCCTGATATGCTCATCCCTTCGGAATGACAAAATTTCCAGATTAGTATTTAATACACCTTTAATATAAAACAAATAGTTTAAATAACTTATCCTGACATGAGGACCACTAAAAAACGCCTTACTATTATATAATGATCCTCCTTCTGCATATTCCATAATCAAACAGACCTGAAAAAAGTGGAGATTTTAAACACAATAAATCTTCCGATTATTATATAGCATGTTGGTTATTAGCTGAGATGGTGAGTCGTTACGAGGGAAAGCTGCAGACGATTTGCCTTTGGGGCATTATTCAAACCAAAGGAGCACTGAGGTTTATTCAGAATTCATACAACGATATTCCTGATTGAAACATAAATGTTCATTGAAAAGTGGCAGAATAAAACAAACAGAAATTGACACAAGAAAAGTACAATTAGGCACATCAAATAAACATTTAGCAAAATTTCGTAACTAACCAGTGGTAATATACTTGTTCGGAGTTTCTTCCTATTTTATAAAAAATGCCCTAAAAGGTCAGGTTAAGCAACTTCAAAAATAAAGCTATAAAAAAAAGTGACCAGGCAAATGATGGCCGGAAACTTTAACTTTCAATCATACAAAACTTAAGTCTCATAAAACTAAAATCACATACTTTTTTATGACTAAGGAACATACAAGGCATAAAGCCACAAGTCTCCTCCACTGTGTTACGTTCTCCAAATCATTACTGAATGTCAACAAAAACATCAAGGCTTTCCAGAATTTAACCAGGACATATTTGATAAGTTGTTCACAGACCTCACTAATGACAGGTAGAAGACTCACAGGTCGATATTTGTCATGATCTGATGAACTACTCGCATTCTTAAAGACAGGAACAACATTGGAAACTTTCCAGGGTGTCATAAAATAAGATTCTAATACTCAATGGTTAAAATGTTTAAAAGCAAGAAAGATAGCTCAAAAGGACTTTTTTAAGACAACTACCAAAATTGGATCTTGACCAGGGGTTGGGACTGATCAAGCCTATGGAAAATCTTTACAACCAACCTAATTTATTTTTTGCAAATTGCCATTGAAAATAACTTGCTGAAACATTTCATTTCCTTAATACATTTCTAAATAAACATATTTTAATGGTAACACTGATATATAATTCATGGTAAAAGTACCTATGCGGAGAAAAAAAAAATTCTTACAAAAGAATACAATGGCATGAAAAATCACTAAATTTTAAATAACAATGTTTAATCACATTAAATTAACAATCAACCCTTGATGACTTTTTTTTCACTTAACTTGAATACAAAAGTGACAAGAACCATGTAAGGTTTCAAATAGAATACTTAAAAAAATTGTAACTGGTTTTGAATTTTGAAATGGGTAAATTCCAGCTATCACAGTGATTTCTGAATGACGAAAATTAGTATATCCTTTCATAAAGAACAACTTTTTTTTGAGTTTTCATCTATTGGTCTCAATGGCAGAATGTAAAGGAAATGTAAACCAAAAAAATTAAGTGCTAAGAAAACAGTAACTCCGCCATGGCCGGTCCCAAGCCCGGATGAGAAAGGAGGAGGGTTAGGCAAGGGGCCAATCACCCCTTCCTGTAAAACAACCACCGATTACGGAAACTTGGACAGCAAACAAAACTACCTATGGTCACAGAACCATGTCGTGTGAAATCCCTGAAGATAATGACCTCAGATGGGAAGACACGCATATGACGGCTGGGGGCGAAAGCCTACGGAAAGTCTCCAACCTGAGAACGACATGCACGAGGTCACTTCTAACACCAAAAAGATACATCCATGTGGGATGTTGGAATGTAAGAACAATGTGCGCCACCGGGAAAACTGCAATCATAGCAAGGGCAATGAGGAAATACCATCTACAGATACCTGGCATAAGCGAAGCAAGATGTACTGGTTTCGGAGAAGTGACGGTCAACACTGGAGAGTCTGTACTGTATTCTGGATCAGATGAACAACATCATGGAGGTGTTCTAATCATGTTGAGCCCTGAGACTAGGAAATGCCTAATTAAGTGGAATCCAGTGAATAAAAGGATCATTAGTGCTAGATTCAACTCAAAATATGTAAAAGACACCACTATTCAGATCCGCAGCCCTACAAATGATGCAGATGAAGAGGAGAAGGGTGATTTCTACGAACAACTACAGAAAGAGATTGAGTCAACACCGAAGCATGACATGTTGATTGTTATGGGAGACGCAAATGCCAAAGTGGGCTGTAACAACAAAAACCATGAGAAAGTTTTAGGGAAAAGAAGGCTTAGGCATCATGAACGAGAATGGTGAAAGACTTATTGAAATATGTGAAGAAAACGATCTTGTGATTGGAGGCACATGCTTCAAACACAAAAATATTCACAAATACACATGGACCTCACCAAACAACAGAGACAAAAACCAAATTGATCACTTCATCATCAATGGCAGATACAGGAGGTCTCTCGCTGATGTACGAGCCATGAGAGGTGCAGATGCTGGAACTGACCATAACCTTGTGGTCGGCAAAGTGAAGCTTAGGCTTTCGAGACACAAACTCAAGAACACCAGCAGAAGGGCAACATTCAACACTGCACTTCTGAAACAAAAGGAAATCCAAAAGCAATTCACAGTAGAGTTGAAAAACAGGTTTGAAGCACTGGAAGAGAGCATGGAAACAACCATGGAAGAGGCAAACATACAAAAAGAATGGGAAGATTTTACCACAATCTACACGGAGACAGCTGAAAAGATCCTGGGTAGGAAAAGGAAGGAGCATAAAGAGTGGATAAGCAGTGAAACTTGGAAAGCTATAGACGAAAGGAAGAAAGTGAAAAATGAGATAAACTGTGCAAGATCAGAGAGAATTCGTGCTATCAAAAAACAGAAGTATAGTGAGATGGACAAGAGTGTAAAGAAAAAGGTCAGAGAAGATAAACGTAAGATGATAAATGGGCTCGCTGAAGAAGCGGAGCATGCAGCAAAAAACAATGACATGGGAACTCTGTACAGGATTACGAAGCTATTGTGCAACAAGAGAAAGAAATCAGCAACTGGCGTGAGAGACAAAACTGGTAAGCTACTCATTGAAGATGGTCAGATACTTCAAAGATGGAAAGAACACTTCAAAGAAGTATTAAATGTTGAGAATGAATGTGACAAAAATGTAGAGGAAGATGAGTTTGAGAGCGGTAATGTCGAAACCATCGAAGAAATCAACACAGGGCCCTTCACAGAAGAGGAAGTGAAGATAGCAGTAAAAAAGTTGAAGAGCAATAAAGCACCAGGAGTAGATAACATCAGCGGAGAAATGTTAAAAGCTGGAAGCAAGATTACATACAAGAGATTACTACACATGTTCGAAAAAGTGAGAGAGAACATCAATATGCCAAGTGACTGGAAGAAATCAATGATAGCTAAAGTACCAAAGAAAGGTGACCTTACCAAATGCGACAATAGTAGAGGAATATCCCTGCTCTCCATACCTGGGAAAGTGTTCGGCAGAGTTGTTTTAGAAAGAATCAGGAAAGGAGCAGAAGAAAAGCTGAGAAATGAGCAGGCAGCATATAGAAAAGGACATGGGACAGCTGAGCAGATTTTCATACTTCGAAATATTGTTGAACAGTGCATTGAGTGGCAAGCATCACTGTACATTAACTTTATTGACTTCCGTAAAGCTTTCGATAGCATCGACAGAGAGAAGCTCTGGAAGATTCTGAAGTTTTATGGAGTTCCAGATCTCTTCATTGAGATCATAAAGGAAATGTACAGAGAAAGTAGTAGTTGCGTCATTAACAACGGGCAGACATCAGAGTGGTTCTCTGTAAACACTGGAGTTCGACAAGGCTGTGTGATGTCAGGCTTCCTCTTCATTATTACTGTGGATTGGGTCATGAGGAAAGCAACAACGGCAAAGAAAACAGGAATAAGATGGAAGTTTACCACCCAGCTTGAAGACTTAGACTATGCAGACGATATCGCCTTCCTATCCAGCAAACACCAACATATGCAGGAAAAAACTGAAAAGCTATGTAAATATGCTGAAAACGTCGGTCTCAAAATCAACACAGACAAGACCAAGGTGTTGAGACTTAATCACAAGGAAAACCACCCAATCGAGTTCAAGGGCAGAATTGTTGAAGACGTGGACACCTTCACATACCTCGGTGCCATAATAAACAAAACAGGAGGATCCACTGAAGATATCACACATAGGCTGAGTCTAGCAAGAAATGTGTTTGCCATACTTAACCAACTGGAAGTCAAACCAATACAGTAGTAAGACCAAGATTCGAGTGTATAACAGCAACGTAATGTCCATGCTACTCTATGGAGGAGAGATGTGGAAATTAAATGGAAATGATATCACCAGATTGGAAATATTTCAGAGAAAATGTCTGAAAAGGATTCTCCGTATCTTCTGGCCCACTCGGTGTTTGTGATTTTTGTGGGACGAAGACCAATCTACTAGGAAAGCTCATAAGGTGTAGGTGATGGAGATGGATTGGACATACTCTGAGAAAACCACAAAATGATAGCTGTAGAGTATCCCTAACATGGACACCACAGAGAAAAAGAAAGAGAGGATGCCCGCGAACAACATGGCGAAGGAGTGCGGAAGCAGAAAGAAATGTCTGGGATGGCAAACGTGGAACGACATTAGGAACATAGACAAAGACAGAGAGAGATGGCGGAGGATGCTGTCAAGCCTTATGAGCCGCCCATGGCTCGAAGAGGATCAGTAAGTAAGAAAACAGTCTTTCAAATTAACATGTATTAGAAGTCTTTAAATACATTAGAACTCATTATTTCCTTGTTTATAGCTCTTTGTTTAATGTAGTTTTACTATAATTTTGTGGTGGCAAAACCATCTATTTCATCTAGGAAGTTCCTGTAGGCAATTACGTTATTCATTTGAAGACATAACAGTTGCAGTAAAAGTTTTGGTGAACAGTGAACTTCATCTATTGTGATTTTGCTGAGAAGAAATTACATCAACGTTGCCTCCTGTTCTACCATGGGCTCTTTATGTCATTGACAAAGAAGCAATGGGAAAACTGGTGGGAGAAATTTTGAATAAGATGCTCTTTTCAACTGTACTGGCATTGTACTGGCATTGTACTGGCATTGTACTGGGAGGTATAGTATTAGACAGTAGTTACCAGGAGTTTTGTGTCAGAAGGTATAATATTAGACATTAATGACAAGGAGTTTTAATCAACTTTTGACGTTAAGCTGTTATTACAAAGATTTAAATTTATAACCTAAACTTATCATTAGGCAACATTAACTAGAATATTCTATAATTGTATTTCAACTACTAGTTACAGCTTTAGGAGATGAATAGTTTAAGACCTAGTAAAAAAGACTATTCAGATTTTTGGTACAATTGCAAATAACTGTATCAACAACAAATCTGGGTACATATGACCCAGATTTGGTGATCATACAGTTTATAAAAAATACTAGGATTTCAGCATGCCAGGGAAAATCTGCTCAAATTTTAAATAGGTCAATTTAACTGAGGTATTCAAAACTTAGAAACACACACTAAAACAACCACTAGCAGAAATTGTCAATATTGTTGGGGAATAACGAAAAATGTTCAGACCAATAAGGGTCCACAAAATTTGACCTTGAAAATACATCTGGTGCTTTTTTAACATCACTGCCTTAGATGATTTTTGAGGATTGACACAAATGACACCATTTCCCAATTCAAGTTTCTGCTTGATTGAGAAAACTGCACAGACAGAAGGGCAGTCAGACACATAGGCTTTTATAAGTATAGATTCATATATACAATTCTAATGATTAAATGTAGTACAGTAAACTATTTTTAACTACTATTCCATGCTACAATCTCTTTACACTAGAAAGATTGATAATGAAGACAGAACTTTGGAGCTTGCTTCTTTATAGCATTTTACACTAATGTTTTGCAAAAGAGAAATCCTTTAACATTACGAAAATTCATTAGTGTGGTTGTTTAGTGTTTGGTGTAGTTTATTCCAAAGAAAATTACATCCACCCTATTAACTTAAATTAATTTCTAAACAAATAACCCTGAATAAAAAATTAAAATAAATCAATCAAGTCATTCTGACATTCAAAATAATTGTCATCAACATTCTCAGTAAAATGCATCTGTACCTTTGGCTTTCTTGAGCAGGTACCATAGAGTCTGATAATATTTGGATGCTGGACACTGGACAACTGCTGCACCTACAGTAAACAAATGCAAAGTTTTAGGAAAAAAACCCATAGTAAAATCTATAACCTGTGTAAGCAAGGGCTATGCATTGTAAAAACCTTGCCAGTTATTCTTGCAATATTTTACTTAGCAGGTCTGACCAAATTTGCAGGGCCAACAACACATGACTCTCTTGGTTAACAATAATTAACAAATTCAGCAAATAAATTCTACCTTAAATTAAATTCAGAAGGTTTGTTGTAATAAACAGGTATATGGAAAGAGTTTCAGGACTATAGTTGGTTAAGTGGTAACCATCCAAAACTTCTCACAAAGAATTTGACAAATACCGAAATGTGCAGCCTTTGTTACAACAAAGAAACTAAAAAATGCAAAGGATTTGATGCAGTGGGAAGAGCACTGCGGCATTAGCATTGGTAGAGCTTTAGCATTTTAGTAATTAATAAAGTCAGATAGGGTAATATAGGAATGCACAACTAAATGTTTTTTTAATTGTGGTGTTCTATGTCCATGCAAAAAGGATGTTAGAATATTGCTACAAAAACATGCCAGCAAAGTAACACAGATCACATACATTAATGATGGGGATGAAGAATGGGGGTATTTAGTGTTTACTTAGCATGACTATTGTCATTGTGTTTTTCATTTTTCCTTTTTGTTTACTAATGAGTCAAAACAGGACCACATTGATAGCAGATTTTGCAGTGTCTGTAAAATACTTATGTGTTTATATGCATATTTTTCATATATGTATTGTATCCTGTGTAAACATTAATTTAATAATAATAATAATAATAATAATAATAAATAATAATAAATAATAATAATAAATTCCATATAGATAGGACCACTGAATCTCCTTTGTGCCGTTTATGCAATGAGAAAAGTGAAACTGTTTCACATATTGTTAGTGAATGTAAGATGCTGGCTCAAAGAGAATATAAGCGTTGCCACGACAATGTTGCAAGATATGTCCACTGGAGACTAAGTAGAAAGTTTGGCCTCGATACAGCAGATAAATGGTATGAACACATGCCTGAAGGTGCAA
>RDPX01000229.1:1010690-1021413 GCA_003991215.1 Morbakka virulenta
GATATTGTAGTGATAGATAAAATCACACGGGAAGTGAAAATAATTGATGTAGCAATACCAGGAGATGTGAGGGTAAATGAAAAAGAAAGAGAAAAGATCGAAAAGTACAGAATGTTGAAGGATGAAATAGCAAGATTATGGGAGATGAAACACATTACTGTGATCCCAATTGTGGTAGGAGCATTGGGTGCTGTCAGTAAAAACTTTGAAAAATTTGTAAGAGATATAGGGATCTACATGAAAATTGAACACGCACAGAAAACAGCTTTGTTAGGAACAGCGCAGATATTAAGACTTGTACTTGACTGCTAAATCCAAAGGAGAAGGAATGTGTGGTTGCCCATACAACTTGTTGTTGTGCGTGATCACATATAAAATAACCGAGAAGAAAGATCAATCTCGAGATCTTGAATTCATAATAACAATAATAATAATAATATTACTAATATATCAAAGTATTCATGATGTGACTACAGAACTTGTACAATTCTGATGGAGTTGCCTAATTTTATGGTCAAATACATGGTTCTGTCAGAATCTGCAGTGCAAGAAAGGTCTTTTGAAATGAAATGGAAGACTTAAAATCCATAGCTGGTTTGAATAAAAATGGTATGATACAATACAGTCAATTATTAGTCAATATGGTCAAAAATGTGTGTGCAAAAATTGCATTTCTTATTGGCACTTCACTTGCAGTGGACATTGGTTCAAATTAAAAATTGGAAGGAATAATGATATGACAAGGCAGATATATCTTGTCATATTTCATATATAAAATATGCAATGGCCCTTTGTAAACACTTAAAGTGAATCTTAATGACCTGCAATTATTATAAAACAGGATTAATGTATGAAATAAATTACAAAAGGAATTTATGGACCAAGGCCTGGGGTTTAAAAAAGAAATATGTATAGCACTGGACAAACCTTACCTACAGAAAGTTGGTTTGAAGTTAAAAGACATTTTAAAAATGGGAGGGATGATGTATTATCCAGGGTTGCCTAGCAATTGATTGATGAAAGAAAATGAAAAAAAAATGGCTACAGCTAGATACCCAAGGTTAATCTGAAGACAACAGACCAATTAAAGGTTGCTATAACAGGAGGTATCAAACCAATGCCTTGTAATGAATGTAAACATGTCCTTGAAAAATATGCCTGTAAAATCCATATTTAGTTATTGTAACATGATTACTTATGGTCATTTGGCATATATTTTCAACAGGGCAAAGGATTTAGACAAGCAATTGGAAGTCTAAAATTGTGCAACTGCAACTAGCATTTACTATGCTTTAAGCCTATCAAACCTGGATGAATTCTTGCTAAAGTTACTAATTTTAGATTATTTAGCATGGGTTGCATTTTGGGGGATGGGAGAGACTATTTTATGCTAGTAGAGCAGAAAAAAGAGTACATGTATTTGCCAGAAATAAGGAAGATGGAGATATTTTTTGCGAACATAGCATACCATTTAATAGATTTTCAAAAAATAAATACTCAAATGAATTATTGCAAAAAAATATGTATGTACCAAAGGCCTAAGGTTAATGTACTGCTTAAAGGAAAAACAATAAAAGCAAGTTGAACACAAAGGTATTGCCAACCTCATCACGAAATGCCTTGGCCTCTGCTTCTGCTTCAATTGTCTTCACTGCAACTAAGTGTCCTTGCCACTTGGCCTTCTGTACAGTACCAAATGCTCCCCTTCCAACAACCTGTAAGTAAAAAATTAAGATAGGACATGCAGTTATTGTTTGGCATAAAAACATCCTTGCCTTTAAATTTATGTTGAATTGATAATGGTGTCAGCAGAGACCTGGTGAAGGATAGGATAACTTGGAAGTCAATTTCAAGAAAGCGTCCAACACATGCTAGCATGTAAAACGGACGTTAAACCAAGTATGATGATGATGATGATGATGATGATGATAGGATAGATCCAAACCTTAAGGTAAGACAATTGATCACATTAAAGAATAATGGCAATGGCGTATATTATTTCACAATCTTGATCAATTTGGGACAAGGGAGTTTTGTAAGAAACTTGAGCACTTCTGCATTCAAGAACACCCTACATTTATCTCAAATATTTTTGAACAACAATTAATTAACCACCTGTAAGAAAAATCTAATTCATCATCATCATCATCATCATATTCGGTTTAACATCCGTTTTACATGCTAGCATGTGTTGGACAATTTCTTGAAATTGACTTCCAAGTTATCCTATCCTTCACTAGGTCTCTGCTGACACCTTTTTCTTTCAGATCCATCCTTATCACTTCCTCCCATGTTTTCTTTGGTCTTCCTCTGCCAGTGGTTCCTGTCACCTTGATTGTTCTGCATCTACTTTCCCAAGCATTCTTGTCCATTCTCTCCACATGACCAAACCAACAAAGCCTCCTATTCTGCATACAGCTGCCAATACTGTCCAGATTCAATCTCCTTCTGAGTTCATTAGAACTGAGCCTGTCCTTTAGTCTTACGTTGCACATCCATCTTATCATGCTCGTGTCATTTCGCTAATTGTTACTTACAATGTACTAAAAAGGGACATAAACCAAAAATAAAAAAAACCCAATAAGATTACACACAAATGAAAGATTACACCTTTTTAAAAGAATACCAATTTGACAAAGTTCAAATCTGACATTGTTTTCAAAACAGCTTTTAACAATCAGCCATCAGATCTGTATAATTGTCAGTATAGTCCTTGTCTGATTTTGAAACCCTCCAAAGTTGTGGCAATGAATATCCTATGCTCTGTTTTCCAGGTAGACATTTAGTTTTAATGCTGAAGAGCTAGAGCTGGCACAATCATTCTTCAATTCTAGCCAATGGTTTAGATCAGGGTTTATGGATTCCCTGTAATGGCTGATGATCTGTCATAAGTTCAAATACTTGGCTATTAAAGTATTAGTGGAATTTCTTGCATGCTCACACTCGTCCTGGTGCTTCACATTTTGTCAGTTGTTATAGTATGAGAGAACACATAAAAAAAGAAATCCTACAGTTAGCTCTGAATGTAACATCTGAATAGAAAAGTAGCACATGCAATATGGCATGTTGAGCACAATTGCGTGCAAAGAATAGAATGAATACAACAACAATAACAATGGAATGACAACACAACATCTCCCCTTTAAGATTCACAAAAAAATGAAGTCCAATGATCTTCATAAATGTTCAACAATATCTTAATGGCTTGCAAATAATTTATCTTCAACAAGTGACTTGAAGCTGTTCTGTACTTTGACCGTAATATGTCTGGAATTGCAGAAGGCATTGATTCATATGAAGATTCTTTAATTGGAGTTGAAGGTGGCTGAGCTTGATGTGGTTCTGTCATTGTTGCTGTTGTAAGAACTGATACAACATTTGAATAAGAGTTGGAAGAATGTTGCAACTGACCTTGTTGCAGTAGATCATAATCCGGTTGTACCTTGAATTTTTCATGGGAAGGAATGAGATGGCATCAATTACATCAAACTACATTGCCCTTCTCATTTAAGATCTTACATGAATGTGGTTCAGGACATTTTCCAACAACTGGACCTTTCTTTTCCCAATTCTTGTCATTATCAACATGCATTTGAACTACTGCATCAGGGTCAATGAATGGAAACTCTTTACCTTTTGCACTGATAACATGATCAAAACCCTTTACAATAGACACTGGTGGAAGGCTTTGTCTTAAGATGGTAAAGTTATTCTCACATTACCGTTGAAAAGGTGCATAGCTGGTGATTGACCATCTGATACCATGTACAGAGTTCAAAGTTAAAAGGCTAAGATAAGGTTATTCTTTGGCATCTTTTGCTTTTTTAAATCCCTGTTTAACTGTTTGGATAGATCTCTCTACTAATCAATTTGATTGAGGATAATGTGGGCAATAACCAATTTTACATTATCTTTAAGTTCAATGTGATAAGAACATTTTAAGCAACCAATTTCACTAAAACAACCTGAGAATTCATCTTGAATATTAGCTTGAACTGGACTATCATCAGTTATTTTGTAAATCCTCTTGATTAAATTGAGCTTTTCTGATGTGTTCAAACCAATAATAGGGAGTCAGTATCAACAACAATGAACAAAATGTTTATCTTCTGTTTTTTTTAGTTTGATGCTAGTAACACACTTTCCAACCACTGGGATTTCTGTACCATTGTAGACTGAGAGCTTCATGGTTGTTGGCTTTAACTTGAGAAGAGGTGATAAATTGTTGAGAAGAGTCTTTGGAAGTACATTATATTGAGCTCCTGTATCAATCTTAAAAATTGTGATAACTCCATTCATTTCGAATGAAACAGACCAATCTGATTGAAATCCATTTACAGTAGAAATAGTCTTGAACTTAGTTGAACTTTTCATTTGAATCGAATTGATAAAGAATGCTCCATCAGAACTATCATTTGATGATGGGACATCACATATCTCTTTCACTTGCTTGTTAGGAAAACACATTTTAAAATGATTGAGCTGTTTACAAGAATAACACTTTTCCCCATAAATAGGCCATTGACCACGATTATGAGTAGAATTGCAAAAATTATACCTCTTTATCATATCCCACAACTTTTTACTCTGGTTATCAAATTTGTTTGAAGGGCACTTCTTTCTAACATCATTTCCGTGTTTTCTGCTGATTTTATTAACATATGTACTGTTTTGAAATGAATTTGGTTCTCTGGTATGCATACAGCTTTCCTCTGCAGCATAACTGGAAGCAATAGATTTTTCCAATGTTAAGTCTGCATCACAGAGTAGTTGTTCTCTCAATGAATTATCAATTACCGCACAAACAAATCATATCTTTAACCAGTGTATACTGAAGAGTACCAAATTCACACTCAGAACTGCATTGTTTAAGCTCTATCACATAATCATTAAAGGACTGACCTTCTTGCTGCTTAGAAGTAAAGAATTTGCGATGGGTAATTGTGATATTCTTGCAAGGATTGCTATAGGCCATAAACTTGCCAAGAACTGTATCAATTTTAAAATGATCACCTTCAGTGTCAAATTGAAATGTTTTGTATATCTCCCTACCTTTAGGACTGATATATGACATAAGAATTGAGGTTTTGACTTTGTCAGACTTCCCATCTGATTCTGTAGCCTTTATGAAGAAGTCAAAATGTTTACTTTATGTTTTCCACCTCTGTGAGAGATTTCCTTCAAACAAAAATGGCTGAGGGGGCCCAAGGTTATCCATAATGTAACATCCACTGCTCTGAACTGCAACTAAACATGTACTCCGATGACAGGCAGGTTCTTTTACACCTGATACAGTGTTATAGTGTGAGAGAGAATGCATAAAAAAAGAAATCCTACAGTTAGCTCCAAACGTATTATCTGAATAGAAAAGCAGCATGTGCAATATGGCACAATGAGCAAAACCATGTGCAAACAATACAATGAATATAACAACAACAACAATGGAATGACAACACAAGACTCAGGGAGTATCTCTCCCCTATTTTAGTTAAGTGCTCAGCTTGCATAGCTAATAACTACTGGTCCTTCATCTCTGACCTCAGTAAGAGCTCCACCCAAATCAACTCAGTTGGCCACTGTCAGCACTCTTGTCTTCAATTTTTAAAAGACATAACAGTGTCTGAATTTGCAAGGTTTTGTTTAAATTTCCTAATTTGTGCTGTCTGTTCCCTGTGAAATATGTATGATTCATCCTTCGGTGCAAGTCTATGTAGCTACTACAGCAACTTTAGTTAAGGCATAAACTCCAGGACCTCTCCCAAAATAGCTCATAATTTGTTAATTAATACCACATAAAACATGATATATTACAGCTTAAACAAAAACAAAACATTAAAATAATTGAAAATAGAGCTATTACCTCATTATTTTTCTTACCTCAAGGAATTCAACATCTTCATAAGAGATTTCCTCCACAAATCCTTGGCCAGAAAGATCAGCAGCCTGGTCACTGTCATATTCTGGCTCACTGTCGCTAAAGTCCATTTCTCCTAAAAATATAAACTATTTTTTGCAAATTTTATCCTGATAATAACTTTTGACACCCAACTGAACAATAAATAAATTATCTGTTTTTATACATTCAAGCTAATGTTACCAAATAAATGGCTGCTTATCAAAACCAATGACATATTAATAAACTACCTGGTGATCTGTTCTGGCAATATTCCCTGTTCTTAACAAATTCAATAATTCTTTATAGACAGGCTCTTGTGTAGTCAAAAAGTGATCCTGATAAATTTTGTTTTTTCAATACTTATATGAACATTAAACCTGTAAACCTCTGGTTTTGCCATTTGATTAGCTATTCTTTTTATGGGGTTTGATGCAGGCCTAGAAATAATGAAGTACTTTACCTGACATGCTTGGCACTGTACAGATAATTTTACAGCATAAAATGTTTTTTAGAAGTCAGAAATTGCTAAAAAAGTTTGATGATCTTGTGATGCAATGAGAGAAGTATAACTGTACCTAATTCTAACTTCACACACTGTCAGGAGTTTGCAGAACAAATATGGAAGCACCAAAGGTGAGAAACTAGCCTGTGAACAGCTCTGTTTTGCATATAACACTTGTATACAGGTCTGGAGACAGAGAAAATGCTGATGCTAGAGAAAATTTGGCACAATCATCTGGCTAATTTGAAGTATATGGAAAACAAAAAAATGATAAAAACCAAACACACTCTAAAATGGTGTGTTTGCTTTTCTTTCTTTCTTTCTTTTATTTTATGAAAACAAGCTCAAGATGAGGAATATGAAGGCATATTTACATCAAACCATATGTTTGTTTAATTAATACTCAAACAACGAAAAATGAAACAAAATGAAGCAATAAGAAAAGAAGCCTGTCAATGTCAAGATCAGTTCAAACATATTTTATCACAATTTACAGGTGTTAACTGAAGTGAAAATGGTACTACATACTGTGTAACAACAGGAAAAATGTTGTTAGTCTGTCTAAAAGACATATCAAGAAATAAAGGTAATTGACAAATGTGACAAAAATTGCATTTATAGGTAAAGGATGATTTTCTAGTAGTTTGTAAAATTGTGGTTTCTTTCAACACAAAAAATTATGAGATGGTGGTTGGTGTGCACAAATATTTTTAAAAAGGGAAACCACTGGACCCACAAAAAAGTGGAAAAACAATTTTAAACAGGTAAACAAAAAATCCATTTACAATCCTTGATTTTTGTTTAAGAGTTAAGACAATATGGTTACTCATATCCAACAGGACCAAACAAGCAGGTGTGAAAGAAAAACCATTAATAACTACTGGATTATATGACAAGATAAAACACTTTTTCTTCTGGTAATACAAATTTGTGAATAATAAAGAAATAAATTCAAAAAATTCCTAAAATTACATGAATTCATAAATAATAAATATGATGCTGTTAAAAATGGTTAACAAAGGAAGTAAAAAGTTTATGCCCATTAAAACAAAGAATACATCCATCATGCAAAATATACAAAGGGGTGTAAACAAGTGGTTAAAATTTAAATAAATAACAACTCTTCAGAAATGGCATAACATAATCGTAAAATATTCATAATTTTAATTGCCTATTTCCAGCCCCCGCCCCCCAACCCCAGACTTCTTTACATTTCTATGACAACAGGTTCTTTTGCATATAACTTCACACAGTCCTAACTTGCTTTTAATTTACACTGATGATGAAATTGAATTCAAAGGACTCTTGTATCTTTATTAAATTTCTGTTCATAATAATATAACTTTTCTTAATTAGAGTACCGTAATCACATTCTTTACATTTTCTGCACTATACTAAAATGTTATACTTGCAAATTTTTGTATATCTTTCAAATTAACAATCCTTGATGTGCAACAAAAGTAACAGGGAGGAGAACAAGTTTCAAATCATAGGCCCTTAAGGTAGTGAAAAACACAATACAAAGGTTTAAAACTCAAGAAATAAGGGCCAAATTTTTCCAACCATAGTCTATCAAAAAGCAATTGTGGGAAAGAATCCTTTTATGCTCAATTACAGGTTCTTTAATGCAGTTCATTTAGGTGTAGAGAAGAAAGCTTATGTTGTATTTTCCAGCCTGACCCTTGGCTCTGACCTTTTTTATGTTTCCTTGGTAACTTCCTGGCCTTTTTGATACTCAATGAATAAATTTAATGTATTGAATGGTGATTATACAATTATTCTATTATGTTGCATGATATTGTCCATGACAAAATAAATGCATTTCCAGAAAAAAGTGGGTAAAAAAAGTATGTTTTAAATAAAATGTATCAATAAACAAGGCCAGCTGACAAGTACACACAACAACATTTGCAATGAGAATGAAACCAAGGGCATTGCGTTTCTTTTTACAGGCTCACTCCCATTACTTCATCTTCAAAGAAAAAAATACAGTTAAAAAGCCCATTTAAATAACAAAAACCTGCCCACTTTTGCACTTCACATAAAAATTAAAGGTATTTGAATCTATCAATAACAGGAGTATATACCTCATCTTTCTTTACCCTTTGTATGCAGATCGTCCTTAATTGGTAACACTGAGGCCCGTTCTCGCAAACCAGGTCAAATTACACAACGTAATATTTGGGGCGTACTTGCTAGGAATCCAGGATACACTGTTGTCCATTAAGGAATAATTCTATCATTTTTTATTTGAATAACAATCAAACTACTCTTCTGTTATAGTCAAATATGTGGGTAAACAATAGTACTTAAAATTACTTTATTAAAATCAGCCAGCTTCCCCAAGACGCATAAATAAAATACATCAAATGATAAATATATAAATTACACAAATAACAAAAGACTATTTGTCTAATCAAGTAAAGAACAAAACTGTCAAGTAAAATATAAATAAAATTTATTTTCTTGTACTTGAAGGATCACTTAAATCCACAAAACGTCAGTATCAATTGAAACAGCCCGACAGCTATGTTGTATCCTCGCAGTTCACAGTTTAATGTTTTGATGAGACTCAGAGTAAATCATTGTTTTGCGCCTTATTTTACAACTCTAATTCTTGTGCCTAGTAATAAAATAACATTTTAAAGTTTATCAAACTGGCAAGAACGAAAACAATTGGAAAAAAAAGTAAAAACATAGTACACAAAGTCAATACGGCCTTGGATGTCGTTGGTCAAAGCCGAGGCGCATTCGACAAAGAATGGTTTACATAATCAAACAGTACAAAATCCAATAAAAGTAAACAATTCGAAGTAAAGTTTATGTACAGGTATAGAGACTAAAGTTTGTCAACTAAACTTGCAAGTTAGAAATGTTTGAAACGCACCTGTTCTGTGGATTACAGCTCGGGAGGCACGCGTGAGCTCACATCCTGGGAAGCTCCTCTGAAATCTGATGCAAGGCACAGGTTGGAAAAATACTGCTTCATTGTCTGCACACCAGCTTGTGCAGACACGTACTCTTCTTGTTTACCACAAACAAAATTACGATAAAAACAAGGTCTGTCTTTAGGAGTTGATCCTTATATTTAAAACAATATATACTAAAACTCTGTACATACTCATAACATCGGTGAGGCTTACAAACATTCAGCTGCAGTGTTCAACCCACAGAAGACACCGATCTATTCTCATTTCCAGAGCGAGGTAATGACGACATGAGGAAATGATCTTCTTTGTGATCCCAAGGTAACAAAAGGTGGTAAGGTGCATCGAGTTGAAACATCTTATTTTCTTTAGTTCCGCTTTGCAGAGGGGAAAAGAGGAGCCTTTTCCAACTTAAGTAAATATTGGCTGGTCACTTCTTTGCAACAGGACAAGAGCGAAAATAGCAGCTTGTTCACAAAACTTTTCTGAAGGTCTTTTGTAACGGAACTCTGTCATTAATAACACAAAGTTGTCATAAAGACTTTATACACTACCATTTACAATAAAATGTAATAAATGAATGCATACATTTTATATGATAATAATGTGTACTTTAAGTCAGCTCAGCTTTTGGCCGAACTTTCATGAGTTGAAGTTTACTCACTCTCTGGTATCGAATGAAAGGTGGGATCGATTAAACAGGGGGTTGGAAATACTTTTGAAAATTAATAGGTGGTGGATTAGAATAAACAGGGGGTTATTTTTCAAGATTGCTGTTCAGAAACAAGATTTTATTTTCATCCTATTGAAATAAAATGCCATGTGGTTTTTGAAGTGATAAAATAAGCGAAGAGAGAACTAAGGTGAAATCAATGTAAATAATTTGTTTGGTAAAAACATTGTGCAATTTTGTGCAATTGATGAAAAATCAAGCCAACAATGTCACTCCATTAATTTTGCAATATATTTCGAAGTTAATACTTCATCTTCAGGCTACAAGGTAAAAATACAAAAACAGTGTTCATTCATTCATCAATTCACTGTGTTAGATTTCGTTAGATTCGAATTCAAGAGCATTCTTTATTTTTATTTATTTGATATTATTTCAAAAAGTGCATCAGTTTACGTACCTTCTTTTCATATAAGTTCATTTGGCCCTGGCATTTTCATCTTCACAAGCTGCTCTCGAAATTTCGTTAACTTTTCCCCAACTAAGTTCATAATATGCTGCGACACTAGGTGATCTTCACTACGATCGAGAACATTGGTGATCCACAATCCTTTGAAACGAGCTGGAAAGTCAATATTGAGTATGCTCATTCTCTCTCTCTCTCTCTCTCTCTCTCTCTCTCTCTCTCTCTCTCTCTCTCTCTCTCTCTCTCTCTCTCTCTATCCTTT
>RDPX01000229.1:1021434-1037004 GCA_003991215.1 Morbakka virulenta
TCTCTCTCTCTCTCTCTCTCTCATTCTCTCTCTCTCTCTCTCTCTCTCTCTCTCTCTCTCTCTCTCTCTCTCTCTCCCTCTCTCTCTCTATCTATCTCTCTATCTCTCTCTCTCTTTCTCTCTCTACCAGCATGCTCATAATTTCACTTCAATTAGGATGAAGAATATTGTTGGGATTAGCCGCCAATTGTGTAAGCATCAATTCCGTTTCTTGGTCTCTTTATTCCTTTTTCAAGCGCAAATGGAAGTCCGTGTCGTTCAATTGAAAATCGCCAGATATTCCTCTGTCTATCCCACCGTAAATATAGCCATGTGAAGAGAATAGGAGCCTTAATGTCAGGCATATTGTGAACACTGTAGTTTTCTACAACGTAGATACCAAAGTTTCTACAGGTGAAAACATGGTACCATTTAGGGAGATACTATATTGTTGCTAGCATCTGTTTTAGTCGATACGACCCATTTGGTGACAAATGGTATTGAATTCTCCTCAGTGGAGTAAGCTAGGTATGAGTTCCCTTGCCTTTCTAAATTACTTCTGGCTTCACATGGACGCTTGGGTAGCTAGAGACTAGGATGAAAACAGTTAAAAGGTCTTTTAAAAGATGATGATTTTCCTTGACATAGGCTTCTCATCCTTTTAGATTTAATGTTTTTTGTGTGTTGCTCTCATTGCGATGTAGAGGAATCTGATCCTTATTAATAATAATTGGAGGGTCTATACCGAAGGTAACAAGAAAGAATTTTAGCCAAGTCCACACATTTTTTATGTATTCAACTCCACGTTCTATCCTGCCTTCTTGCTTGATCTGGTAGCACTTATTTGACTTTCGAAGGCGCAAGCCATACTCCTGTATCCAAGGTTTAATCCAAGGGCTGAAGAACAAAATGAACTTCTTTTCATGCAATGCATTAACCTTCTCTGGTTGTGTTTCAAGTCATTCTTTGTACAACGACTTTGCGTATATCTTAAAATGTGACAGCGGAAATCGCCCTTTAAGAGAGCTCGTTAAATCGACGAACCACTCAAACATCCTTTGCCGAAAGTCCGACGCACAAACGTTCCGTCCTCCACCTGGTTTGTGATACTGCTTTTTGGTCACTAGCAAAGTAATTTCGGCTTTTTCCTTTATTTGGTCTGCATAGCACCGTGCTTCAAGCTTGATTGCTTTCCTCAAGTTTAGGTCGTCATACTTGAGACCTCAAAGGTCGGTATAATATCCTCTTGCCGCTGGTGCTATGTATCTTTCTTCAGGCATTCGATAAGAATGTTTCTTGTTCTCTCTTAAAGTCTAGGCCATTCTTAATTTTCTTCATTTTTCGATCGTACTCTTCCTTTTACTTAACAACTAACATTTCCAATTGATCTTTCTCACGCAAGGAATACTTAACTTTCTCACCACGAATGAATGGTCTATCGAGTTCACCATCCATTTTCTTGTTGTTCCAAAAGCTTCAAAGTCAAAGTTTACAACTAACGGAATAAATGGACACGAGCTAATCAACAGCAGATTACTAATCAATACGATCTATGACAGGCAGTTAAAGTTCTTTGGACATAGAATGCGAGCTGCTGGGATCGAAAGAAGCTTAATGCTAGAAAAAATTATAGGAAAAAAGAGCATAGGAAGACCAAGAACAAGAGTTCACTGATAATCTCAGCAAGATCACAAGACGTACAACTTTGGATCTCATCAGAATGACCGAAAGCAGAGAGAACTGGAGAGCCATGGTCATCGATGTCTGCGCGAAGAGACCTGATACCTGAAGAAGAAGATGAACACTAATCAATTTACTCAGGAAAATTAACACTTTTCAATTTGATAAAACTTAATTATTTGAACCGTCATCCCGAATTGCATAGCTGAGTCTACCATGTTTGCCATGTTTTAAGTGTACTGCATTGAAGCATGTGCATGTGCATGTGCTTCAATGTAGTACATTTAAAACATGGCAGACAGTTGCATAACTGTGTTTAGTAATTACATTCTCCACGTCGCCTCATTCAAATACAACTTCCTGATGAGAGTTGCACTATGTTATGCATGCAAAGTCTGATATTCATTAGCATTCACAAGCTGATTGTTCAAAATTGATAAACGAGGGGATGGAATAAGGTTCCTGAGGTTGGGAAAAAAGTCAAAAGTGACTAAAGAGGTCCCCCGTTTATTTGATTCTAGAAAGCAGCATAACGAATGGAAGTTTTTTATTCTGTTCCAATTCTTATACTTGTACCCTAGTAATTTGCCTTAATATTCATTTATTTTCTCGAACGCTCCTTGTTGGATTTACTAGTATTAGTAGTACGTTTACATACGTTTGACTTTTCTTTTCAAGTTTCATCAAGTTACATATCTTCTTGAAAATCGAATAAAGGTTTATTATAGCGGCAAAGAGAGGAGAAGTGTTGCCTGTTGCTATGTATCTACTTTTTATAGTGTTAAATGGTATTAGTATTACTTTATACGTACAAAACGGTGTTGCAAGATTAGAAATTTGCACACGCTCAAGTTTATTTGTACAATATCGAAAGATAACGTCTATATGTATTTGTGTTTGAGTATTGTGACTCCTGCTGTGTGGAGATGTAGAGGTTAATCGAGGAATATCTTTCCAACATGATATCCGTGCTTTGTGCCAGAGCGAAGGACTGAAATGTTACATCAAAATATTCGTAGTTTGACTGGAAAATTGCACCAAATTAGAGATATTCTATTCAACAACAAAAAACCATCGATGGGCTTGCTCTCACAGAAACCTTTACTAATGACAGCGACGAACACAAATTTAACCTTCAAGAGTACACCTTCATATAACAAAACCGAAAAAGTGGCTTTGATGGACATGTTGGAGTTTATCTTCGTATTGAGATGCAATACAAAATTTGGGAAAACCTTTGCAACGAAGAAATTGAAAGCATTTTTATTGAAGTTACACCAAAAATTTCTAAAAAGTTCATAGTGCTATCATATATAAAGCCCTAAATCATCGAAACATTTGACGAGGAACTTTATCGACATATTAGCACTAAAATTAAATGCCATAAGTAATGAAAAGAAAAAAAGCAATGGTCCTCAAAGAACTGACTTCTGATTATCTCAAAAAAGACCATCAAAAGGCAAATAAAGGTTCTCTTAAGGTTTGGTTACGATCAGTTATTAGCAAATGCTACTAGAATCACAAAGGACACATAAAGGCTTATGGATGTAATTCTTAGCAATACTTCAAATAATATTTCACACTCAGAAGTTATTGTCAAATTCGAAAAGGAATGGACCAGGAAGAATACACAGGGGCAATATTCATTGACCTCAGTAAGGCATTTGATCCTCTGAGTTATTCCATTGTGTTGAATAAACCAAAAATGTATGGTATCCATGGTAATGCTTTAAGTTAGTTCACTGATTATACTCTCGAATACAACAAGTTTTATATATGGACATCCTTTCATCATTACAACCGATATTCTCTGGAATACCACAGGAGTCCATAATTGGTCCAGTACTGTTGATAAATTACTTTAACGACGCCATAATAACCATATCGAGTTACAAAGTAATTATGTATGCCGATGATATTGCGCATTTTTTTTTACGCAGAGAAAGACATAAATGTGATACAAGATATCTTGAAAAAGGATTTTGGTAGATTTTTTTGTACACTAAATAGATGAAATCGAATGAATTAATTATCAATACGAAGATTAACAAAACTGAAATAATGATTTGTGGAACAAAGAAGAGATTAAATAAACTTAACAAACCAGCTTCAAAAATCTCATACTACGGAAATCAACTGTCATTGAAACTTATACATATCCTTGAATCCATTTTACTTCCACTTTATATGTGACCAAGCACCTGAATCTGTCAATAAGAAATGCAAAAAGAGAATTCGGCTACTAAGAAAGCAAGAAATTTCATGCACATTAAATTTGCAAAGCTAGTTTACCAAGCAATGATTTTTCCAAACTTTACATTCCATGGTTTCATCCTATGTAGTGCCAGACCTCAAAATATCTTGCAGAAGATAAACAGATTAAAATTTCGAGCCAGCAGAATAGTCTCTCGGCCAGTAACAAAGTGGAATTCGATCATCAGGAGAAAGATATGTGTGTACGTCCACTTCATCATGAATAGAAATAAAGTATTTTTGACTTTTCAAGATTATTTTTAACTTCAAAAATAGACTATTCCACCCAAAAGTAATAGTACAAACTTAGTGATTCCTAAAATCAAACTGGAAGTTACAAGAGCTTCTTCTATTTTCAGTCTATTTAAATATTCAACAGGTTTCCTATAGAGGCTAGAACTGAATTGGGTATAAATGTTTTTTTAAATATGATCAAATTTTAGGGAAATCATTTGAAATTTGTTTTCATGCTTAGACTACTTCAGCCTTAATTCCTTTCATTTTGATTTAGATTCCCATTCTTTTCATTTGTATCAAGTTTTTATTTCTTTGATATCAATATTATTCTACCCTAGGTCTCGTAACTAATGCCCACTCTTAGCTATTATTTTTATTAGTTTTCAGAGGTTCCATTCTTTTCTCTGTGATTTCGTAGTTCGGCTATAACGTTTAAGTTTTTAAACTTTAGATTAACCTTGTTTTCACTGATTTTACTTTTTTAATACGATACAATTTTTACACACAGGACTACATGGATAACTGTGTATTTACTATTCATATTTACTACTCTTGAACATTTCTGTATAAATTATAAATAAAACATTTAAAAGTATTTAATATAATTTCTTTCTCAAGTAATGAATTTATACAATAATCCAAAGGCCAGTTTTTAACAGTTTGAAACTATATCATTTATCCATTAAAATAACTGTCAACTATACCAATTTTAATAGTTTAGGGTTTTTCCAATTTTTTCCTTTCCTACAATATATGAAATATGTTGCACGAGTTACCATTTCTATTGCTTTATGAAAGATTCTATCCGAATCATTGAACATTTTTTCTTAGAAAATCACTTTATTTACATCAAGACGTTGATATAAATCCAAAAGTTGTAATTTCAAAATAGAAACACTGGAAATTGTACGTGTACGTGGGATTAACAATTGTTCTCGAAAATATTAATATCAGATTTTTTGTATTCTCTGCTTTTTGTAGTGTTTTTCACAAAGTAAATTGTAATACATAAACATCTTTACCGTCTAATTAATAATAATTACTAATTATTAGTTATAATAATTATAATGATTAGTTATAATAATTACTAAATCAGGTCTTTCACTCTGAAACAATGTTCTTGGTAATGAAAAACTAAGAGCATTGTAGCCAACGTGTAACACTGCACCATGATCTATGATTAAGATATTGGAGAGACTACTGAGAGTTACCAGTACTGAGTCGCGTCTCCATTTATAACGGTCAGGGCTACCTTGACAATTCGATAACACGTGACATTGAAACTTGCTATTAGAACAAAGTAGACAATTACTGTCGTTAATTCTTTCCCAATGAACTAGGTCGCTTTTTATGGGTAAGCAAATTATTTTATCAACCCTTTTCTACATAAGTTATAAATGTTACTGGGAACGTTTTTATACTTATGCTTACCTAGTAGCGGTAACTTTGAACAATTATCTAACAAGTGCTTGATAATGACATTTTGTTCTGTAAGAGCCATAAATTTATTCCATAAGTCTGTTCGA
Source organism: Morbakka virulenta (assembly GCA_003991215.1). Lineage (NCBI taxonomy): Eukaryota > Metazoa > Cnidaria > Cubozoa > Carybdeida > Carukiidae > Morbakka > Morbakka virulenta. Next base: position 1,027,110 of record RDPX01000229.1, read on the forward strand.
AACTCTCCTTCGAAGGTAGTGTTAACTTTTGACTTTACTTTATGGACAGGTAAATTTACATTGTTACTTGGAGTGGTTGCTTTGTTTATCAAGACGTCTGTAGACATTTCTTTTCTGACGTCAGATGGTAAAGTGACTGTACTCTTTTAATATTCGAGACATTAAGGATACGACGCACAGATAATTTACATTACTTATAGATGACTGAAACCGGCCTAAAGTTGATACCTTTGGTCTTTTGGGCAGGCCCTCCAAGTGACTGATGTTTGTGGAAATTTACAGTTGGTGCCATTTTCTAATATATTTAGACATAGACACAAAGTTTTTATGTAGATAGAGTTCAACAAGTTTTATTGTACACATACTGTGATGCTATTGATACATTATGATGTGTAGTGGTAGTTTGTCAATTTCGGTGAATTTTGAAAATTCTCTTCTGGTTAGACTATGTTTTACTCAAACTATTTTCTTTGTCTGAATAAATGGAACTATGGCTAGGTTTAATGGGTGACATATGAGGTTGATCCTGGAAAAAGCTTTTGCAGATTTTTTAGTACCAAAGGTGTGGCATTTATCTACACGGATAATAAGGTCAGCTCAGGTTGTCCGTTTAGGGAATGGGTTGCAGAGAAGTTGGTTATCCTCTTGTAGAGCAGTTAAGATTGCTATGTTGTAAGCAAATTGAAACCAGTGCCTCTGTGGTGCTGATGTATTATACACATAGCCAAGACATTTTACCTTCTCATTTTTGATGGTACTGATAAGAGTGTTCACACAGATTTTGAATAATGATGGAGATAAACAGTCGCCTTGGAGAACACGTTTTCAAACTTTTATAGAATTTGCAGTGAGTTTTTCAGTTGAAACAGACATATGGTACCCAATATATAAGTAATTAATTAAATTAAAAATATCCGGAGGCATAGAATGATCGTAAAACTAACTGAATAAAACGGTGCTGAACTTCACCAAACGTCATTTTTTAGATTTGTAAAGGTTACGACGAGCTGTTTTTGTTAAAGATTCCAATGGTTCATTACATGCGACAATAGTTCTAGATGTTCGATCGTACCGGATATTTTTTATCAAAACGCATTTGAATGTTCGTTTTAATTTTTTTTTGCGTTAAAAAGCTAAGCATTTTAGTTTTGAATAAGCGATATGACTACTTTTGATGATTGATTCCAAGGTTTTTGGTTCCAAGGTTATTGGTTATTGGGGTGGATTATCTGCAGATTTGTTTTTTGTGAATCAGAATTGTGTCACTGTTTTTCCACGCTTTCGGAAAGCAAGTATACGTCCAAGAGTATGAACATGTAGGCTATATTTGTGTATTTGGACAGTGTTTTAAATTAATACGCTGATCTGATCAAAAGGGCAAAATAGACCTGCAAATTTCATTCAATAAATAAATTTGAGGATTTCTAGATTACTCGTAGCTTGCAGGTTGAACTGTTGCTTTGGTTGTTTTAGTTATCCAAAGTGGACTATCGAAGTTTCTGTCAGGTTATTTTCCATTGCAGATTTCACGAAAGTTATTAAAACACGTTTCCTCGTTAAAAGTCGTTTGTGAACTATTGTCTTTTTCAAATACTTCTTTACAATATTTCCAAACGATTTTCGTATGTTTTGGTTGTGATTGTAGGTGTCCGGGCTAGGTGTGTATTTCATTTTGAACCGTAATATTTTACCGATCTAGGTGATGTGATAAATTGTCTTAGGAAATTCAGATTTTAATGATTTCAGTGTATTTTTAGCTTACTTTTTGAAAGGTTGCAATAAACGACTTTAATTGTTCGTTCTCATCGATTTCGCTGGCTAGTTCACTCTCAAAATAAAAGTAATCGTAAACAACAGTATTAATTACTAATGTATTAATTAATGTAATAATTAATACAACAGTATTAATTAATAATCGATTGTTTGTTCGGCATTCGGTTTTCTGACTCGTAATCTAAGTGGTATTTAAAATAGTTGTTAGCTTTATTCTAATCTTTTTTAGATTTAGGAAGTTTAACACCCGTTTTCAGTCTTGTTTTCGACAGTATGTAAAACTCTTTTTGACTATTAAATTCATCACTGCGTCTTGGATTGTTAAGTGTAAATAGGTCTTTAAGATCACTTTGTTGCATTGTTAAAACATGAACGTCGATGGCTATTTAAAGTCCTTAGAAAGTTTAAATATTGACCACAATAACACAGAAATTAATGATCATTTGAAAGTTCATGTGGATCATATGGTACGTTGGAATTTGTACTCTTGTTGCTTGGTAAGTTAATAGTTGGATTTCTATTTGTTGTGTCGATAGAATATATATTAACTCTTTGAGCTTGCTCTATAATTTGATCTATGTAAACACTGTTGCTATGGTCCCCTGAATACAAGAATCTACAGGGCGTCCAAGAAGGCAACCTCCACGTGGTGACGCCTGGATACTGATTAGCTTGGTTATCCTGACTGGTTGGTAACGAACAGCCTTCATTTCAAGCTGTTCTTCCGTGACATTGAAGAAATCGATTCGTCGTTCATGTGATTTCGAATCTGGTTCGTCGTTGATTTGGAGATTTTTTTTTTGAACTTGTGCCGCCCCTGGTGGTAAGTGAAAGTTTTTTGTTTCTGGTTTCTTTCCAAACCAATCTGCCTTTTGGCGGTGAGGAGAGGTCTGTTTCCCGTTTCATGAGGCCGGATTGAGCTCACCGGGGTGGTCTTCAAATCTGCCTCCAGCAGCTTACACACACACACACACACACACACACACACACACACAAGAATCTACAAGAGCCTTGAAGAGGCTGTAATTGCCCTCAAGAGACCAAATTTGACTAAAGAAATAAAAACAAACTTGTTTTTTGAGAAACTGTGAAACCTAACTACTAATCTCTCATTAAATTCAATTAGTTACGTATTTCCATTTAAACAAATCCTCCCCGTAGGATATATTTTGNTGGTGTTTTTTTTTTTGTGTTGTTGCGGCCGCTGGGGGTAAGTGACAGTTTTTTGTTTCTGGTTTCTTTCCAAACCAATCTGCCTTTGGCGGTGAGGAGAGGTCTGTTTCCCGTTTCATGAGGCCGGATCGAGCTCACCGGGGTGGTCTTCAAATCTGCCTCCAGCAGCTTACACACACACACACACTCACACACACACACACACACACAAGAATCTACAAGAGCCTTGAAGAGGCTGTAATTGCCCTCAAGAGACCAAATTTGACTAAAGAAATAAAAACAAACTTGTTTTTTGAGAAACTGTGAAACCTAACTACTATTCTCTCATTAAATTCAATTAGTTACGTATTTCCATTTAAACAAATCCTCCCCGTAGGATATATTTTGATGTTAATATTTTTTCCTGATAGATATGTCTCATCTGACAAACTTTATTTGAATCTGTTAATGCTCTGAGGATGCTTTTTATAGCGAAATGTTTTGGCAAATGTAATTTCAAACTTTTGTATGTTTGATTATACTCTAGAAATAACTTTTTGTTCTCCTTTTTGTTTCCTCTTGTTCTTGTTCTTCTTCACAGTTCTATACACTTAGTACCGTTATCACTTGTATGGTTCTAATTTGAATCTGTTAATGCGCTGAGGATGCTTTTTATAGCGAAAAGTTTTGGCAAATGTAGTTCCAAACTTTTGTATGTTTGATTATACTCTAGTAATAACCTTTTGTTCTCCTTTTTGTTTCCTCTTGTTCTTGTTCTTCTTCACAGTTCTATACACTTAGTGCCGTTATCTCTTATATGGTTCTTAACCAGGAAGAACAAAAACAACACAAAGAAACCTGTGATTTTCTTATAATAATTGAGTTTTCTTGTGAGGAGGGCGGTCATCGGACAAATTCTAAAAGTACGTGATATTCACGGCAATCGCCAAATATATGCAAAAGCAGGGTTTTACTGTACACTTCATAGAAATAAAATTAGTATTAGAATATAGGGCGTCCTTTGGAAGATGTAGAACGTGTTTCGCCAAGCACAAGTTATTAGCATCAAATATTCTTTGTTATACTTTTGAAAAATTAGCCAGAACTGGGTAACCCGGAAACGTTAGTTCCAACCTGTAAGCCTAGGTAATCGAGCTCTGGAGTAATGAATTCTATTGCATTTTTAATTTGTTTTAGACATTTTGGTTCGATATTCACTTTTTTATTCAGGCGCACATTTCTTGTTCTATCAAATCCGCCAATGAGGTGAGTTATTCCATTAAGTTCCAATTTTGGCATTTTTAGTGCACATTTTTGCAATATATTTGAATTAATTCCAAAATTAATTAATTCATTAACTAAATCATTACAAGCCATTACCAATATCATTATTTTCACGCTTTTAACGAATCTTCATATTAATAAAAGCACTGAACTGATGTAGGATGTTTATCATGTCGTAAGTCGTGAGCTTTTTTTGAGCTACGTTTCGAGGGATACTTCTCCCATCGTCAGGCTACCCCAGTAATTAGGCATAGCTATTTTGTACTCTGATAGTGCGGATGTGTTATTTTGACAAATGGTACCATAACCCTCTTTTGTTTGTTGTGTTTCTTTCTGTAATGCTGAAAGCCATACTTCTGTAGAGTGTAAGATATGCTGTTGGTGTCATTGCTGTGCTGTAGTGAATCAACAGATTTCTTTGTTTTAGTTTCAGTTTCAATTTGCAGACGACAGGTAGAAAGTCACTTCATCAGTCTGCACTAGGGTATGTCTTGCAATGGTGGACTGCATTTCTGAAACGCTTATTGATAGTTATGTAGTCTGTTTGATTCTTCGTTTCCCCTCCTGGGCTTCTCCAAGTCCATAGTCTTCTCGGGTGCTCTTCGAATCATGTGCCAGTGATAATTTGTTTATTCGATGTGCACCATTGAACAAATTTCTCTCCTCTGTCGTTTTGTTCACCAAGACCATGTTTTCCTTTTATTTTTCCTTCTTCGACTTGTCCTACTTTTGCATTTAGATCCACCATTATCAGTATTACTTCTTGTGATTTGCACTGCGATAGAGTTTTGTCCAATTGCTCGTAAAACTCTTCAATTTCTGCTTCCTCACTGTCTGATGTTGGTGCATATACCACAATGATTGATATGGTGAATGGTTTTCCTTCCAGGTTCACTAACAAAACTCTCTCTGAGAGTTGCCAATACCCTTGGACACGTTTTGCACTTTCTTTGTCTGATGATAGGCCCACTCCTCTCCTATGAGTATCTTCTCCTGAGTATATCAGTCTATGATCGTCACTTCTAAAATCTCCGCTATTCTTCCATCTGGTTTCGCATAACCCAAGGATGTTGATTCCAACCCGTGTCATTTCTTGTTTTACATTCTCAAGTTTTCCAAGTTGATGCAGTGTTCTTACATTCCAAGTTCCAATTCTGATACTTTTCTTAGTTGGGATTGCCTCAGTCGCTTGATGACGGTCTGGTCACCCCCTGCGGTTTCAAGGTAACCATACCGGCGAGGGATTGCTCCTCGGGGATACAATCCTCTTCGCGCCGTTATCTGTTTTTTTTGGTTTTCGGTTTGTCATCATAATGTTCTTGGCAAAATACGGCAGTGGTTTGCCATTGCCTTCTGTCGAGCAGTACCATGTTGTATTGGTATATGACACCTAGTCGTTGTCCTTGTCGTGACAGATCATCCGCCTAGCCGCTGCGTCAATCCAAGCCGTTGACTCTGACTAGAGAGTTCTTACGCCCTGAAGAAACATCCGATGCCCCGCTGCCGACGTCTTCATCGTAACCCTGACAGGGGAGGCTAAGGGGTTGCTGATACTTTCCCCAGGTATCACCCCAAGACTAAGCAAGTCTTAAGGGGACGCCTTATTTCCCCTTCGTAGACTACAGTTACCCGGCTCCGCCTGCTTTTCCATAACTCCGGAGCCAAGGGTTGTCACCCCTTTCTANCCTAGCCGCTGCGTCAATCCAAGCCGTTGACTCTGACTAGAGAGTTCTTACGCCCTGAAGAAACATCCGATGCCCCGCTGCCGACGTCTTCATCGTAACCCTGACAGGGGAGGCTAAGGGGTTGCTGATACTTTCCCCAGGTATCACCCCAAGACTAAGCAAGTCTTAAGGGGACGCCTTATTTCCCCTTAGTAGACTACAGTTACCCGGCTCCGCCTGCTTTTCCATAACTCCGGAGCCAAGGGTTGTCACCCCTTTCTATAGCAAGATTCAGCCATAGCCGTAGCCTGTCATATACTCCATCCAAGTAAAAAGAAAGCAATGATGTTAAGCAATAAAACAAGGAAAACAAAACGAAGGATAAACTACTTTGTGATCGTGGGGTAAATGTAAAAAAAAATCGACATTACAGACTTTCAAATGTTTTCGAGGGATAATTTCTCGTTGTCAACATTTGGATAAGGTGCAGCCTTTTTCTCCGTGGTGAGATATGACAAATGGTACCATAACTGTTTTCTGTTTGTTGTGTTTCTTTCTTATGTGCTGGTAGCCATATTTTTGGAAGAGCGCAAGGTATGCTGTTGATGTAATTGCTGTGTTGTAGTGAATCAACAGATTTCTTTTATTTTTCTTCCTGTATTATTTATTTCCCTGTCCAGAATCTTTTTATTTTCCAAGTCAAAGGTGTGATCTTTTGTTTAGCAGTGCTCCGCTTTTTCTTCACTTTAGGAAAGTGTCACTTTTTGAACAGCTCTCTTATGTTCTTTTTCTCTTTGACCCAAGAAACGCTTTGATTTTGCAATCCAGAGTGAAAGAGTCCTTACAATATAGTCTGTACACTATATTGTTTCTCTCTTCGGGTGGAACTGAATCCTTTGGCTTTGAGAGTATTGTCTTTAGGATGGATGTTGTGACAAATAAACACTTGATATTACGTCATTGCTGTTTACGAATACCCTTGATATAGGGAAGACATATTTGTTTTACAGGTTCTTTTCCTTCTTCATGATTAGGCTTGCAAGTTTTTAGTAATGCTCTTTGGATATTCTTAGTATGGTAACGATTATAAAAGAGTATTTGAAGGTGTTTTTCTTCCTTTTTGAAGTCGTATTGGTTTGAAATGATGCTTTCAGCCCTTTTAAACAGAGTATTGAAAAGACTGTGACCCGCATAAACTTGATGATCTGATGCATTTTAAAGGTACTGGTCTGTGTGAGTTGGTTTCCTGTAGATAGTAATAAAAATGGTATCGAATCGTCCTTAAAATGTAGTCTGTAAACTATATTGTTTCTCTCTTGAAACAGAACTTGAACCTTTGGCTTTGAGAACAGACTAAGTCCTGAACATTACTATGCACTAAAAGTATCTATAAATGATACTGACCGTCAAAGATTACCCTTCACACAGGAAAGACATACAAGACATGCAAGCATGATAAGATACAATTTCGATAATTTTTAGAATACACAGAATACACAGAAAGTATGTAGTCTACAACATACCTTGCTTGTTTCCAAATACATTAACAGGTTAAAACATTGGTGAAATGACAGAAAATATACCAAAGAAAGACAACAAACAACAGACAGAAGAAGCGCGGAATATAGAACACTCGACCATCAAATCAGAATAAAATGTAGAGAAGCGAAAGAGTAATGGCTCAATGCAGAATGTGCAGAGATAGAACAACACAAACAAAGAGATGCCGCAAAGATGTACCAAAAGATCAAAGAAATCAGTGACTGCAGATCTCCATCTTTCTCTGCATGTATACAATCTAAAGATGGTAAGATCATCATGGAGAAAGAAAAGGTGTTGAAAAGGTGGACAGAGTACATCGATGAACTGTTCAAAGACAACAGGAGAGACAAACCAAGCCATAAATAAGAACATTAATGGCCCTAAAATTCTGAAATCTGAAGTAAAGTCAGCACTAAAGAAAATGAAAAAGAATAAAGCTGCTGGACCCGACGAGATACGGAAATGTTGACATCTCTAGAAGACGTTGGCATAGAAAAACTAAGTGATCTGATAAACAAAGTCTACGACAGTGGAGATATCCCTAGATGCAGATCACTCATTGGGACTGATCAAATCCAGCAGGTGGACAAGTTTAATTACTTGGGAATCTACATCACCCAGAATGTTAAATGTGACGTTGAAATAAAGCGGAGAGTTGGATTAGCAAAAGATGCCTTCGATCGACTAGGTAAAACTTTAAAACACCAGAAAATGTCAATGTCCACAAGAATGAGAGTACTGCAGTGCTACATAACATCTACCCTGCTGTATGGATGTGAATGCTGGACAATATCAGTCGGAATGGAAAAGAAGTTGGAAGCTGCTGAAATGTGGTTCTTAAGAAGGATGTTAAGAATATCATGGGCTGATCATATAGCAAACGATGAAGTTTCACAAAGAGCAGGAACAGTAAAGAACCTGTTGAGGACAGTCCGAAGAAGGCAGATAGAATTCTTGGGACACGTCATGAGGAAGGAGGGTCTAGAGAACTTGGTACTGCCTGGACGTATAGAAGGAACCAGAGACAGAGGGCGGCAGCGAAGAACATTTTTGGGAAATTTGAGAATGAGTCAGAGGTAGTCTGAAAAATTGACAATCAAAAGTACATGAAAGGCTTGTCTTTAGATCCAAGTTTTTTTTACTTTAATGGCTGGAAAATCCTGTGAAGCATAGATAGCAAGACCATAGAAATAGACATCCGAAAGTATCACCCAGTCAAAGTCTGTCATCAACATTGGTGATGTGGAGTGATAATGTGATGGTACCACCAGTGTTTTCTTGTAGATGACATCTCTAAAAAGGTTGGCAACCAAGGCTGAAAAGGCCGTTCATTCCACGATACCTGTTATCTAATTAACGTATTTATATATCCTTGTTAATTGCAAGGTTACTAAATATTTTACCCTTCAAAAGAAATTTGGAGTATTGTTCATAGAAAGCAGGACACTTTTCAAACATTTGACTGGGCTTCCTCTAATAGGTAGCGCGTGTATGGCAAAACTTGACAGACTCAAAATTCTACTGCCAAACGCTGTTTAAGCCATATTTCTGGAGTACCATGGTGATAATTCAACGCAGTGTTGTTTCGTTTTCTTTCTCTGTTAAGACATAGTGAGACATAAACGATTGATGGCGCAAATGTCAGATTTGTTTGCTCTCAGGTATTATCAATCGTAAATGACGTAACTTTCCTTGTTAAATGCAATTCCATACCCTCTACTTACATCTACCAGCGGTTCATATTCGATGGCTCTGAGCCAAAAACATTCACTTTGCATTATCTTAAAAAATCTGATAATATTAGCTATATCTTTCTTAAATATTTTCTTTCAGCTTAGTGTTAAAAGTTAAGTCATTTGGTTTTTTTTACATTCTTGTCGATAATAATTCTGAATTTTGCTCTTGCATGTTTCTTATTTAAATATTAGTAGAAACTAAATATTCGATTTAAGCTATGCTAGCTTTGTCTTCTAAACTTATTCCTTTGGGCATGGGAGTTGACAGTTAAAAAAAACCCGGTAAGGGTGATGTGGATATTCACTTTTCCGATGTCTCGTCCGTCCAAGTACAGCCTCTCAATGTAATGGCATATTTGTTTAGGTCTTTCACCCTAAGTAAGGCTTTCAAGCCCCTTTAGCACGAGGGCTAATTTTCTAATTTAATATTTTTTTTCTTTGTACTTTCAAATCTTTTTTCTTTTAATTTATAGGTTTTTTCCCATCTCCGAAAACATGTACAAACTCAGTACAATACCATTTATGTATGGAACTCAAATCAAAATCACTTGGTGACTGTTATGATCTATATTTGAAATCAGATATTTTATTCCTTGCTGGTGTCTTTGAAAAGTTCATAAAGGTATGAATGTAGTATTATAAGCTTGATCCATGTCATTATTTCACTAGCCCTGGTTTGAGTTGGGATGCTATGTTAAAGATGACAAATATTGAATTAGAGTTGATAACTAATATATATATATA
>RDPX01000229.1:1048723-1143210 GCA_003991215.1 Morbakka virulenta
TAATAGTAGAAGTAGTAGTAATAATATTATTATTATTATTAGTAGTAGTAGTAGTAGCAGTGGTAGTAGTAGTAGTAGTAGCAATAGCACCAGCAGTAGTAGTAATAGTAGAAGTAGTAGTAATATTATTATTAGTAGTAATAGTAGTAGTAGTAGCAGTAGTAGTAGTATTAATAGTAGAAGTAGTAGTAATAATATTATTATTACTATTATTATTATTATTATTATTATTATTAGTAGTAGTAGTAGTAGTAGTAGTAGTAGTAGTAGTAGTAGTAGTAGTAGTCAGTGAGTTGACGAGGGGCTTCTGTCCGTGATTCATTACTGTGACTAAAATATATACTTAATAACTACATTCCTATAAATACCACCATTGATATTAAAAATTACTTGTCACTAATAGAAACGAATAAAAAACTGAATATTATTTACTTGCCCCTTACTGGAAAAAACCCCCCTTTTTGGAATGTATTACACAAATTCCAGGGAAGCATTCAATGGCTACTTCCCATATTTTCAACTGTTACTCCTTGCTGTTATTAATGGTCCTACAGCCATTGTTTTTAGCTAGTTTGGTTTTTTTTCCAAATGCAATTAAATTGGTGCTAGCATCAATTCAAATAAAAAAAAAACAAACCAACCTTAAAAACAACAAGAGGCAATAGCCAATGTATTTTAAGCTTAGTATTCTAACGTTGCCTAAATCTAATTATGTATAAAAACAATACATTATATGACAACTTGAAAAATTATTACGTATTTAAATGAACCATTACCCTTTTATTACAGCAAGCTCATGAAATTCATCTGAAGCTACATCAAGGCCTGCTTTTTTACGGGTTGTGTCTATATCTTTTTTCAACGGCTTGTAACTCTCGCCAAGTCCTTGAAGTTCTTCAAGAAGATCATTCCTTTCCTGGATACTTTCTGTGACAATTGAATTGATCTAAAAAACAAAAAAAACAAAAAACAAATAGCCAATTAGTGGTAGGTGACTAGATGCAACTAAAATGTGATGTCTAAACAGGCAAAATTCAAAATTCCTTGCAATGTGACTGGTGTTCCGTTATAAATGCAAGCATGTAAGGCATGGTCAAAGTAATTAGTTACGTCAAAGGAGAATATAAATGAAGTGTGGTGGCAAAAAACAAGCAGAAAAAATAGCAAGAAAGACATAACAACATAATTATCAGGTTAACATGTACTTGCCCCATACATATCAACTGAAACAATCATATGTCATACGTCGATTTCTCTCTGATTAGATCAAAAGAATAGTCCTGTAGAAGACGGGTCATTTAACTTACAATAGCTATGTCTGCATCCAGTTTCTTAAAATTCTCCAAGTGAAAGTCTCTTTCCTTTTGCAGACAATTAAGTTCATTTTCAAACTTTTCTAAGTTGCTCTCCTCTTCCCTGAATAGGCCTATTCTCTGAAACAGCTTTACCTTAATCTTCTCCAGTTGAAGTGTTTTACTCCTGTCAAGAAAGCAGGAAAAATAGTGAAACTTTAATTACTTATACACAAACAGTATTGCTTTCCGAATGATCGAAAAGGAAATAAATTTGATGCTATGTATTACATGCAATAATTGCTTGCTGAACCTAAGAAACTACATTTTCTTTTAACTTTACTATGCATTTCTAAATTTCAAGTTATCAGTACTTCATTGGAAACTCATGTTGTCTCTCTCTAAAGGTTATACGTCACTGATCTAACACGTTCGGGCAGTTCACATGCCTGAATTTGTCATTTCAAAAAAGAACATAGTTAGTACCCAATTCAAGGACTATGGGGGCATTCCATAGAATATCATCAGATATCTATGAATTTGTAACCTACCGTCAAGAATAAAGTTTATCTTTCAACCAATTATTTATGATTAAATTGCTGAAAACTGAAAGGAGATAAAACAAACTTTTTATGTTATGCACCTGACACAGGTTAGCTGACAAATTAATAAACTTTATGCGGGTCATGATCCACAGCGAGGTTGTGAAAATACCAGGTTGGGAAACTGGTGCGAAATAGCCTTCTCTCAATGAGGGTGGATGGGCCTCTCTAAGCCGTGGTAGGCAACCAATCTAGTGACGGTGTCACAATAAAGACACCTTTGATAGCCCTAGCAAAACATCAAGTATTCAGCTACTGACAAGATTATGCATTACACTACTAACTGCAGTAGGGTTCGAAATACTAAGGAAACCAATTATTTTGTTTCATCTGTAGATATTAGTTAAGCCCCAGCTATTCTTGGTCAACTTCCTGAATCTGTTTCATCCATGGGAACCAATGATGGACAGCTCTAACCCCTTCGGGGCAGGCTATACTTAATGATTAAGGAATGAGATCAAAACTGGTTTCATGTGGAAACCGTATTTTCATCAGCACATTCAACAATAGAACACTAAATCCACTGTCTCATCTAAACAAACTTATCAATAGTGCTAAGAATCAGAAAATTAATATCACTGCTATTCAAGAGCATCGCCTCTTTCATCCTGACACTGATATTATGTACCACAAAATTGAAGACTATCATCTTGTTACTGCCTCTTGCTTGAAAAATCCTTTCAACTCTTCCGTAGGCGGTGTAGGTCTCCTACTGTCACCAAAAGCCATGAAAATTTATCAAACACAGAAATAATATCATCAAGAGTCATCACTGCCAATTTTGAGGGGAATGTTAAAAAACAATAATATCATGCCATAGTCCACTCAACGATAGTAGTTATGAAGGTATCGATCAGTTTTATATAACACTTTACAATCTTTTCTTGGGAACGTTCTAGTTCACAATTTTCTTTTAATCCTTAGCGACTTCAATGCCAAGCTTAGATCTGATGATGCTAAGTTCAATGTTCATACCAACACCAATCGTAATGGTGAACACCTTGTTGACCTCATGGAGGAATTCAATCTTTGTCCAACAAACACCAAGCTTATGAAATCAAAACACCAGCTGTGGACATTTGAAAATCCTAATGGCAACAGAGCCCAACTAGATTACATTTTAATCCGTAAGAAATGGCAGAATAGCATCAAAGATCGTCGAGCAAATTCATCTTTCTTGCTCTGTCGGATCTGATCAGCCTATCATCTCTGCTAAGGTGAAACTAAGCTTGAAAGATTCGAAAAAATCACAAACCGACCCCATGAAAGCCATCAATTGGAAAAAAGTCTCTCGTGATAAAAATCTATCTTGTCAGTAAGCAGGGTGGGTATTTAATCGATTCTAAGAGCTTTCTCATCTTGATTCTGGTAACTCCCAAATTGATTTTGATAACATCAACTCAATCTATGAAAATTTGATTAAAGCTAAAGAGGAAGTTGCTTTATCCACACTTATTAAAAAGCCCAAATCACATAAAAATCTGCTAAGTTTAGATACAAATGTAACAGAAGCTAAAAAAAAATCTAAAATAAATCTCCTCTATTTACCATTTTCATCCATCTCGAACAAATAAAGACAAGTTAACAGCTGTCAAAAAATCCCTTGATAATGCATATCTTGAGGTGGAAGTTGCATTTATAAATGGGAAAATAGATGATATTTCCAATCTTCATATTAATCAACAACACTCCGCAGCCTGGAAAACTATTAACCAACTTTCTGGGAAAGGATCAAAACCACCACCAACGATCAACAATTGGTATTCATGTAATGTTGTCTATTTGTTTGTCTGTGCTGTGTGTAGCTTTCAATATGTAGGTAACTCTGACAAGTCTTTTAGGCTTAGATTTAATAATTAGATACCTTGTTATCATAAACTTAATTCCAGGTCTGCAGTTCCCCAGATAGAGCTCTTTAGACATTTTTCTGAGGAAGGATGTCAAGGGTCTTTGAGGACACCTAAGTCAAAAATATTGATGGATTATTTGGGTGGCACTGAACATGGAAGAGTTTCTGGAAACTGCAGCTGGGCACCTTCACCCTTGTGGATCTTAATAAAAAACAAGTTAATTCATAATTAGATTTTCTCTTTTCAGTTGTTTATTTTGTTTGGGTTAACTCATTTATCCTTTGTCCTATACAGCATTCTCTGTTTTTCATCATGTACTTTTATCAGAAAAATAATGGCAGTGGTGGAGGTGGTTGAGTTACAGGGACAGTATATATTATTATTCCCATACACATTTTTACACTAATTTTGTTTGTTAGCTTTCATTTATACTGCTACAATTAGCTTTAGTGTAAAACTTATTTCATTTCACTTGTTTCTATTATTATTATTGTTTTAATTTGTCTCTTCCCTTTTGCCCTGGTGGGGCATATGGTATCATCTTCTTTAACACCCCTTTTTTGTTACACAACACCTTGTACATTCTATTTCTTACTACTACAGGTGTTATTTTATTCTAGTTGTACTATTTTCAAGATTTCCATTGAAATTATATATTGTATATCATTCTTTTCTATATGTATGGATGAATGGTATCACCTTTACTAATACCTCTTTGTAACACAATAGCTTGTATATCACTTATCTTGCAACTACAGTTGATTTTCATTACAGTGGACTTCAAGAACCACATGAAAAAGTCCACTATGATTAAAGTTTGCTCAAGGAAAACCGAATTTTAGAAACAATTGAAAAAAAAGAGTACTATGTAACATAAAAAAATCATGGTTATGATATTAATGCAACAATTCATATTACAGATAAAAATGATCAAGTATGTTTAAGTGTTTAAATGAACCTGTTTTGTGGCACTAAGAAATAGCTGATGGATATATTGAGCAATCCAGTTTCATCTGAGATGTAAACATTTTTTAGTTACCAAAATTCCATGAGATTGGGTAGCAGCCCATTAGTCCAATGACTAACAGTCTCATTGGATAAGGAAACTGCTCCTCCTGCCACAAATACTGTACACAATGCTTGTTGCTTCATGAACTTTTCTAACTATCCCTAACTTGCAATAAACTCGTCTAAGCTCAAAATTTCAAGACTTTGACTTGCTCCTTTACCAGTGGCCCATTCAGTGGTAGGCCTTTTACTCTAATTTGAGAGTAACATTTCGCATAGTCTTATCAAGTTTTTAATTCATTCCCTGATCTACTCTCTTCCTGACACCACTGCTTATTTTTCTCAAATCAAATAATATTTTCTAAGTCTCTTAGTACAGTATAAAGAACTCCCAAGTAAGAAATAAAACCAGCACATTGCTTATTATTCAACTCATATATTTAATATGAAATAAAAAACTTACATGAGTGAGGAAAACAGCAGTTTTATTCAAGGTGGAAGTGTATTGCACATATGTGACAATGTTACCAGATATACAAGGGTCATCATTTTGGCAAAATACAAATTTTGGTTTAACATGTAACAGAAGTTGTTTTTTCAATGATAGTGAGACAGTTAGCTTGTCTAAGTCATAATCCTTACATACATTATTCTGCCATTGGCCTTTCTCTGCTGTCTCTATAATTTCACATCTGGTTACCAAATCAATGCCTTTTTTCTTATTAGATGAGACCATCATGTATATGTATATGTTGCATAATGAACAACTGTCAAGGCCATTCACAAACAGATTTTCCCTTTAAAAGTTCTCCTGATGACAAACTTCCTTGAAAACTGTGTCAGTCAGCAAACTTGTTGGAGCCAATCTATGATGAGCCAGTTTCCCAGAAAATCTCTGTGTTCATAAGTTTCCAGGAATATCAGCAATGCTGAATGGGATCAATGGTCTATTAAAGTGGAGCAAAGGTTAATTAAGGGCACATTGTATTGTCCAGATTTTCTATTATTTTACTTGTAATTACTGGAAAGGTTTTCTGGGCAAAATTAGCGATGTAAAAAGTGGCATAAAATGCTTAATCCATAACCAATTCTTACAAACTAGGGCTCATTTTGTTTGTATTGGAAAGCTCTATCCAATGGCAGCACTTTTTCTTGTATACAAGGGGGTTAAATGTTTTGGCACATACCTACAATATGTGTCAAGACATTAAGAATGCAAATTGTCAACCCACTTATGAAGCTTCTGATGTCAGTGTAGCTGTGTCAGAATTCCACACTTATACTAACTACACTGACAACATGCCCCTAAAACTAAAAAAATTGTAAAAGGTGCACCATGTAAGTGGTTAATTAAACACATGCTTCCATTTTCGGTAGTCACCGAGATCTCTAAATATTTCCCTAAAAATCTTGAAAATTCTTAACTTTATGGACTCAGAGGAAGTTATGGATGTAAGAACTTTATCATGTCATGAGTCGTAAGCTTTTTCCGAGCTACGTTACGAGAGATACTTCTCCCATCGTCGATGCCGATTCATGGCATGATAAAGCTCTTACATCTATCTCTAAATATGTTGGAATGAGGGTTGTTTTGTTTCAGTAATTCTATTTCCATACCAATTTCGTTTTTCTTTATACGCAAATGCTGCTCAAATAAGTGTTGAACTTCAGTCAAACTTGGCCTGTTTTCTCTTGGTATTTTTTTCACAAAAGATATCCTTTATACCCCTCTATTTGGCATTATTGGATATAAAAATTCAAAATTACAGGGGAATCTTACATTCCTTTGGTTACAAAACATAAACTGTGTTGACATCCCATATTCAAGCCATTGCAAATGTCTTATGTAGTCTGTTATACCTACGATAAACAAGGACGATCAATTTCTGAATAACACTACAACCCCTCGCTTGAACTTGGTTTAAAGCTTGAAATATCTTGAAATTCAGCTTTTTCCCTTAAAACTATCAAATTAAATTATGAACCACTGACCTTATATCCTTTAATAAACCTAGCTTGTGTGAGAACTCTGTGACGGCTGAACCTTCTATTTCTGTGTCCATGTTGGCGTGAAAAGATGAGCCCTTGGGTCTACGATAAGCATGTGTAGCCGCTAATAAAGAATAAGTAACCTTCAGATTCCACTTCTGATTACATCAATTGAGAATTCCACCTAACCCATAATGATTATTGTCCGTCTGTTACTCGGCCTCTCACGATTTGAGAAATTAACGGTTTTCCAAGAAAATATCGCCCAAGCTTATCCTTTATGGACCAAAATTCTTAAAATACAACAAATCCTTACTTAAACTTGAGAATAATACAAAGTAATTCTCGCCTTAAGACCTTTAATGGCAAACTTACACCTTCCCCTGAGTAACTTCGCGGTCCCTAACTCCACCAAATAACTTGACTTTTCTTACACCCGTTGATGGTGAAAGACATAGGGAGCAGAGGGGTTTTTTTCCACCTTGTTTTTCTTGCTTTTCTGACGTAACCAAACAAAAGGAACGTCCTGCTCAGTGTTCTTTGTAGCTAATTAAAATAGAATATTTCACCAGTCATTTTGTCAATGATAAAGTCTCTCACAGATGAGTTAATTAAAAAATACGTACCACCCATAAAATCAGTTAATAAATTCAGTTACAGAAAACATGTCAATGTCAAATTGTCCAAACTAATGATTAAGTTCACTTCTCCATTAAGCCTTGATAAGAATTGACTATTTCTATCCTACTAAATATCGTGCTGTGATTTAATCTGCTTCTTCACACAATAGATCATATCTAAGAATTGATCTTTCTTAACAAGTTATTATTTTTTGGTGGGAATGTTTGCTGGCATTACTGGAACTAGTTACTTAGTTTTCCCACTTCACAAACAAAAATAGTTTGTCAAATCCAATATATACGCAGACATTTCAAGTTAATTGATGTAAATTTTGGAATTTTAATTGCATACCTATTTTGATTATGTTTTGGTGCTGACTCGTATAGTAATAGAAAAAAAAATCACCTACAATAGGATGGGCAAGGAAAAGTGTTAACAATAAAGAAAGGCTGAGAGAGAGACAGACAGACAGATACAGAGAGACCCACAGAGAATAGAGCGGTAGAGAAAAGCTATCAAACAGACGAACAGAAATGAACAGGCAGAGAGAGAGAGAAAGAGAGAGAGAGAGAGAGAGAGAGAGAGAGAGAGAGAGAGAGAGAGAGAGAGAGAGAGAGAGAGAGAGAGAGAGGTGATAATATAAAATGAGATATANGAGAGAGAGAGAAAGAGAGAGAGAGAGAGAGAGAGAGAGAGAGAGAGAGAGAGAGAGAGAGAGAGAGAGAGAGAGAGAGAGAGAGGTGATAATTTAAAATGAGATATAAATTTCCACTTTCAGAAATTCTGAGACAATGCCATTTTCGATTGAAGAATGTTCCTGGAACATACTGTGATGCTAACAATAATCCCGAATTGCATCACCCCAAGGAAAACCTAATGGAGCTGTGAACATTACAGAATCTAGCAAAATCGAAACTTTACATAGCCACTGATTAAGATAGAAACGACAGCTAGAGATTCAACTTAGAGAACCATCTTTAACTGCTGAACAAAAAAAAGGTATGAGTAAGTCTTTCCAAAGATGCCATTATCACTAGTACCAAGCAAGCAACTGAAATAAAGAGGAGACATGGCGAAAAGTAGATAACAGTGGTACTCGTGAATAAATGAACAGAAGACATAAAGAGCAATACGAAATATTCCCATCCTCGTCGCCAAGTATTACATACAATAAAAGAGACACTAGAAGGTGTTTTTCTTGATAATAATTTCTTTCCTTCGACAACCCGTTCTGTGCTCTGTCCTACTCAAAACTGTCTCTATTGTTCGTCCAAACGCGTTGTTTCATATTCATAATGGCGGATGAAGATATTACGTCATTGCGTAAATATACAAATATACAACACGAAAAGACAAAACATACCAGGGAATCAAGAGAAAGTAAATAGCAGTGCGTACTGGGAAAAGCAAAAGGGCCGAAAAAAGAAATGTGAAACAATTGACAACATTAGGATAAAAGACCTCAAGGCGATAAACAAGAAGTAAAGGCAGTCATCGGGCTATAATAATCGCTTATAACACTGTTTGGTTGATTTTACACTATAAGAAGATACAACAAGAACGAGTACGACAAGGATTTATTCTGTCATCACATCATTATCATTTTTCAGTGAAACCATGACAAAAAGAGTTGAAATTAATAAAAAGTTTGAATTCTTGAGGCCTCAACTCTAATACCATCACAGGCAACTTTATAATCTAGCAATATAAATGTAAGGTGTAACTACATAATAAAGTGTGTGTATAAAACCTTACAGATATTTCAAGGACACAGAGTGGAAATAAGGTCTCATTTTTAATACAAATGGGATTGAAAAGTTTAGTAGACACCATAAAGAAAATTATTCGTTGTTCGATATGCTGAGCAGTTTTGAATTTTATCAACAAATGTAAATGTTTCCTTTACATAAAAATAAAAATAATTTTCTAGCACATGATGATAAAGAGGCTCCAAATATTATGTTTCAAGTTGCAATACAAATAAGTTAGGTTATTTCCTATTTGAGCTGCTCTGTAACAATGCGGATAATGGTTTGGATGCAAAATTAATTTAGGTTTATAAACTCAGTAATTAATAACAGGGAAAATATTTTCCGAAGAATAAATCAAGAATAAGGAACGCGTTTAATTTTCCAAACAAGAAATTTCACACTCGTCGTGGTTGGAAGAATTTTTAATGTTGACGTATTGTAAATGTTCACCTTGTTTTTCAAAAATCTCTTAAAACATTTTCTGTCAGTTGGTGACGACTTATTCCCAGCACTTGATCCTTCTAAGTGTTCTCTGTAGCTTAGAATATTTCTTTATCTATCATTTTACTAACTGTTACTCAGGATTCGCTTAAAAGCGAAGAGTTTCTAAATACGACTTAGTTTGTATGGGGCGCATTCTGTGACTACTTATAGATATCTTAGAAAAAGAGCATTGAGATTACTTGATCTTAATCTTGCTATAGCCATAACTTACTAAACTCTATTTTTTTAATATCCATTTTTAGTTGTAAAACTTTATTTTCAATGCCGATTTAATCTGCTTTGTTTCATTTAAATTTAGATCAAATTAGAAAAATAACATTTCTATTGGTCATTTTGTTCCAAAGGAAGATGAAGTATGCTCTATAATGTCCTTTCAAAAGTTTTTTAAAAAGCTGTTCAAACTGAGATAAAAAAGCAATCAATAATACTAGCATTAAGCAAAGAAAGACGCAGCTTTCTGGTCTCATTTTTTCAAATTTAAGTTTTGCATGCAGTGAACAATAAAAATGTCAACTTAAAAAATATGTTAGGAAAATTAAAATGCAAAATGAATACAAATTTCATAGAATTAGCCCCTTTTAATATGGATATGAATGTATTCTATTTCTGCTTCTTAAATGTATTATAGTTGACAAATCCAAAACAGAAATAAGGTTACACCTCCTTTTCAACTATATTGGCTTTTCCTTTTTTGTATTAAATCTCACGGTGGTCGGCCCCATTTTCAGTTTCGAATTTAAGTGAAGTTTTTAGACCATCACTTTGTCAAAAAAAAGTGTTTTTAAGTACTGAACACAAAGAACGACTTTACTTATAAAGAGCTAACAATCAAGATAAGAAAGCAATTCCGATCATTACGTTTTAATACAGTGATATTCTTTGGAATTAGTTATCTTGTTACATTTTTAAAATTGTTTTTGTAACGCAATTTAGTGATCATATTGTTTAGGGTTTGACAAACAGAAAGATCAAGTTGGATACAAGAAAAAGAATATTAAAATCTTATATATGGTCAGTTCTTTTATAAGGCTGTGACGCATGGACAGTAAGCAGGAATATGGAGGAGAAATTAAAATCTTTATAATTATGGCTTTTCAGGCGTATGCTAAGAGTATCATGGTTAGATAGGCAAAAAAATGAAATTGTTTTAGACAGGGCTGAAGAACATAGATGTCTAATCAACGTGACTGCAAAGCGGCAAATGTCTTTTTTTGGTCATATATGTAGAGAAGAAAAGCTTGAAATTTTAGTTAGCACAGGAAAGATTGAGGTAAAGAGAGCTCGTGGTAGACAGCGACAAGGCTATATGTCTAGAATGAGCAGAAGAATGGGTCAATCTTGCTCAGGAAGTGAAATCTTCCAACATACAAAGGACAAAGACATTTGGGGGGGAGGGGGGGTCATGATCGTCAACGTTGATAGACTGAACATGTAAATAGATAGATTGTTTAGTTGTTATTTTTCTTTTGCTCTCAAATGACCATACTTTGTATTTATTGGTCGTCTAGCATCTTGTGTATAAAAGTAGTACATTTTAATTGTTGTGAATTCAAACTGATGATAAATGGATGGGTTCAAAAAATATCTTCTTACTTTGGACTTTTTTATGTTATGATAGAAAACATTTTTCCTTAAAAGTTTAGGGGCCAATTTTAAGGAATACTATTTGGAAAAAGACAGTAGGTAGAAAAAAAAGATTTAATTTTTTTGAAGTTGAATTTTTTGCTAAGTGCACTACACACTTTTGTTCTATATCGTATTGGTAATTTTCCATTCATTTTGTAATTTTTCCATCTACGAAGAGAGAAAAAGTTCATAAATATATTTCCACGATTTTTCTCCCACTGTTATCGTTTTATTGAATTCCATCTAGAATTGACATCTGGACGATTATAGGGAACAAATTTCTTAAAATGTTGGAAAATAGACCACGGATTTTTTTTCATTAGTAATACCTTTCAGATAGTTCTTAGAGGGTCATATTTTGCGTGTACAATACCAAACAGCATAAAGAAGATCCTTTTTGCTTTGAATACAAGTTTCAATTGTGTCAGTTTCTTTTTTCCATGGGTGTTTTTCTGACAGTACGAACATATCTGCAATTTATTAAATTTCAGAATAAAAATAAATAAAAGATAGCAATAATAACAATTATTTATGACTATGATTATTCTTATTAGTATTAATTTAACCGAAGATCACAACTTCATATATTTAATTACCATTCCTGTTTTGCTCCTACTAGTTGAATAGATATGCCGCCTGAACCTTTGCAACAAGCCTGTCGGGAATTAGCTTGGACGCCGGAGTAAGTGAACAATACGGGCTCTTGCAAGGTTCTACGTTGTTAAGTTATAGACTCAATCAATCTCAAATTTTTGCAAATACTTCAATTGTGTTGCATAAATACAAGCGTACACAATAAGAGTATGAAGATATAATTAAACTTAAAAAGGTGCTTTACGAGTTTTCATGCTGACAACGTCAATTATAATTTCCTTAAAATCAACTGTTCTTGCAGTTTCGCATTCGAGATTCACGAGCTCACACAGCTTATCCTAGGTCATAATATTGCGCATGCATTTCTTTACCCCTTTAAGTTTGATGAAAGAACGCTCAGACGATACACCTGTCACAGACGAAGTGCAAAATGTTTTCAATCCTGTCCGGAGATTGCAGAACATTTCTTTCTGGTTGAATCTTATCAGTTTATTCAAAAGATCATGTGGGTCAGGCTTCTTTTCTCCAAAATTTGTTTTATCCACGGTTTTCATGTGCAAAACCTCTTTCCCCATGATAATTGGGCTTACATCTTTGGCATACAATTTTCCAAATACACCTTATGCATCATGAATATCATCATAAGATGGCTTTTGATACTGCTACCGGAAGGAAAAGAGGTAATTTATGTAGCATGCTGGTTGCTTCCTAGCGGGTCCTTATTCCTCCGATTACTAAATATTAAATAGCACCAAACATGACACATTTCAAGATACTTGTCAATGTCTATTTGGCTACCTTTCGATACTGTGAGCAATTGAATATTTTTTGTTAAACCGAATATGATGATGATGATGATGATGAACCCTCTCTTGGAAATTTTATGGCCATTTTTAAAAAGGCCTTTTCAGCTCTGTAATACGACTGTGGATATTTGAGACTTCAGCATCTAATGTAGATTTTTTGCCTGAGTTATGCGGCTTTCAGTCAAATTACAGACATGAATATAAACAATCTAAGGAATGTACTTGGTGAAACCACTGATATCTGTTGTGGTTTTTCGTGTAAGGTTAAGCTTGAGGAGGTTCTGAAGTGAAGCTTTTACACCTGGAAGATGGGCAGCAAAAGGGCGAACACCTGTAACACGGTCTGTCCATCTAGTTCTTGAAAAACTATTCATTGAAGATCCAACGTTACGTCGCACTATCTTTAGTTATTGAGGACTGGTGGAGAAGAGGTTGCAAGTCTGAACCTTATAAAAAAAGTACAGCTTTTGTGTACGACTCTGCAGAATCTGTTTCACAAAGATTGAGTAAATGGCGAGCACAAGGAAAATAAGTGCTCAAACTATTCACCCCTTTAATGTACGCTATACCACCATTGTATTTTCCAGACACCTTTGCCGCGTCGTCCTATCCATGACCACGAGAGACATTAGTGGGTAATCTTTTTTTTACAACAGTGTCTAGGATCAAAGCAGCAATACTTGGACCAGTTTTGTCGCAGCAATCAACAAAATCATGAAATCGCTCTGGTAAATAATAGATATCATCTTGTTTTTCAGCTAACGTAGAATGAATATCGTCTGTTCCGTATGGCTGAAACCAGGAGTTCCGTCCAAGAAAAAGGAATAACACCTTGTCAAGATCGTTCTTTCGAAATGAACGACTTATCTCTTGCAGCACACGCATGCTCCTGAAGTATGGGTCACAAAGAGTCAAAAGTTCCAAAATTCCAAGGAAATTTCCGTTGTGTGCATTTCCGATCCGAAAACTATTATCATGCTGAGGAGGTTTTTCTATTGTCAAATTTCAGACCACATTCCCTACTTGAACAATAAATCTATTCGTTCGCTTATTTCTATATATGACTGAAGTTTTCACTAATATAGATAAGACTCTCTGTGTTAAGCTATTTTCACGCACTGAAATTCTGTGCCACAATTTCTTTCATTTAGTATTTTTATACCAACCTCAAGATGAAGCTGATGCTAATTTTAAAGGCTTGCTTATGATATGGGTAAAAAGTCTGCATGGTTAGCAATACAGGGCTTCTTTAACAGGACTAAATACAAGCCATTTACGTTCACTCATTTCTCCACTTTTGTGCTTACAAAGAAGAACAGGAGTGAGAATTTTCGACCTAATATCGCAGAATAACTGCATCGTAAATGGAACTGGTCCAACTCGTATCGTAACTTAAAGCTGGCTTGCCATGGGCAACGTATTCAAAGTTTCAATATTAAATACTGCAAGCTCTATTGCACTGTCTATCGAGGCTATCAAGCTTCATCCATCCGGCTTTGAAATCAGAGAAGATATTCTCCTAGACTGGTAGGCATCCAAGTCTAACGTACCAAGTTTGCCAATCCAGTTATACCGCTGGACACTCGGTCGCTCCAGACCTAGCAATTCGGTGGAAATAATAACACAGATGTTGCTGGAGACACATAATGTAGGAGAAGCCAAACGCAATGGCCTTCTGTCTGGTAAGCCAAACAGAATAAACGTACCTACGGGCTGTTATTTGTATTTTTTGTCATTATGGCCTCCATAGTGTGTAGAATAAACCACCATTTCTTTTTCTTTTTCTCTTCATATTGATTTCCTCACTCTGGACAACTTCAAAAGCTTTAATGTGATTTCTTATGGCGTCAGCTAAAACCTAGCTAAAGGTGATGTAGAATCTGAAGTTTTCAGGTGAATCCAGCCCAGTAGCTAATCTTCTTTGAGCAGAAGGACTAGTTCTGGAACAGGATTCGTTGGCGAGGATCTAGTCCTTAATGAACTTTCGGAGCACACATCTTACAACCCTCCCTCCAACAAAGCACAAACCTAAAAATGTATTCTAAATCAAAAAATGATGTTAACAGACAAATTCAAAACCAAATTAAATGCATCTGGATATCATTTTTTTTAACATGAAACCAATCGGCAAATAGCCAACATAACATAAACGTTGTATTAAGAATTCTGTACAAAATATGACCCTCCTTGCCCCAGTACCATAACATCAACATGAAAACCATTGAAAAACATTTAGCAAAACAACTAACTAAAAAGTAAAAAATAAATAGAAACTTGCTCTGCCAGGTTTTACGTTATTATGATGTATACAATCTACAATATGAAATATTTCGGATTTTGTAGTTTAAATTTTATCCAAAATTTATTGCTTGTTGTGACAAATTGACTAACTACTTCGGATAGTTCGTTGTGATAGTTTCATTCCGGCCTTTTAAAAGTATTGTAATACCTATTGGTCTTGTAGAAATTAAAGCCAGCTTTTACAACAGAATTTGACTTGAATAAAACTGCATAAAACTGAGAACCATTGAAATGAAGACAAATTTATAAAAGAAAGGAACTAAGACCTAATAAAAGTCCCTATGTTTATCAGTAAATATGAAATTCAACTTGAAGTTGAGGGAACTTACAAGTTAATAGCACGCAGAAGTACAGGCATGTTTCTTCCATCATACCAGTGTAAATTAATTGATATATATATATATATTTATAACTATATATCCTTTACTATGACCTTCTCGAGGAACAGACATACCAGTACACATTATTTGTAGGTGTAGAGCTTCTTTAGTCCACGTGCGTTAAAGACGAAATGAGACAAACCGCTTTTGCTGATGCATAACCACAGATTACCGAAACTTTGTATAACGTGATTAAATCTAGTGGAAGAGCTGAATAGCACGGAATTAAAAATTTGTGGATACAACAAATATCTGGATTATTTTCCTTGAGAAATTTTTCAAGAATAACAGTTCTGAAAACCGTACATTATACTTGCACCCTACCGGCTCTAAAGCTTTTTTCACTCTACATTGATTTGAGATTAGGTATTATCGCAGCATACTTGAAAAAACACGTCAGAACGGTCTTTTCACAGAAATAACAGCTTTGTGGCGAGAGAGAATTAATTACACTGCAAGAAAATGTGTTATTTCTGAGAAATAGGTATGCATTTTTGAATGCAAAAGGTTCTTAAGTTCTACAATCCTACACAGCTCCTGGCATTTGTCGTTGGCAATCTATAGTATAGGGAAGACGTGTTTTCACGTAAAGGCTGTTCTTAATTGGCTTTGGTGCTATAGTTTTGGGGGACGTTCGTTTGTCCAGTTTCGTAGTCTAACGTTGGTTCATTATCTGTTACGTCAGTATCAATCTTCTCTGAAGAATAGCAATCCGAAATATTACAGATGTTGTACTTGCATTCATCTATAATAGAGAGACAGCTCTATCTGTTTCCAATTTCTGACTGGAATGTCAACTTTGCGACATGACAGTACTAAAAAATTAACAGATAAAAAGTTCTTGAATAAATTATTAAATGAATCGCATCTGATAAAAAAATCACATGCTTTAACAGGATTTTCACTCTTAACACCAGTCGACACCATATAGTGCTTTAAACAATTAAGAATGTGATTAGGTTCAGAGTCAACAGCTCCGATGCTTTCTAAATGTCCTGACCAGAAAGTGATGATAAATCGTTTTAGCTGAGAATCGTTGTAGAATGTTCTCACTTCTACGAGTTTAAAGACATCATATTTTCCATTTTCTACTCTTTGTTTTCACAGAATAAAAATGAATCTTCTAATCCACAATATCTGTTCGGCCTTTGATGAAATCGTAAACATGTAGATTGCTGGTTTTCGTTCAACATTACCATGTCTGTAGCATTTTTTTCAGGGATTTCAACACCGTTTTCTTGCATAGTGTTGACCATTGTGATGTTTTTATCAAACAATCAAGAATATCATCTATCCATAGTAATATTTCTACTATGGAAAACGTGACGCTATGATAATCTTTCCAACAAATGAATAGTATAATTATCAGTAAATTAAACATGATATTCATTTGGGATGTCAACTGGTTTTCAGAGTATGCATGAGATTGGTAGGTAAAAGGATCTGGGCAGTGCTCAGAGACTTGAATAGTATCCTGTACTTTGCCGGTTTATGAGGATGGTATTGACTGATGGTTATCTAGTTGTGCGTGGGGTAGAGCATTTCATCAAGTGAAACGTAGTCTCCAGGTACAATCATACCTCAAAACCTTTCATTGGACTGCTCAAGGAAATCTCGCATGGCTGCAAATCGATTAGCCCTCCATCTTTCTTTTCTTGTTTCAAAATTATTAAAACAGAGATGTCTTGTCATGAATAGAAAATGACATTTTCCCATCGCTGCTCCAAATATTGGAAGCAATCTCTTTTCAAAGAAGAAAAGGAGAGTGCCATAATCCCTCGGGCCATACAAATCACGCATAACTTCCTATACTTAGATCCTTCACTCTTCCTGTAGCATTGGCCGCTGACGACAGTCCATCAGAGGGCTCGGTCCTAGGCTGCCCCTTCCAGCTGACTCCAGTTCTTTCCTATTTTCTTGCTGTCAGTATCTCGTCTGTAAGTGCTTCTAGGCGTTTCCCTCTCTGCCTCTTTCCTAGGAGTTTCCACTTAAGTTCTTACCTTGTGATATTACTGGTTGGTTTCCTCAGGGTGTGTCCAATCGTGATTTTCTGCCTTTGATTCTGTCTTCGGCTGGTAACTGGTTGGTACGTTGCCACAGGTCAGTGTTGCTGCTGGTGTCAGGTCAGCGAATTTGGAGAATTTTTCTCAGGTAACTGTTGATGAACTTCTGCACTTTCTTGATGACAGTCTTTGTTGTCCTCTATGTTTCTACTCCATACAGTAGGACTGACTTGACAATGGAATTGAAAAACAGGATCTTTGTGCGCTTTGAAACAACATTGGAGCTCCAGGTGTTCTTAAGTTGTTAGAATGCTACTTTCGCTTTGACAATTTTTGCTTTGATGTCAAACCACGCATAAGCATCAATTCAATTACTCCGTATAAGTTGCGTCAATTTTCTTCACAGAATTTGTTTGACAATAAAAAATATTTTAGGAAGCTGAGCCATGGTATTTTCGTTTCGCATGTCAGTATATAAAACTATTTTCTCAATCAAGTCTGTTGTGAAAAACAAATTCAAAGCAAATTTCCCCAAGCAGTAGGTAAGTCACACCAGGTATGTTTGTAATTATATCTATGGCATTTTGTCTATTGGTTACTTGTGGAATATTTGTGAAGTGAATCGCCATTTTGTTTTTCTTCTTCCTTCTATTCTCATTAATATTCGTTCTCTGATTGATATTTCTACACTTGGAACTGGTAAAACTTCATAGTTACTTTTGTTCAATGCTGTATCAATGCTTTTGAAATTTCTTTTCCAAGTCAATTGCTTTTTTAAAATGTTTTCTTCTTTTCTTTGGCGCTTTGAAAATTTCCTCCTCAAAAGATTGTTCTTTATCATTGAGACTTCGTTAGTCAAAGAATTTTCATTGAGATTTTCATTTTCTTCAATAAACTCATCTTTGTCGTATAACTCATTAAGGTCATTGGCTTCTTTTCCACTTTGGGTCATATACAAATTTTAGAATATGTTCAATTGCTTCTTCAGCACTGATCTTCTTTCTTTTGACATTTTGGATAAAAACTGGAATCATAACACAAACTACATCATAAATACAAAAAAACCTGCTTCCATTTGTGCAGACAACTGAAAAAACAAACCATCAATTATTTAGGTGTCAGAAATATTTCTTGACAAAAGTACGAACCAATTATCAACCCTCACGGGATACATAATTAATATATTGTTACATAATTGATATATTAATACATAATTGATGTATAATTGTATTATAGAAAATAGAACGAGATTTCTTACTTATAAATTTTGGAAAAGTTGACAATCCAAACGAGCTGTAATTTACTAAAAGACATGCAAAATTGAATTGGTTGCAAAAAAACCGATACTAAACAACGCTTACTAGTCATAATTTCTAACCTTACCAATTATGATATTTTGTACGCAAATTGTGTAATAAAAGACATATTCAAAATGATAGTGAATTTGATATCTGAATGAAATCACGAATTCAATAATATACTAGTGCAAAAATTTTCATATATCAATATTACACAAATATATATATATATATATATATATATATATTTGTGTAATATTGTGTATTCGTATTAAAAAGTGCTCAATGCATATAGCAGAGCAATATAAGATAAGATAAAACACGAAAAATAAGAACTATGATTGCAACTAATAGTTTCACGATATTTCGATTATCAGGCAATAATGCTACAAATACTGTACATGCTTTTTATAAACAAATAAAGTAGGCGGCTCATCAAAAACAATACAAAAATTACAGTTGGTAACGTATTACAAGGTGTTAATATTCTGTTAGTATTTGTAGCATTATTGCCTGACGATCGAAATATCGTGAAACTGTTAGTTACAATCACAGTTCTTATTTTTCGTGTTTTATCTTATCTTATATGTATATATATATATGGTGGACGACAAAAAAATTCAACAAAACTTAGTTTAGAACTGTCAGTTTCATGTTTTCACAATCGTCAGCTAAACATAATGAACATATTTCTCTAGTGTATCTAGTTATCTATCTAGTTATAAGAACAAATTACAAATGATTTAAAATTACAAAAGATATAAAATTACCCTCATGGGATTGACATCATTGGTATAATTAAATATGCAGTAATAAAAAGATTTTTTAATTGCTTTATCATACCTAGTCCATTGATTTATAATTAGTTAACAACAATTTATTTAAGTGTCTACGTTTTGCAATGAGTTCATTACGCTCAATAGTTCCTCTTTGTTAGCGTAATTAAGGATTTCGAATTTTTCCCACAAACAAAGGTTGCACTTTTTCGATTTGTCTGAATAGGGCTTCGCGTGAGTTATTACCGACCATTTCAAGACAAGATACAACGGACATAAGCAATCATTAAGAAATGAGAAGTACAGAAACAGCACAACCCTTTCATCGTACGTATGGGACCTAAAAGAAAAGAAAACCGCCTCCACCATGAATTGCAGATTAAGGTCCATCCCCGGACGAAATAGGATCAAGAATTTTGTGATACATTTGAAATACTTCATTTAGAATCTTTGACAAAGTTTGTCTTGCGTTTGCTGGAAGTTTCTTAGCAATCTGTTTCAACTTAATTTTTCTGCGAAGAGCAGATCATCAAAACTGTTCAGATATGAACCACCCCCAAAATCAACAGACGCAAATTTACCCTTTTTTATTTCTCCTGAAAATGGAAGTCTATTCATTGATCACAATTTCACCATGACAACCATAATATTGATTGTCTTGGTTTTCTTACTACGAGTCTTCTCATACCTTCATTTTGTTTCCGTGAGATTGAAATGTTGCATGCTGTTTGAATCCTTTTTCGCTTTTTGAAGCAGATCTCCAGTTATTTAATCGGTCTCAAATTAAACATAGATCAACATTTGAAGGCGAGAAAACTCTGCATGTAAAACAAAAGCAGGAATCCAACTGCTCAATGTATTCTAACCACTCATACGTCTTGTAACACTCGGAATTCAACTGTTGATTTTAACCAGATTAAATGAATTCCGTTTTCAAATAACTGATTCACAAGTGAGGTTTTATCACCATTACTCATTCATTTTTTCCATCCTCGAGGGTTCGAGGCAACGATTCTCTACTCATCACGATGATATATTGGTTCTGTTGCCTCTGAATCTTTTAGATCTGTCCACTGCTTTATGCTGTTAAACCAGATTGCCCGGGGGCCTTCCTCTTCCTCTTCTGCTATTTACTTTTCCTTCCATCAACGTACGTTGTATGGTGTTGTGTCTTACAAGGTATAAAAAATATTTCAATTTCCTTTTCTGAATGTTCTTAAATAGTTCGTTATTGTTGTTAATTCTGCTGAAACATTCCTCGTTCGTAACTTGACTTGTCCATGAAATTCTCAGCATTCTCTAATAGGACCACGCTGCAAAGGATTTCAATCTTCTATACCTGTGCTTTAACATTGACCTTGTCTCTGTTCCATGTGCTAATGTAGACAATATGTAACAGTAAAGAATACATTGCCTTGTATCTGGTGATATCGTTCTTAATGTTTGTACTTTCTCCATGATGCAAAATTTGTCTTGGCCTTACCTATACGCTAGATATACTGAATTTACTAAAAGCAGGTCTCACCAACACATGCTTCTTATTCAACAATGACATATATATATATATATATATATACAGAAGAGAGGTGTACCCATGGGAGCTCCAACATCTTCTGTTATTGTTAAAATATTCAACCAAGCATTTGAAGCCATAGCATTATCAACAGAAGACCAAGATCCAAGAACAATGTTAACGTATCTTCCAAAGATACGTTAACATTGTTTTCACAATTATTAAAGAAGGTCACCTAAAAGGTTTCTTTGAGCACATTGGCATTATGCACTCAAACATTGTGTTCACCATGGAAAAAGAAGAAGAAAGACAATTGCCATTTGTTGATGTCCTAGTGAGACAAGCAGATTGCACCATTTCCGTTACCATCCGTAGACAGAAACCAACTCCCACAGACCAGTACCTCAATAACGCATAACGACATTCAGTTTCAGCTCGTCATAGTGTTACCAGCACTCTGTTTGAAATAGTAAGAAGTATCATTTCAAACTCATACGACCGCAGAAAGAAAAAAACACCTTCAAAAGGTATTCATTTATAATGGTTACCATACCAAGGATGTCCAGAGAGCATTAAGAAAGACTAGCAGGCGTAATCATGAAGAAAAAGAACTTGTAAAACGAGTATGTCATCTCTATGCCAAGGGCATCAGTGAACAGTTAAGAGAACTCTTCGATAGCATACTGTCAGGTGTTTATTTTTCACAACATCCAACCTGAGGATGATACTCCCAAAGGATCCAGTTTCACTTGATGAGAGAAAGAATATGGTTTACAGACTACATTCAAAGGACTGTTCTGGCCTTTAGATGGAAGAATCAAAGCGTTCCTTGGGTCAAATAGAGAAAAAAACATAAGAGAGCTATTCAAAAAGGTAATACACATTAAAAGTCATGAAATACCGAAGCACTGCTGACAAAAGATGACTCCTTTGACTGGGTAAACAAAAAGTTTCTGGACATGGAAAAAGTACTACAACAAGAAAAATGAAAGAAACTATCCATTTTTCTACAGCACAGCAATCACATCAACAGCATGCTGATTTTTGTTGCTTACTGATTGTTCTGCTTATACCATTACTTTTGTCTATTTGACATTCATTTTCATATTATATATTTTTCCAACCTCATTTGCTATTCATCAAGGGCTGCAAATTTTCCATGGTTTTTGCAGCTAGTACAGTATCGTCAACAGATCTAAGATTATTGATGTCAAAACTGACGTTAAAACCTTCTATTGTAATTCCTTTGTAGTCGTCAATCTGTCTGAATGTCATCACACTGTATAAGTTGACTAACTCCTCATTTGACCTTTACTACATCTGAAATATTCTCTTCTAATTTTATATAGGCTTTCTGTCTTAAATATAAGTTTCCAATCAATAGTAATTCTTTCTCATCTGTTCCCTGAAGAGTCCCTTTCCAGATGTAAGTCCACTTTGTATGTTGTTAATCTCTTTTTCATTTTTTTTGTCCCTTTGTGAACATTATTGTTCTTGGGATCATTGTCAGTCTGTTTTTTTTAACAGTTTGACAAATATTGACTCAGCCATGTTGGATGGCATGTAACTGACTATATATATATATATATATATATATATATATATATATATATATATATCATATATACATATATATCCCACAATAACTCTTTAAGCTGTGTTTGCTCCGGCAACATGGCCAGAGACTTATGTCTCAGAAGCTCTGTGCTGCACTGATGAGCCCACAAAGGGCGAAACAGTAATGTCTGCAGACTGAGTATATATATAAAGAAAACGAAATATCATCTGATTCAACCCTCCTTTTAACAAAACCGTCCAAACAAACATTGGAAAAGCCTACGACCAGCAAACTCCACAAGATATTTAACAGGAACTCCTTAAAATAAAGCTGTAGCTGCACAGAAAATATGTCACAAATCATCAAAAAGCACAATAACAACATCATCAACCCCAAAACGATAACAACAAACCAATCCTGTAACTGCAGAAAAAAAAGTCAATGCCCTCTTCCAGGAAAATGCACTACACCAAACATCATCTACAAGGCGACAGTATCATTGGCACCACCCACAGGAACACCAACAACACCTAACATCGAAAAGGCATACATAGAATAAACCGGAAGGCCATGGAAACACAGATACTCTAAACATAAATTATCATTCACCCACAGTAAATACAAATACAGCACAACACTAATCCAGTTTCGTATGGGAAGCAAAGGAAAAAATCGGAAAAATACCCGAAATATCTTGGTCTGTCCTAAAATCAGCCCCCCATTACAACAACAGCACAAAAAGATGCCTCCTTTGTCTCACTGAAAAAATGTCCATTGTAACATACACCATCAAGAAACAACTTCTCAACAAAAGATCAGAACTTATTTCAAAATGCCGACACGAAAACAAATTCCTCCTGCGCAACTTCACCTAATGACTAATCGCATGATACCTCCTTTCCTGACCAAGCAGCCGAACACCTATTTATCCAATTTGAAAGTAAATCACTCTTTAGTAGTTTTAAACCGTTTCATTTCTTTCATTTCATCTTTGAGATTATCATATTAACCTAAATTGAATAATGTTCTCATATTCCGTGTACCAATTCTCGGCATTTTCTCTCTAGTTTTCAATTGGTTCATGTCAGATACACCCTATCCACCGAATGGGTTTGAATGTAAATCGTCATTGTTATCCAAAAGTTACTAAATGGAAAGAATCGGCGTCCTCTGTCGGAATGAGAAGACATATGTAAATAGGGACCAGATTTGTCTTCTTTACCATCTCTAACTATTTTTCTCAGCATCATCGGTAACTATGGGCTTTATACTCGGTAGGTTTCTAAGCCTTTCCAAGGTAACTGGCTACTTGCTCACCTTCTTCGGAGAGTGCTCGGATGAATCACATCATTTTGCTGTCACACCATTACAGCCATTGACTTCATGGTAGGTTCATCTGTCTCCTTCAAAGTTTCCGTCCTCGTGCACCTAAAGGGGACTACGTCACCTTGATCACACAAGCAAATGAAGGTGAGAACCTCACTTAGTTTAGTTCGACAGTCATTGGTAGTGGTGTGCACTGTCAACTTCTTGGAGCTATAAGTGAGACTTTGGGAGTTATGGGGGACCAATACATACAACCTCCATCTATATTCAAATAGATGGGCGACTGGAAGCATGTAGAATTGCTACCTAGCATTAACTACCCATATTGCAATGTGGTAACTATTCGTGCAAGAACTACATGGCTAAGATGAGACAAATGCCACTGGCTGTGGTGACAATTTCCCATTTGGAGCAGCTGATTCTTCTTGATTTCGTAATTTTTGTATAAAAGAAATATTCTGCCAGTCACTGACAGGGTCAACTGTGCTTTCTCAATGTCGTTTTTTTTGTATGAAATAGAATCATTTAAATACTAATTGTTTTTTAAAATTTTTAGTTATAACCCTACAAGCAAAAAAGCTAAGTGTCTATTTATCTCAGAATATTATAGTACCATTGCCAGAAACCTGACAATTCTATGGTCTTTGTTAGCTCAAAATCTTCAAAGAATAAAATAAAAACAATGACCCCTCTCCTAAAATTCTACCAGTTGTCTAATTGAAAAATAACCCCCTAAGTTAAACTGTTCGATGAAGTACGAAAAAAGTTTTCTTTCTTGAACAAAGCAGAGATAATAAAATGAGAGGAACAGACAAAAGCGACGATGAAAGCAAATAAATTACAAAAGAAAAAACAAAATCAAAACTTAAAATGTGACAAAGCCAAATAAATATTAAATTACTCACCTTATTTGCACTTACAGAAAGCTCTCACGACAAATCAAGGCAATAACATGAAGCAATTTTTTCTATACATTGAAGGTTCATATTGACACGAAGTTGACGAAGCATAAAAAAGCAAAACAACAAAACAAACGATGACAAGTACAAGGATTTTATTCAAAAAGATTGTAGTTTTCATCAATACCAAGAAAGATAATTATCGATAACGGTAAAAAATTGATTTAATTACCAGCATGTACGAAAAGAAGCGATGCAAATAACAGTGTTTGGAGATTTTTTGGTAATTGGTCAATATGTAAGTAAAATGACAATGGAATAGAGACGCTTCAAATTAATGTTAAATGAAGTCACCAGCTATACCACCCCAAGAATGTAATTTTGCCTAAGTAAAACAGTTTTAAGCCAGGAAATAAGTAAACGTAGGAGATAAAGAGCACTTTCTGATGATGGACAGACCAGTTGGTCAAAATATTTAGTGTTATCAACGTAACACTGTATTCTTTGATCATGACAAATCTTTTCGCAGAAAAGGTTTTTTTAGTTAACAGAGAGATTTGGATTAATTCATGAATATTATATAAAAAATAAATATTGAAATGTCACTCGAAATGTAAAATAGAACATATGAAATGATTATACTTTCATATTATATAGCATAGGATTCTACAAAAGCGTTCTCTGATAGGACAATTCTTACAAAAGGCGATTTTTTTCATTTCATTTAGTTAACAGAGAGATTTGGATTAATTCATGAATATTATATAAAAAATAAATATTGAAATGTCACTCGAAATGTAAAATAGAACATATGAAATGATTATACTTTCATATTATATAGCATAGGATTCTACAAAAGCGTTCTCTGATAGGACAATTCTTACAAAAGGCGATTTTTTTCATTTCATTTAGTTAACAGAGAGATTTGGATTAATTCATGAATATTATATAAAAAATAAATATTGAAATGTCACTCGAAATGTAAAATAGAACATATGAAATGATTATACTTTCATATTATATAGCATAGGATTCTACAAAAGCGTTCTCTGATAGGACAATTCTTACAAAAGGCGATTTTTTTCATTTCATTTAGTTAACAGAGAGATTTGGATTAATTCATGAATATTATATAAAAAATAAATATTGAAATGTCACTCGAAATGTAAAATAGAACATATGAAATGATTATACTTTCATATTATATAGCATAGGATTCTACAAAAGCGTTCTCTGATAGGACAATTCTTACAAAAGGCGATTTTTTTCATTTCATCAGTGGGTCAATTGATCACATGGTTAATAAAAGTCAGTAAAATAGTCTTAATGAGTTTACATCTGAACCTACTACTATTTGAAATGTTCTGAATTCGACTGTGGTTTTGTAAAGCATCATCATTTACAGCTTAAGAAGACATTACAATTTCAGTTTTTGTGCCATGCGTCAGTTGTACTAACAGGTCTCATGTCCGTTATAGTAGAGGCATAATTCTAGCAGCCCATTGAAATTTATTCCTAAAAAATTTAAACGCTTCCAAATTCAGTGTCTTGTTGGTATATAATTAAAGCTTCTGCATTTAACAACCTTTCTGCTTTGTTCTAGTTGAGGTTGCCAGTGCATATTTGCTTTTATACGATCAATTAAATTTGAAACGCAGTGTAATTACAGAGCGGTGATCGAGTGGTTAAATCAACCAGTTACTTTGCTTAAGATTTCCGATTCAAGCGTTAGCGAAGTCCCCGGAAGTACTGCGTCTAGAAAAAGAGAATTATTCCTCTGCAAAGAAATGGCTTCCAGCCTTGCCTGGGATGAAAGAAGAAGAAAAAAAAATTATAGAACTTTCGTCATAAAAAATGTATGAACACTTAAAATCATAATGCCAGGCATCTATTTTTTATAAACAGGAAATGTTGTGTAATCAGAACTTACTGTTGGTTGAAAGCTGGATTTTCCTGGTTAATTTACTTAACATATATTTCATATTGGATTTGGACGAAGAAGTTTTCATATTACTTGTGGATTAAGTGAAGTGGATAATTTGTTCATTGTATTCAAATTTTAAGCAGAGGTTTAGATGTTTGGAACACTAATATTTTTATTTTGGCAGCCTTGTCTTCAATTTTGAATCACCTCTTGCCAATATCAAGTAAAACTTATTTTGATGAACTGCAAGAGTGAAGACCAGACGTACCTAATCAAATATTTATATCATATTTAAATATATGTATATCATATTTAAATATATGTATATCATATTTAAATATATGTATATCATATTTAAATATATGTATATCATATTTAAATATATGTATATCATATTTAAATATATGTATATCATATTTAAATATATGTATATCATATTTAAATATATGCATATCATATTTAAATATATGTATATCATATTTAAATATATGTATATCATATATATAAATATTAAGCAATTTAGGGTCGCTTTTCAGAAATTTGTTTAACGTAGGCGCATAGCTAAAGCACTTTAATAGACATTGTGTGGTACAGAATGAATTAATTATATCCAATCTACTTGTCCAATTATTTATTTTTCCGTTATATTGCAGGACCTTTGAAGTAAATGCGTTTTAGCACTTTTAAAGATTATAAAGATGGAAGCAGAAGCTTTCCCTTAGTGTAACATATGTATAGGTGGTCCTCTCGTTATCAAGCTTCTTTATTAAAGATATAATACTGACCTCATAAAGACAAAGAATTTAATTAATGTTTCAGCCAATGTTGTATTGCTGAAAAATTGCACCCATATGCAACGTTCTTTACATGATTTTATAATTTTTAATGAAAGCTAAGAATAACAAATTTCCTTTTTAAATCACGGTTAATTATCTTTCAAAAACTTATTTGCTGATAGGTATTTTTTGACAGAAGACACTCTGACTTGCTTCTTATTTTTTTCCAATTACGAACATTAGGGGCAATGTATATTGAATTCTGATGATCTCCGCTTTGTGTTCAAGAAGGATTAGTAAATGGCCTTTATATGTTTTACAGAGACAGTTACAAAGATGACAGGTTATCTTTTATTTTCTCTCTGCTTTCCGCAGCAAATCAAAAAGGTGACGGGTTGCGTTCAATCCTTTCTTGTGTTCTTCAATGATTAGAAATCACTTGGTTTATATTTTCTTATTTTGTCTTCTTGGTGCAGTCAAGTGCCAGAAAAAAAAGCCTTTGACGAAACAAACGTAATTTTACTTGCAATGTACAACAGTCACATTTTTATTATCAGTTTCTTTGAAACAACACTGAAAAAACATTATTTGAGAAACATGGATTAAAAAACTTCACGCGCATTTTCATATTCGCTGAAACCAGTAGGAATATAAATCATACAAAACTATTTTTTATAGTTGAAATAAAAAATGAAGAAAACCTCGTAAACAAGTTTGAATTTCTATAATAATAATATCTATAATATCTAAGACAAAGACTAACTTTCCTAAAGGATATGAGTAGATGGACAGGAACACCACCACATGAGCTCATACACAGGGCAAGAGATAGAAAAAGATGGCGCGTTATGACAGCCAACGTCTGTCAGGATACCGCACCTTGAGAGAGAGAGAGAGAGAGAGAGAGAGAAAGAGAGAGAGAGAGAGAGAGAGAGGGAGAGAGAGAGATCCTAATAATAGTCCTTGCCTCTTTTGAGGCTATTAGACTTTTAAATGGATCAGACAAAATTTAATTAACAGTTGGCTGCCATATCTTGTCCTTTCCTCAAGATACAGATGAAGTATTTTATGTTAAACTGAACACTTCTTGCTAATAGCTTATTAAAGTTTCTCCATTAAAATCTATTGTGTGGTCCTCGACTTTTTAAATACAGCGAAAATATTTAAATATTGGTTTTCCCGTGCTACAGTCAGCTGTCATTCCAATATAGGACCCCATTTCTTCTCTCAAATGAGGGAAAACAATTTTAACACTTCTCTTTTTATGTGTGTTTACATATATTGGATCAATAGCCTTATAATGTGTAAATAAAATAGATATATGCTGTACAAATGCTTAAGCACCATCATCATCATCGTCATCATCATCATCAACTGCCGTCAGAGGGTTGGCGATCCCTGTCACAGCTCGTACAGTTTTTCTNGATATATGCTGTACAAATGCTTAAGCACCATCATCATCATCGTCATCATCATCATCAACTGCCGTCAGAGGGTTGGCGATCCCTGTCACAGCTCGTACAGTTTTTCTCCAGTCAACTCGGTTCTATGCCAGTCTACTGCATTTGTTTACATCTCTTCCAGTCCATTCCTTGATGTTATCACTCCACCTAGTTCTTTGTCTTCCTTGGCTTCTTTTCCCTTCTACTTTCCCTTGAAGAATAACTGTGCTTAGGTTCTTCTTCCTTGTGATGTGTCCGAAGTATCTAAGCTTGTTCTGTTTTATATTGATTAGAAGGCTCAAATTAGTTCCGAGTTCCTCCAGTACATACCGATTGGTTCTTCTTTGTCTCCAGCTGATTCTGAGTATTCTGCGGTAACCATACATTTCAAAAACCTCAATCTTTCTGGCTTCTTTTCTTCTTATCGTGCAGGTCTCCATTGCTGGGTATGCGGGCCAGGAGGCCTTAGGAAGTTAAACGCTCCTACCCTTAATGCATAGTTGCAGGTCACCCTTGGGCAAGGTGTAGTACCTGTTAAGCCTCCCATGCCAGGGTCACGGTGAAGCCATCGGCAGCAGGGTGGCGGATTTCAGACAAGGCGGAGGAGTCTCTAGTATACCAACGGTTTGGATGAGATGCGGTCGAGCGGATGATACTAGCAGACAACGGTCGAGCGCAACTGACCATTTATAGTATGGCACTGTGGTCAGAAGAGGATTTAAGCCCCACTGACTAAATAGCTTACGTGTATCCATGAGACAGCGCGTACAATATCGTCCAGGTGGTTAAGCAACATATAAGGGATAATACCACTAAGTGCATGGAACTGTGAAGAGATGGCAGAAAAAATAAATAAATGAAAAAGATAATAGAAGACGATTAAGCCACGAAATAAGAGAACCTTAAAAACATTCAAGTTATATGAGGCAGGAGAGCACTCAGAATTTGTCAAAAAAAAATTGTCAAAAAACTGTCATATATAAGAAGGGATGCAAGGGATGCCATAAACTTTACTTTTTGTACGAATCTCTATAAAACCCTGTTGTCATGGAAAATTCCATTTATTAATGATTACTTACTTCAATGTAAGATTTCTACTGAACAAGTCAAATGCACTTGACTATGTTATGTAAAGGAAATGACAACAAGAGTTAATCTTCACTTAAGATCATAAGTTTTCATGAGATACTTCCATTCCAGACAACTTTCATATGACATCACCTTGGGCAAGAGACAGGCAGGGCTTTCAAAGGAAAAGTTAGATCTGCATATCACACTTGGGGATACCGTGCTAAAGATTTCTTGTTTCAAGTGGGTTTTGATTCACTACAATTAGATTATATGATCAACATCTTAATCTTGGGAAATTTTATGTTGTACTGAAATAGTAATAAATGTCCCATAAATTGAAGTTTTCACAAAGAACACAGGCTGGCTTTAAAACGTTCTGTGTCGACACAGAAGAGTTTCGAAGTTTCACTCTCGTCAGTTTTACCAAAGTGCTTCCTGACATACAGATACAGGTAAGTACTGAAGTGCATGTTCTGCTGTCATTCTTGTAGGAATTACTTCTAAATAGAACAAACAATCAGTTTTTAGGTCAACTTGGAAGCAAGAATTATATATCACAGTAGTAAACTAGCTTGTTTAACATACAATTGCCATTATGAATTCCTAGCGTTTTTTGCCATATCAAATTCCATAAAAAATTAATTTAATTATGGTCTAGACAAATATGTTTTTAAGGAGAAACTAATTATTCCTGACTAGTTGTCTTCGTGGGTAGCGGGGTGGAAAACATTTCCACCAATAGAAGTTGTAAGGCGCCTCCTTCCCTCCGCTTGCCTGTTGGAGACACTTGGACAAGGTCGAGTACCCACTTAGCCCCCTGATCAGGGTACGTGACGTCATGACAGGCAGGTGACGAATGGACTAATGAGCAACTGGAGAGTACTTCCAGAACTGGTCAACTTCTCCTTTGTGTTAGACAGATGATACCAATTCAGGTACAATGGCTAAGATTACCCGCTCAGTATGAACACTGCCCCTACAGAAAGTAATTGCAGCCTACTTTAGGTACACTACTGCAAAGAACACCATGGTTAGACAATTCAATTCAAACTCGGTCAACAGCGTTAAGGAAGTCTCCAGTCAAACTGGCAATTCCTCGCTCGGTAGGGTTGATCACGTGCGACAGGTGTCACCCGATCGTCATCCTGCGACTGTCCGCAATAAAACCTATTTAAGAATTGGAACATGGAATGTACAGACACTCCTCCAGAATGGGAAATTAGACAATGTGAAGCAAGAAATGAAAAGAATGCAATTGAATATTCTCGGATTCTCATAGGTGAGATGAAAGGGAGCAGGTTGCATTAAATCAGACAACTTCACAGTCATTTACTCGGGAGGAGATCAACACCAGAAAGGAGTCAGTATTATTTTAGATTCTGAAACTTCAAAGGCCATGAAAGGCTTTTGGACTATCAATGATAGAGTCACATTAGTCAAGCTTAAAAGTACTTCATTCGACATCGGGATTATACAAACATATGCTCCAACAGCCGACAGAGACGATGCAGAGGTTGAGGAGTTTTATGAATCCATTGATAAGGCAATGAAGCAAGTGAAGTCTCAAGACATCGTAATCACTATGGGAGACTTCAACTCAAAGGCTGGCAATGAAAGAGAAGCCACCACAATTGGTCCTTTTGGGATTGGAGTGAGGGATGAAAGAGGTGAACGGTTCGTTGAGTGGTGGATGGAACACAATATGGCTGTTATGAACACATGGTTCAAGAATCATCCAAGGAGATGTTGGACTTGGAGAAGCCCAGACGAACGAACCAAGAACCAGATTGATTTCATCTTGATACAAAAGCGTTTCCGGAACTCTATAACATCCTGTAAGTCCATGCCAGGGACAGACTGTGGAAGTGATCACAATCCAGTAGTTGCCAAAATGAGACTGAAACTAAAGAAGCTCATGAAATCGAAAAGAGCAGCAAAACTCCAATTGAACATATTGAAAAATGATCGGGACATGAAACAGAGATACACGATCGACATCAAAAATGGATTCGAAGCTCTTGACAAACTGTCAAATGTTGAAGAAACTTGGCAATTGATAAAAGACAGTATCACTGAGACCGCGAGAAAACATATACCTGTTACGAAAAAGAAGGAAGACAAGAAATGGATGAAGCCAGAGATTCTAGATATAATGGAAGAGAAAAGAAAAGTTAAAGGTGACAAGAGGAAATATAAAGAACTGGACAAACTGGTGAAGAAGAACTGTAACACAGCAAAGGATGAATGGTTTAATATGCAGTATGCTGAAGTCGAAAAGAACACAAAAAAGAACAACAAACCTATGTACAAAAAGATACAAGAACTTGCAGGAAAGAGATTTGCAGCAAAAACTGGTGGTATCAAATCTAAAGAGGGTGACATTCTCATGGAAAGAGAAGACATTTTAAACAGATGGTCTGAATACATAGAGGAACTTTATCATGATGAAAGAGGTCCACCACCCGAAATCCAAAACACAGATGGTCTTGTGATACTAGAAGAGGAGGTATGCAGAGTTTTCAAGAAAATGAAAAATGGAAAGGCAGTAGATCCTGAGAGCATTCCATTTGAACTTATTGCTTCCTTAGATGAATTGGGTGTGAATGCTGTCACAAAGCTACTAAACAGTATATATGATACAGGCACTATCTCAGAAGACATGAAGAAATCAGTCTACATCGCGCTTTCCAAGAATCCAGGCACAACGGACGGCGATCAGCACCGTACAATCAGTCTTATGAGCCATCTCACCAAAGTTCTCTTGCGTGTTCTCATGAACAGAATGAGGCACAAAATACTACCAGAAATATCTGAAGTACAGTTTGGTTTCATGGCCGATAAGAGTAAAAGAAATGCAATCTTTGCCTTGAAAACTGTCAAGGGAAGGTCCATAGAGGTACAGAAAAATCTATACCTGTGCTTCATAAACTATTCCAAGGCATTCGACAAGGTGCGACACACTGATTTGTTCAACATTTTAACTGGGCTTAACATTGACGGAAAAGACCTTAGAGTCCTCAGAAACCTTTATTGGGAATAATATAAATATAAATATAATATATAAATATAATATTTAAATGTAAACATGTTACAAATCACCTGGTTTGCTCAAAGTTGCTTTGACACTTTCACTTTTAGTACTGATATTTCGTTGGAGCTTTTTTCAGTTATAGTGGTGTCTTTTCATTTCCAAGAAACGTCTTTAATTTATGATAATTAATGTCTTGTTTTAGCAGAACTAAG
The DNA here is from genome assembly GCA_003991215.1 of Morbakka virulenta. Classification (NCBI taxonomy): domain Eukaryota; kingdom Metazoa; phylum Cnidaria; class Cubozoa; order Carybdeida; family Carukiidae; genus Morbakka; species Morbakka virulenta. The sequence continues at coordinate 1,081,877 of RDPX01000229.1, forward strand.
TACTTTTTGCTAGTTTTAAGAAAGAAAACCTGATAATTTTTATGTAAACATTTAAAATTATTTTGGCAAGTACAAGATACAGAGTGGAGCTGAGGAAGCGAAACATAAAATATATCAAAGAAGAAAAGCTCTTACTTAATGTATGATTTTATTCATAAAAGTCATAAAAACCTTGGTTTTTAATAGTCCAGATTATAATCAAGAAATTATGCCCATTTACATTATATCTTATATTAAACCTGCTTTTTAGCCCTGCTGATCTGGCCTTTTCTCCGTCTACATGCCATGTGTTGTATGGACAGTGCATTTGACACCGATACGATTCGTTTTTAATGAAATACATCCAGAAAAAAATTTGTAAGACTTCTACAAGCAATAACAACCCACATAGAGGTTAAGACCTGGTTTTTTTCTAAAGGCCATTTTCAATAACAGCAGTAACGACTGTAATTTATTGGCCAAAAGGTTACCGATTTCACAACTGTGCAAACAGCTAATAACATGTCGGAACATATATTATTTATTTACGATTAGACAATATGATTAAATCGTTGGAGGTCTGAAAGAAAAGGGCCAAAGTTTTCATTAACATCGAAGTACCAAATAATGCGAGGGTAAGGGAAAAGTTTGCTAACAAAAATGAATGTAATTCCTCTCGAAGCCAGAAAAGCAGTTTCAATTTCGAAGATAGAAATCAAATTGTTTATAAGAAGATCAGAAAGAAGTCACACAAGATAAGCATTAAGAAAATTAAAAACATGATCTCTAATTTAAAGAGAACGTCAAAGACATAGCAAGTCGAATTTAAAAAGAAGGAAGTTTATGAAGCAATTTCGTGAAACTGGTCGTCATTATCTTCATTGTGACCCAGGCTTTGAGAATCAAAATGTGGTGAAGATGTTCGGTGAAAATGCAGAAGTACTCTCAATTGCCCAGAAGCCTAGCAATTTTTTAAGAGAATCTGTTGTTTTAAGCCACTTTGGTACTAAGTTCCTTCGTAAAGCAGACTAAGCCATGCGAATGTTATCTCTCTCAGTATGTCAAACACGTCAAACTCCATCTGTAGGAAGAGCTATTACAAATGGTGATTCTCAACTAACAAACTGATAGGCATTTTTATGCTTTATGTCTACCATTGTGACAAGAGACTTACCATGCAAACTCATTTCCATCAAAGGTGATGTCTGTTTCATTAAAAAATTCCTTCCGGTTTGCTATTGGGATCCAGAAAACGTGTCTATCGATTTACAGTATGTATCACTAAATGGACACAACGAGCTCCTAAGTTGCAATGTTTTATCTAACAATGGTTTGTTTATGACAAAACTTTAAGAATCATTAGCTATTTCAGTTCGAACCAATGAATTTATGGATCAGACGCAGATAGTCAAAATATGTTCGATGGGGAAAGTGATTTCAAGAACTGGAAAGGCTGGCTAAATTTTTCTTGTCCCTGGTGTTGGTGTTCCTAGGTTAAGAGGAAAAGAAGGCGTACAGAAGACTATTTGTGATGACTGGTTATCGACAGTTGCAAATAAGGATCTGACGAAACAACGCCATTGAGGGCAAGGTAAATTTTCATCACGCCCTGTCATTGATGACAGATAGAGGATAATTAAATGTAAGAGAACAAAATAATCTTTGATCTCTTCCTGACCCAGTTTTCAAAGTAGAATCTGAATAGGGAAAGGTCTGCCCATTGCACAAACATATTGTGTGCTACGTATTGCTTGCATCTTGCATTGAAGACTGTTTTCACTTTATTAAAAGACGTGATCCAAATAATTTGGATTGCTAAGATATCAACGTTCTTCCATACGTACGAACTGTGAAATCGCGATTTGAGTTAGATGACTAAAAAAGATATTCGCATTTTAGCTGACCCTGACCGGTTTGAGAATTTCTTGGATGGATTTACATTTTTATTCATAGAAACAATATCAGTTGCATTGAATGCACCGGTTATTTACTTCAAGGGAAGTAAAGACCTACAGAAACAGAGTTTTTTTAAACGTTTTCCTTTTACAAAAGCTCATGGGAGACTGCATGTAAAGAGTGACAAGAATCAAAGATGGTGATACGTGCTCCTCTTATTGAGGAATGGACAGAAACTCTAAATGAATAGCTAATAGCAAGAGATGATAGCTCAGTATTACTGAAATACATGCAGTTGGGAATTCCAGAGAAACGACGCAACCACTAGAAATGTCGATGCAGTGAAAAAGGATATAATAGAATTACTGGTGGAATTTCTGCGGCAAAGGTTTGTGTAGAAAGAAGAAGATATTGAATTTCTGATACCCTATGTTAACAAAATAAATTTAGCAATCCTCGGACAGTTGCATTTTAAACTCTTAAAGACCTCGACCTCATGAAAATGTGGTATAAAGCTCTAATGTTATTAAAAGTTCTAACGTTATTGGATGATGTAAACACTTGAAAACACTGCCATTACCGGACCACTTTAACAGAGTATTGATGTCAGATTTATTTTCTAATCTAAAAATTGCATTTGTTCAAATTCTTGCTGTCAAACCTCACAATGCGGATATTAAAGGAATGATTGGCTTAAGCTTTGCCCAAAAATATTCTGGTGTTTCACGGATGCTGCTTGAAACTAAACACAGGTACTTGTAAGCACATTACAACATACTACCTTTAGACCAATAAGATCCCAAGATATCTGTACTGATTGGAAGAAAGTCAAACTTCATTGGAGTAAAGACCACCCCAAAGGGAAACAACAAGAGTATTTTAAAGAGTGTTTAAGGAGGCTTCGAACATAATAAAAAGCTTTCCGTAAATGAAAACAAACAGAAGCTAACAAAACAGACATTTTTACGAGCAAAAAACTCTTTTAGCATTTGTTAGTTTTAGCATTCGTTTTTTGTGTATATTCTGCGGAAATGTCTCTTTGAAACAATGTTCTCTGTCATTGGCCAAAAGATTTTTTAATTGCATAGTTTCTTTTTAAACTCCACAAAATTTCTTCCAACTACCCATTTTGTGTAAAACTGCATGTTAAAATAACCCCTGAGGCACACCAACTATTTAGGGGGAACAAGAATTTGAAGACAGGTAGAAAAAAAGTCGTGGTTAACTCCAAGTTCGTAACTAGAAATCATGCTACCAATAAATAAAAGCTTGAGCAAATCTATAACTTATTTCGAAATAAATATTAGAATTGCAATTAATAATCTTAAAAGTTCAACATTAATCGATGACCTATAAATGGTAAGGTGATTTGAGAGTATTCGTTATTAATTGTTTTGCAAGAGATCTATGTTGTATCCTCTAAGCTTGCTATAGGGTATTGTCATTTTGCAACTAATTACAGTCTTACAAATTTCAATAAATTCCATTGGTCTATGTGATGTTAATATGTTAATTCAGGAAATAGCGCATTCAGGCATCATCTGGTGTCTATGAATTGCGATTAACAGAATAGTAAAAAACATATTACCTGTCTATGATATAAAATAAATAAGCATAATATATCTTGAACGAAAAAAAAACAAACACCCTCGAAAGAGTGCAAAAACTCGTAGAGGATTACTAAAAGCCCAAATTTTAATTAAGGAAAGGGTATGAATATATTGTGGTCAACAAAAAACAATTTAAGGTATTACATTGTAGGGCTCGATAAAATCTGATTTTGGCGGGTTTTGTTTTCAGCATGTAGATATTATCGGATCCGTTAACTACAAACATCTTTTGAAATGATAGACAATTATTATGGTTCAGTGGGTAGAGTGATTATCGCAAGTGGAAACTTAAAGTCAATACCTTGAGTACTTGCCAATAAATAAACAATTATTTTCATCCTAAACCTTGATTGTAATTAAAAAGAATTCAGCGATAGATTCTGGAGTATAGCAGCATCATAATCAATAATGCGATGAATGGCCTTGCATTGTTATTTTGGCCACAGTCGATTAATGCAACATTTTTCGCCATTAATAGAAAGCAATTTCTTTTCTTCTTCTTCTTCTTCTTCTTCTTCTTCTTCTGTCATCCATATTCATGGTGAAACCTTGACAAAATTAATTTGCCACACAACTCGATCTTTCATTGCAGCCAGAAGATCAGTGCCATTAAGGCCAGTGTCTTTCTCCAGAGAATTTCTTTAAATTTACTTAAAAATTACTTTCTGGAATTTTACCAGCACATAATTTCATAAACATCTTTATTTAATGTAGAGCCCAAATTTGAATTTCGAGCCAGTTAGCGTGTTTCATTGTGGCATGTATCGGAGTAGTCTTAAAACGAGGTATAAATTTCTAAATAGTTTGGGGTCGCCACTTATTTTATCACTAGAAGTGGTATCTTTCTCTGCTGATTCACCAAGTAATGCATCTGTTTGATGAACTGTATTGACAGGCAGTAACTGTGAGTTGTATGGAGATATTATCAGTGATTGATACGTTCATAAAAATGTTATTGGTATTTTTTTTTGTGTCAAAGTGAAAGTAGCGTGGTTTGCTTATTGTACTCATATGTAAACAGTGGGGTCGTGTATAACCAAGAAAGTTAGATTTATATAATATTTATTATTCTATGTCATGATATATTGTTAACTAACTATGTGAAAACACAAGTCTGGGAAAAGTTTGTACCCTTGCATATACACATTTCGAAGTTTATACAGAAGTCAAGATCCAGTACATTTGTAATACTCATATATTGCTTGAGTCATTTCGATGTATATACTATTGATATGTATAGTAATTTGTTGACTATATAGAATCAGATGGAAATTATTATTTTCTTGGTTATGAACGCGAATTCTGCATTCAAGGGAGACAATTAAGTTAGGATTGACCTTAAATTGTGGTTTTAAGTGCAGGTCACTTCCCTTACGTTATTATTCATAGCAATTCTCTGTAGTATTGTAAGCTAGTAACATAGGTAGTTTTAGTTTCTACGTATCTCTATGCTTATATTTTGTACTGTCTTTGTTTTTTCAATAAATCATCACATCGTTAAATAATCATCACATCAACATATATCAGAGGCTCTACCTTGAGCTGAAGTTATAAGGATAGGTATCTTTAATGATATACGATATGCTCTCGAGAATGCAGATGCATTGACAATTTGATGTTTATTTTTTTCCTTTCCGAAGTAGACAGCACAATTAAATTTGTGGCAGAAGAGACGTTTCTCCAAGACAAAAAATATTTCTGTTGCGATGTGAAGATTATTTTGGGCCCAGTTGGATGAAAGCATTAAAAAAAATTCCCTCGTACTTTTATTTTTAAGTAAGTGTAAATAAGGGCTACTCAAGGTAGTTTGACACATACAGGGAACTTTCGGGATTCATGTTTTAAAAGATTTTGGAATCTAGATAATTTTTCAACCATTTTTCAAGAGAATTTGCTTCATTTTATCTATTTCACGCGATAATTTAGTACGAGGAAATCTGAAGATAGCACAATGAAGCAAAGGTTTTTTGAAACCATGGAACTGGTTGAGCTTTACTACACGTAGTGTTCAGTGAAGGTTGTCGTACGAAACACACTGGTTTTAGAAAAATGAAAGTAGAAGTAGGAAGGAAAAGTATTGAGTCTCTGAGAGTTGGATAATATTGGCATTAGAGGTTGGTTTACAGTTGAATTAACAAATGTACATTGATTAGCTCATATCCTTAAGTTATAATGCACATATTACTAATATGATCTGCCTGCAAGAATATTATTAAAGTGTTTAACTAGCTGACCAGCTAACTAGTCAACTTACTAATTAACTAATTGAGTAATCAACTAAGTGATTAAATACATAAGTAAATAAAAAATAAATAAAAAGTAATCAAAGAATATTTTAAAAACCTGTACTAAAATTTAAGAGGGATAAATTAAGCTACAAATCAGTTAATTTCTCCTCATTTCTTTTGTTTATTTGTTTTCTTCTTCTTCTTCTTCTTCTTCTTCTTTCGGCTTCTCCCATTAGGGGTCGCCACAGCGGACGAGTCTCCTCCATCTCTGCCTGTCCTGGATGTCGTTCACAGACAGTCCCTTCTCCTTCATGTCCTCATTTACCGAGTCCGAGAACCTCCTTTTTGGTCTCCCTCGTCTCCTCTTGTTTATTTGTTTTAATCGATGTAAATCAAACCAAAAAAACAAAACAGAAACAACAGTGTTTTGTAGATCTTTTGTCGTCTGTAGTACAAAGGCTTAAAGCTATTTGGAAATTTTAGGAAGTTCGTACTTCACAGCCTAGAATTTCAACTGGTTTAAAAGAAGAACGCTTGAAAAAACCCTTTAATTTGAAGACAATAGCAAAATTAGAGGACAAAAAGGAAAAATTAGAAATTATATACTGTACTTCTATAATGCAGTACTTAAACCTTTTTATGGAGATGTGTTTTTCACTGAATATTAAAATTACTTTTGTGGTATTCTAGTTGATTGTCTGTTGTGTTTCGAAATAGACGCTAGTACCCAGGCTTCAAAAGTGTTGAGTTGTTTGCACTCGACAGTTGACTAGGATTCTGAGAATGTTTAAACAAGCATAGGTTTGATTTGAATGAAAAAGGCAAAATAACAGAATGTACCACCTTTAAACCATTTCTGTTTGGTTTTTATAGTATATGTACAGTACAGAGAGTGTTGATGTCGATTATTTTATCAAACTTCGCTGAATTAATTTTTTGCCAGGATTATTGCTCAAAATGTTGTTATTCTTCGTAGCTGTAATATTTTCATAAGAAAAAAAATTACAAATATGATAAATTATAATTGATCGTTTTTATCGAAAAGCTGTCAAGAATCTTGAACTTTATTTCGCGATCCTTTTTTTTCACACCTAACACCGAGGTGTTGAAGTTTTCGTACATTTTCTGTTCTCTGTAAAGGGAATTTATATTTTATTAGGATCTTTTCTGGATTGGGTGCCCTACCTAGATTACGCTTTTGAATAAGCGTTCCCTTGAAAAAGCATTCCCTGTAAAATTGATAATTGCCAATTTTATAAAAAGTTATCTGTTGTTGAGAATACCAATTCTTTCCAGTTCTTTTGATCAAAATGAGGGGAATGCTGGAAAAGGGACTCCAATTATATGTATATGCAAGTAAAAATTGAAGAAAATACCTGAACGCATATTTCAAAATCTCTTTAAATTATATATGGTTTTACAAGGAAAAACAGAAATATTAAGGAATCAACTTCACAGATTCCAAATATTAAGTACTGTATTCTCCAATCACAAGAGACAAAGTGTGTTGTCTGTGGGTATACTAACAACTTCCTTTCTTCGTTTCTTTGACTTTAATATACAGTATTCTCTCTAATTAATGGACACTCTCAAAACCGGACACCTCCAGTTAACGGACAAATTTCATTACACGGGTCAAATCCTAGTCCCTAACTCTCAAAAAAAACTTTCTAAAAAGCGGACAAGCAAACAGCGGCTACTCTAATTAGCGGACACATTCGTTTTCACCAAATGGCCTTTTTGATGATTTTTCCTTTCTAATTAGCGGACAGCAGGAGAAGTCTTTAAGATTTTTATTGATAAAAGTAAAGTATTATCGTTTATAAAGTTTTTTTCTTTATTTTATTACTTTAAACATTTATTGATACGATTGTTCTGTACTTTCTCGGCTTTCTCTACTTTTTTAGCAACCACTTTAAGGCTTTTGAAGGGCCCATAAAACGATATTTAACAGGAGTTTCTAGCCCACATCCTCCTCCGTGGTTAACCCTTTTACCAACAACTTCGCTTGTATGGAGGTTCGAAGTATGGTTAGGAACATGGACGAAGCTTTTTAGATGTATTTTGGGATGTGCCCTACAATAATTTCATTTTCCAGAGAATTTACTTTGTTATTTTAACGGCACTTTCATTTTCCTTATTTGTCGGATACTATACTGTTCAAATCAATGGATTCCAAATATCCATGTAGGCATGGTAGCCTCTCGCGACTGAAGAAAAGTTTCAAGGTCTTAAATGTCAGTCTCGTGCATGTCATCTGCGATCATTTTCGTTGTTTTATAGATGGTGAACGAAAACAAAACGAATGAAAAAAGACCTTTCTTCGAATTTGACATTCGAATATTTTGATCTGACAAATATTCAATTTTCATAACTCTCTCCGTCGCAGAGCTCAACAAAAAGTAAAAGTATTAAAAGTAATTGTTTAACTCGTGCGATGGAGATCCTAAGAAAAATTTGGTTTGTTTTGTTCTCTAAAAAGTAAACATTAGCAACTTCAACATGACATCGATCAGTTCGAGAAAGAGACTAGCAGGAAAACTTAATAAAAGATGTCTCACATTAGATAAAGAGATAAATATTTTAGATGAAATTAAGAAGAGAAAGTTAAGTTCCAGGGTAATCGCTGACCAATTCAAAATTGGAAAGACACAAGCTGCCACTATGGTAAAGAATGAAAAAAAAGTTGAGAGAAGAATATGAAAACGTCCAAGGAAAGGGGTTTCAATAGAGACATATCAACAGAGAAAACCATCAAACGTTTAAGCCAATAAATGACATTCTTTTTTCTTGAGTTAATAAGTGTGAACAATCTGGTATTTATGTGAGCGGAGACTTGCTTAAAGAGAAGGCAAATAACATCAAGGAAACCCTTAACTTGCCTGAATTGGAATCTTTCAAGGTATCAGAAGGATGACTTGATAAATGGAGGTTGAGTCATGGGATCAGTGATAAACAGATCTCCGGAGAATCTCTTGATGTACCGAAAACAACGGATGGAGAGATTAAATGAGTTGTGTAAAGGTTACGAACTAAAAGACATCTGGAACATGGATGAAAGTGGATGTTTTTTCAAAACTTTTCCAACCAAAGGGCTAAAGGGAAAAAAGGGGGAAAAGGTCAAAGGTGAAAAAAGGGAAAAAAGGTCAAAGGTGGAAAGAAATCCAAACAAAGAATCACTGTTGCATTTTTTGTTAGTGCGGATGGAGGAAGCCGATAGTAATATGGCAAAGCAAGAAACCACGGCAATTTCGTCTGGCCAGGGCAGCTGATATCCTAAAAGGAGTCAGTTATTTTGCCGATACCAAATCATGGATGCAAGTTGAGAGGTCCTTGAAAATCTAAACCATCAGATGACTCTTGAAGAAAGAAATGTAATTCTATTTTTGGGAAACGCGACAGTTCACCCACATTCACTGATCGGAAAATACAGTAACATTAAAGTTATATTTCTTTTAAAAAATATCACATCAAGATTGCAGCCCTTAGATGCTGGAATTATTCAAAGCTTCAAGACAAAATATCGAAAAAACTCATGCGTCACTCAATTGTTCGTACCAAAAATGATATATTGGCATCTGAGATCGTGAAAGAAGTTGACATCCTTCGAGCTATTCTATGAGTAGCAGATTGCTAGAAAGAAGTTACGGTTGAGACTATTCAGAACTGTTTTGGAAAATGCGGTATGACAGAGAAAACCATTGAAAGTGAAGAAAAAAAATTGACGAAGAATTTACCGCCCTATTTGAGGAGCTCACAAAGGATTCAGAAGATGTCATAACAGCAGAAAAATGCATTGATTTTGACGTATCGACATGCAGTGCATCACCAGCAATCAACTCAGACATGGTAGATTGGAAAGTAAGATCAGTACAAGAATGTGTCGAATATTACATCACAAATAGAAACGAAGGCGAGAAAGAAAACAGCATTGTTTTGGAAAGTGACGAAGAAGATGATGACAAGGAGATCGAAATCAAAGAAGTCAGCGATGTTGAAGCATTAGCAATGGCGGATAAACTTATGAATTTAACTCTAATCGATGACAATGAATGAAAAAAATTGTATTCAATGAAAACTCAATTAGAAAAAAGATAACGCATAACAAAATACAAAAGAATACAACTGGATTTTTTAGACGTATAAACATATTTTATCGAGATGTGCAAATTTTTTTGGTATTTGAAACAAAAAACGGAGTTTTATATTTTCCTAGGTTTTCAAATATTTTTCTTGTGTTGTCATATAAAAGCTTGTATATCTTAAAATAACCTAATTTTTCTGTTCTTCTAAGTCTACAATAATCCAATATTCTCCAAAACCTCAAAATACATCATATCTTTGACTCAACAACGAAAGTAAGCCCCCCAAAAGTTAACTTTCTAAAAAGCGGACACCTCTAATTAGCGAACATATTTTTTTGCACCAATGGTGTTCGATAATTAGAGAGACTACTGTAACCTACGTATATAAGTATTGATAACCAGAAAATGAAAAATTACTAAAAAATTACGAACTGCTTGTGGGTAGAAAATTCTGCCACTTCCCAACGTCTTTTATTAAGATAAATACGTTTTCTTTCTGATCTGAAAGTCATGAGCAAAAGCTCTTTCCACATTAAAAAACTCAATTATCTATAAAAAAGTGATTGATAGGAATCTCCTTATAATTACCTTCTTCATGCTGTCTAAATTCGGGGTTCCCTCAAGTACTTGACCCTCAAATAAGAGCCAAGTTTCGTTAAAACATTAATAGGGAAACTATTATTATAAAAGAAATGAATAAGCAAAGTACAATTTTGTAGTCAAAGGAAAGAAGCAGTTTCCTATTTGAAGACTATTAATATAATTCCTTTTTCTTCCACTAAGAGAGTTGTTGGTAAATATTAGGATAAGACAGATAAAATTGTTTGGGCATATACAAAATGTGTCCCTTACTTAAAAAAATAGATTCAAAAGAAGTAAAAGAAGAGGAAAGATGAAATTTGTGAGTTGCATATTATAAGGTGCTAGGAAAAAAAACCCAGTTTGAATTTTCCCATCTACAGGTAAATAATTAAGAGTTTAAAACACAGAACCTCTAGATTTTTAGCCGGTTGAGAAGATAAGGTAACATTTCTTTCCACGTGGAAGTGTTAAAAACGATTCCAATTTCTAACACGGTTGCTGTGAAAAAACTGTCAAGCTGCTTTATTAAAAAATTATTCTTATCGTTTATGAAAGGAATGTAGATAATTAAAATCCGGACGAGTGAATAATTAAAAACTAAAAAGTCATTGTTTTAACCTGTATGGACTGCTTATTTTATAATATTGTTAAACAAGAACACATCTATTATGTAATTTAAGTAATTTTGTATTTAATTTCTGTTTTCTTTAATTTTCAACTTTCACTGTTATACTGTATTGTATTATGAGAAAGTAATTTTATTTGTCACTTTCTGTGCCAATCCTTATAGTTCTTTTATCCACATACTTATTTTTTCATATGAAAAATCGAGTAAGTGTTTGAATTGCTAGAATAATACTTTATTACTCTTTTATTTGTTTGTCTTGTGTGAGATCATTTGTATAACTAATCATATAATAAGTGAAAAATAGAAATAAATGTTTTAAAAATTAATTATTAAAACATAATGGTGAAAGGAAAATACATTGAGAAACATAAAACTTGTAATTATTCTTTCTTTGCAACTGAGATTGAACAACATCACATCTAAATAAAAAATGGTAAAACTCAGTGTATCAAAACGAAGCTTCAGTTGTACTAAAGTATTGACTGCCAACACATTTTGTTTTCATATTTCATCTTTGTTTTCTCTACACCATTTTAAGTAGAGCCAAGAGTGAAGTGGTGGAATTTGAGAGATGCAGAATGCAAAAGATGTTTCAACCGCGAGCTACAAGAAATGTTGAGCTCAGTAACAGAAAACTGGTCTCATATCACATAGACTATACAAGAAGCTCAAAGTCAGTTCTTGAAGTGAAAAATGGGAGCTGGAAGCAGCACAGGGTGACTTGATGGTAGAATGAGGCTGTGCAGGATAGCATAAAAAAGAAGTGACCAATCAAGCAACGAGAATGATAGGAAGGAGTATGAAGCAAGTAGGAAGACAGCAAAACGTGAAGTAGCCAAGGGTAAAGAGGGAGCATATTGTAATCTCTAGTGCAGGCTGAAAAAGTAAGGTGAAAAGGACTTGTACCGAATAGCAAAACAAGAAGACAAGACATCAAAGGATATCCAACATACCAGAATCATCAAAGATNGGTGCTCGAACACTGGTCTCATATCACATAGACTATACAAGAAGCCCCAAGTCAGTTCTTGGAGTGAAAAATGGTGGTTGGAAGCAGCACAGGGTGACTTGATGGTGGAATGAGGCTGTACAGGATAGCATAAAAAAGAAGTGACCAGTCAAGCAACGAGAATGATAGGAAGGAGTATGAAGCAAGTAGGAAGAAAGCAAGACGTGAAGTAGCCAAGGGCAAAGAGGGAGCATATTGTAATCTCTAGTGCAGGCTGACAAAGTAAGGTAAAAAGGACTTGTACCGAATAGCAAAACAAGAAGACAAGACATCAAAGGATATCCAACATACCAGAATCATCAAAGATACAAATGGAACGCGCTTGACAGGAGAACAAGAGGTACTTCAAAGATGGAGAAATTATTTCCAAGGACTCATAAACACAGAGAACCCCAGAGAGCAGAAGAATGAGGAGGCAAGAAGGACAGAAAGTTGAAGTGAAAAAGTCACTGAATAAAATGAAAATTGGAAAAGGTGTACGCCCTGACGATAACCCCATCGAAACGTGGAAATGTCTCGGCACAGTTGGACTAGACACACTTTCGAAGCTTTTCAACCAGATTCTTACCCTCGAGAGAATGCGAGATTAATGGAGAAGAAGTGAGCTTATTCCTGTTTATAAGAACAAGGGTGGTGCCCAAGAGTGTGGAAATTACAGACGAATCAAGCTGATGTACCATACAATAGAACTGTGGGAACAGCTGCTGGGTTTGATGCTGAGTTGGGAGGTCAGTGTATGTGAAGGGCAATATGATATCTTGCCAGGAAAAGGCACAGGTGATGCTCTGCTTGCTCTCCGCACCTCAATTGGAAAATTCAGCGAACGCCAGAGGGAACTACATTATGTGTTCGTAGATTTGGAGAAACCGTACGATAGAGTACCCAACAAGACGTCTGTAATTATCTACGGCACTCGAGAGTGGCAGAAAAGTATATAAGGCTGATGCATGATATGTATGTAGAAAGTACAACAGCAGTAAAAAGTGCTGCAGGCACGACTGAATGGTTTGAAGTGAAAGTCGGGCTACACCAAGGGACGTCCCTGAGCCACTTCCTTTTTTGCTATAGTCATGGACGTCCTGACGGAAGAGGTTAGGAAAGAAGCACCGTAGATTATACTGTTTGCAGGCGGCATTGTGCTCTGCAGGGAGGCGAAGCATAAAGTGGAGGAACAACTGGAAAGATGGCGTGACGCCCTGGAGAAAAGAGGTATGAAAGTTAGTAGAGAGAAAACAGAATCCCTGGTATTAAATGGAAGAAATGAGAATGAAATTCAAATGGGAGGAGCAGAAGTGAAAAGGGTAGACAAGTTCAAATAACTAGACTCTGCAGAGCGATGGGAACTGCAACAAGAAAGTACAAAAGCAAGGACAGGCGTAATGGAATAGATGGAGAAAAGTAACTGGTGTACTCTACGACAGAAGACTGTCACCTGAAGTGAATGGAAAGACAGAAATATGACCAGCATTGCTGTATGGACTTAAACCTGTGGACACATAAAAAGGATTGGAAGTCATACTGGAAACAGCAGAGCTGGGGATGCTTCAGTGATCACTTGGGGTCACGCAATTGGATAGGATCCGAAATGAATACATTAGGGGTACATCCCATGTCAGAAGACTGGGAGGCAAGCAAAGGAAAACTAGGCTCAGGTGGTTCGGACATGTTATCAGTAGGGAGGAGGATTACATTGGAAGGAGATTGCTGGATTTGAATGTACCAGGACAAAGAAAGCGTCGTAGATCTAAAAGAAGACACATGAATTTTATGGCAGACTACACAGGTTCATCACGACTAGATGATACGACTGGATAGGGATTCCAAAATCAGTAATTCACCTCATAGAACAGTTTATGGGCGACATGACTATAAATAAAGGATGATGGGGAGAAGATGACTAGTCGATGCTTAGAAAATTTGTGTGGATTCCTTCGCGGTGACAGTTGCTCACCAGTAGAATTTTGCGTTTCTATAATATCTGTGTGTAAACTATTGCAGCAGAGCGAAGGCAGAATTCGAGAGCCAGGAAATAGAACAATGCACAGAACACACAGTTTGTTATTGGATGACGTGAAAGAGCACCATGAAAGTCATAACGTCCTAAAGGATATTAATAAAATAATAGTAGAAGCTAGTCACGACACAGGAGCCTGCTATAGAGTGTCGAAATTCGCCGAGATTGTATGTAAGCATGGCAAAATGATAAAAGGTGTGGGGTTACAAGTATTGGAAGAGGAAATTAAAGCGATAGATCCGTATGAGAATGAAAGTTACAGATTTCGTGCATTAAAAGAAGCAGATAGAATGAAGTCAAAGATAGTTTTCGAGAGGATCAAGGTAGCAACTGAAAGGGTAAAAATCCTAGTGAACGGAAATAAACGACGGCAATCTTATACCTGTATTAAATGCAAAAGTGATACCAGCTGCAGCCTACCCAATGAATATTTGCAAGTTCATTAATGGTGAGCCTAACCAAATGATATAGAAAGAACTCCGCGCGAATAGTGTACAGGCGAGTTTCGAAAGACTCTATCTTAGCCGAGCAGAAGGCGGATAAAGACCTAAATCAATGAAAGATGTGTACAAGGAGACTAGCCTGCGCGTGGCTTGTTATATGTTGAAATCAAAGAGTTATTTAATAAATGATGCTTGAAGAAGAAAAAAACTCCAAGAAGATAACGCCATCATTGCAGAGTGTTTGACCACCATGCAGAAAGCTGGAGTTTTGTTGACATTTGAAGGTAAAAACGTAAATCTAGATGATAAGCTAGTAAAGGCAGAATGGAAACCAACATGGAGGAAAGTCAAAAACAGGCTAAGAAGGGGTGCAGAAAGTAGGAGAATAGAGACGTATAGGACAAAATGAGGAACAGACATGGTTTGATACATGGTAGTGGTTATACCGATAATAATTAGAGCCCTCGGTGGTGGCTTACAGAAAGTGATAAGTGAACTTTCTAAATTGATATTGGCACGAAAGGTAGGGATTCGGGCTGTATCAGAGATGCATAAAACGATATTAATGGGCAGTGAGTCTGCACTACGGAAAGTTATGTCAGAGTTAATCCAAGGAGAAGAACAAATATGCTTTGTTTTTATGATATATATATATATATATATACATATATATAATATCATATATATATATATGTCACTTGTAAGAAATATTTGGTAGTTACTTATTTTGGCGTACTGCAGCTATCTAACTAAGAATAATGATAATAATAATAATAGTAAGATTAAGTCATCTTACAGAAGATAGAGTTGTAATTTGACACTCTAAATCCATTCTTGGAGTTTCATTATTGGCATTTCTAAGTCATCCAATCTTTGCAACTGTCGGTTGTCTATTACAATAAAATTTTCAAGTCATCTAGAATTTCCCTACTCCCAATTTTGATCTTGAAGTTAGTGAATTTTTTTCAGTTAGTAAGTTTATTGATATTTCATTCCAAAACTTGCCAATATTATAAAACTAACTTTTGACCTCCTCTCACACAAAATCGAGAGAAAGCACATCAGTCTGCCATAAACTGCCACTTCCGCCCTTTATGCTATAAAGTCATTACTCGCCAAATACACCTTACCTTGTGAAGCGCCATATTTTCCTAATGGTGGATACTTCAAATCCTGTAGATGAAAAAGTACTTAATCAATAAATCAACGTCTAGAATCCTATTTTCTTTATCTCTAAGCGTCTAGAGTCTGCTGGTATGCTTACTACTCCATGTATACGTTTTTACCAAGTTTATCTAAACCTTGTTGGATCACTCATGATCTCTTTGGATTGGAATCACTTTAACTGAACAGCAAAAAATGTTTTTGCTTTCGAATGGGTCACTTAAACCTGTGCTTCAAATGCATCATGTCAACAAAAAAATCTTGTAGAAAAGCCAAATTCTTTAATCCCTCTATGGTTCAAAGGATCTCCGTAGGAGAAAAGGCAACTCTAATAAGACAGTGCTGGAAAATGTGATAGTGCAAGAAGTAAAAAAGGGAAAGTCGTTAGAGACATTTCTGTGGAAATGCACTAAGAGAAAGTTTTAGTTTGTCAAGCTGACTTGTATGTTAGTCAGTGCCCTAGAGTCTAGTGAGGGCTATTGAGTTAAGAACGTATGTATGTATGTACCCCAAGCATAGCCCATCGTCTGGTCGTGTTTACTGTTTTTTACCTGTTCCCCATTGATTATGGTACAGGCTGTGCAAAAACAAATTGGTATTTTGAAGGGCTCCATCGATGGGATGAAACGAACTGGATTGCTGTTATTGAAAATGGGGTCTCGTTTCAAACCTTTAAGTCATTATTGCGTTTCCCATCTGAGTTTGGATGGGTAGGTACTGCGTGGTTCCGTCATCAAGGGTTTAAAATTGTCAAGGAAATATACTGAACAGCTGAAACTAGGTTAGATATAAGTAACCAAATTTCACTTATCATTTCTTTTGGAAATAACTTTACAATATCAACGAAAAATAAGGTTAAAATACAAAAAAAAGACTGTGAAAGGATTTGCAAAAAAGCTTCCTGTTTGAAGAACCGCAGCTACCTCCTATTGGTGTACACGTTTGGGGGTATGATACTATTTGACAATGGGTATGCAATGGTGCACTAGCCAAGGTCAGCCAACATCTCAGTAAAACATTTCCTACATAACCTAAATCGTAAAATTTATCTGTGTCGATCATTCGTTAAAAACCTCTCTCTCACGATTGAGGAATTCTTCGCACCACAGCANGTTTAAAATTGTCAAGGAAATATACTGAACAGCTGAAACTAGGTTAGATATAAGTAACCAAATTTCACTTATCATTTCTTTTGGAAATAACTTTACAATATCAACGAAAAATAAGGTTAAAATACAAAAAAAAGACTGTGAAAGGATTTGCAAAAAAGCTTCCTGTTTGAAGAACCGCAGCTACCTCCTATTGGTGTACACGTTTGGGGGTATGATACTATTTGACAATGGGTATGCAATGGTGCACTAGCCAAGGTCAGCCAACATCTCAGTAAAACATTTCCTACATAACCTAAATCGTAAAATTTATCTGTGTCGATCATTCGTTAAAAACCTCTCTCTCACGATTGAGGAATTCTTCGCACCACAGCAGGAGTTGTACAATTTCCTACTTAAAAGCACAAGTCGCTTTAATATTTTTCTGAGTGTTTTGGGTAACAATACTTTTTCTGATTCCCTTGCTAAAGGAGTTATTAGGTTAGATACCTGTTTAATTCCATAGAATCGGATCATTTTTAGACCAGATAAAAGAGGAGCAGAGCAGCTAAGTTCCAGTCGCGAAGGTTGAGAAGAGCGCTTCTTTCCGGAAAAGTTTGTTAAAATTTCTAATAACTATTTTCGTAAACTTTCTGGATTTTGCGCCTTTACCAGAAAAATGGTAAATCTCTTGTGGAAAATCTCTTGTTTACTGTAAGGAATTCAAGCATCT
This sequence comes from Morbakka virulenta, assembly GCA_003991215.1. Lineage (NCBI taxonomy): Eukaryota > Metazoa > Cnidaria > Cubozoa > Carybdeida > Carukiidae > Morbakka > Morbakka virulenta. The sequence goes on from RDPX01000229.1 coordinate 1,099,336, forward strand.
GTTGAATGACACCTTTAAAAAATTCTGATTTACAGTTTAGTAATAAAGGCACTGTAGTGACACCAAAAACGAAAGCATGTAATTAAATTTCCTTATAAAAACGATTGCCAAGGCTTGTGGGTATTGTTTGATATATAATGGGAAAGTGCCATTATAAGGAAAAAGTCGTGATCATGGCCCGACGGCAATGGTATTAGTAATAGAAATGGCCGTGGACGTAGTAGTAGAAGTAGTCGTGAAAGTAGTAGTAGTAAAAGTAGTAGTAGAAGAAGTAATCGTAGAAGTAGGAGTAGTAGAAGAAGTATTAGAAGTTGTATTATTATTATTATTATTATTAGTAGTAGTAGTAGTAGTAGTAATAGTAGTAGTAGTACTAGAAGTAGTAGTATGTACAGATGGGAGTAGAAGTATCAATAGAAGTGGTGGTGGAAGTAGTATTATTACAGTAGTAGTAGAAGTAGTATTAGAGGTAGTAGTAGACGTAGTTGTAGAAGTAGTAATGGAATTGGTGGTGGTAACAGTTATATTACATTAGTAGTAGAAGTCGTAATAGAGGTATTATTCGAAGTGGTGGTAGAAGTCGTAATAGAAGTTGTAGTAAAAGTAGTAGAGGTAGTATTGGTAGTAAGAACTGTACGAAAACTACCGTTTTATCTTTATTAAAAAACAATTTTGTTAGAGGGATCTCAAATTGACGCTTACATTTTTGAAATTGAAGTAAAATCCATTTACTCTTGGTTGGAAATCCATATATTGAATTCCGTAATCAGAGCTGTAATGTCCGAAATCAGGAAGACAATAGTACTTTTGATGAGATATCTCTTGATATTGAATCAAGCCGTAGGATTATCAAACGTTTTTCTAATTTAACAAAGTGTGAAGACAAAGACCCGTAACCATGGAAAAATGCATTTTCACGGAGTCCAACTCTCTTGAAGGTATCCAGGAGTTTTGCATCTCTCGCTCATAAATTTCTGAATGAGGTTTTAATTCTTTAAAAAGTGTTTGTAATCGTTTTATTGGGAAATCAAATTTTCTAGAAACTGAAAAAACTTACAAATCTTTAAAACGTTTTCTATCTCAGTACGTCAAATGCAAATTTTTAAGAAGGGCCCCAGTTACAATATAAGCGTTAAAAACTGAAGATGCCTTAAACGACTCCCATCGGGGTGCTACTATCAAGCAGTAATTTTAGTAGACCAAAAGAAATATATGTTAAAGATAACTATACACCAATGTTTTGAGCAAAATAGATTTTGTTAAAAGAATGGATCTATTATTTTCAATATGTTTAATAGTTTTGCAAGCCTAATAAGGTCTTGACATAGTTTTCAAAGTAAAGTGAATAATGTAAAGTCATGACATAAGACTAGAGAGAGAGAGAGAGAGAGAGAGAGAGAGAGAGAGGGGGGGGGGAGGGAGGGGGAGTGAAAGAGCGATGGAGACAGACAGACAGAGGCAGATATACAGACAGACAGAGATGGACAGAGAAAGAGGCAGAGGCAGAGGCAGAGACAGAGACAAACACACGCAGAGGGAAACAGAGAAAGAGAAAGAAAGAGGGAGGGAGCGCGGAGAGAGAAAGAAAAACAGAGAGCGAGACAGAGAGACAGACAAACAGACAGACAGACAGACAGAAGGGGGAGAGATACACAGCGAGGGTAGAATACAATAGCAATGATCAACATACCAGATTTTTTATTTTCTTTGTCTGGTTGTCGACTGCATTTTGTACTGTGTCTGCCTTCTAGACAACACTCATTTAGGGCAATTCGGTCATCCACAATTCTCATGCAGTGAAGCAGTTGTTCTTAATTTATACGGCTTACAGTTGCCTGCAACTTCTCTAGAACTAAATATCATGTAACGAAAAAAACATTTGAGTTGTCTTGTTCCTGTGTACCTGTTCCTGCCTTTTATACACAATAGTATTGTGTCGTTCTAAAAGTCTAAAATTAAATCTATTCAAGTGTTAACGACGTGCATATCCTATTTTGTCTATTTGTCTGATGTTGACATAACTTACTCATACTTTTCCATTTTTATTTCACTTCTCCTATTCTTTTACTATCGCCGGGAGATTTTGTGATTTCATTACCCATTCTAATGTTATTGAAATTTGCCTCCAGCCAAGCATGAAGGTTGTTACTTTTATGAGAGACTCTTTATTTGCTCTTTTTAGCCATATGTCTCGTTTAGAAATACAAGATTCTACGGAAAAGCAAATCAAATTGTCCAACAGACCTTACTTTTAAAGTGACCGAGTTGTCTTAATTTATTTCTTAATTACTGTCTGTCTCTATATGGGATGCTTTCTAATTTACACACAGTCTTCTTTCCGTCTTTGGAGGCTGTATTCCTATAAATTATTGGAAATTAATTCAATATTTTTGTTGATTCAAAGTGAAAGAGGATATTTGCATGTCCTTAGTAGACAAATTACGATGCAAATACAATCTAAGAAATTAAAAATGTAATGGTCGTTGACTTAATCAACTTAATCAAAATTTTACCACGATCTTTAACTGATAACTGAATTGTTTAAGCTCTAGCATTTTACCAAGGCATTTAAAACTGGACTGGTGGCATACTCTGAGCGAGTTTTGTATTTTCCACACAAGTCGTAAACAAAATTATTGTCAAATGCAACCACGATACCTTATTTTAATTAAAAATATTTGGTAATCTGCTACGGAAAAAGACTGTAAAAAGCTCTCCAATTTTCTTTAAAAGCCTTTTGCTTTTTTATCCATTTTCTCTTTGTTTTGGTTGAGAAGCAAGACCTATGGACTTAGCTGTACCCGCAAAAAATGTCCATGATCAACTCAAGATAAAATAAAAAACTTTTGAATAGATTAATAACAGGTCTATAAAATATTTAAAGACGTTCACCACATTTGTCAACGGGAGATAAGCTTAAAGAGCTTAATTCAAAATCATATTTAGAATTTAGACCAGAACTCCGTAATTTTGTTCCATTCAAATTCCGCAAACCACTCACTGGAAACAGACAAGGTCGACCAATTTTATCTCAGTTATATACAAAACGACAGACTGATAGACAAACCAGACAAACGTTTTTCATGAATGTTGTAAACATTCGTAAAAGCAAGTGTTTATCAAATGGTTTTGGTCACACCAAACTCTATTTCATACAAGACAGATGGAATGCGGCATTTCATTTACTAGGTCGAAAATAGCCAGCTGTAAATTTATCTCAAGCTTTTTTTAAGTCAGAGTGATCGAGGCAACAGACTTTAGAATTGACAATAATGGATTATTATTATATATGATTGTGCATGACGAGATGCCGCCTGATTCCACTTTAAAAGATGGAATATGAGCAAAATAGTAGGAAATTACAAGCTGAATTTTTGTTCTTACTGAGTAATGTCAAGTAGAAAAGTTATCATGCAGGGACAAACTAAGGTCAATCAGACAAGATAACAGCCTCAACACATAACACAACAAAGTTTTGGCTTCAAGCCGCTTCCTTTCTCTCAAGTCGTAATTCTATTGTTGTCTTCAAAGAAGAAAGTTTGTTTCCAAAACAGAAGCATTTGTAAGCCGAATTCCATCAAATTGGTCTCCCTGCCGCTAAAATTATGGTGCAAGTCACCTGATATGTCCAGCTCAAGGTATGAAATAGTTGAAAGAGGTTAAATATCTGAGATTACAGTAAACGAATTGTTAAGTATTTTCAAAGAATCACACATGTGTTGGCGTAAACGAGGACTCTCACAGAGGCTTTGATGTAATGAATAAACATACCAATCGCCCTCCTAAGTAACGAAAACAATCACATCCATAGAAGCGCTAGGATAGAATGACTCCATCAAGCAACTGAGCTATAGAGTTGGATTCGATGGTTTGAGATCTTATTTATTTACAATCTAGTGCTGGCTATTTATTGTTTTGAATATTTTTAATATTCGATATCGAAGACAAGTTGGAAATTTCCGCACATCAACGACACAGAGACTAACAAATTTAATTGCAAGTGGTGATAAGATTTGGGAAAGCAGTATACTCTGTTGCAATAACATTTTTTGGTGATCACAACAAAGTGTTTTTGTATCTGTAATTAATAAATATGTCATCAAAAACGACAGAAAGTAGAATGAAAAGTGCTAACTTACAAGGAGCATCAGAAGCATCGAGTAGAAGCACACTGCTTGGAGATATTGGAGGCTTACTTGATTTTCCACGAGTAACACAACGTCAATATGTTATCAACAGAACAGAACAAAGACAAGCAATTTGGCAAGATTTGCTTGGCTCCAAAGGGTTTTTCACATTTGACCTTCGTTATAGAGAGGAAGCTATTGAGACTTTTTTATTCTGGTTAGTAATAATAATAGAATTTTTGGTTTTGGTTATCAGTTTTTCAAAGGATACGATGGGAAGGAGCGCTACTTTACGAAGCACTATTGTAGAACTACTGTTTGCCAATACTGCAATATTATTAAACTGTTATAAACAATGGCGCAAATGGCAAGGAGAGAACAGAATTCGTTACAATGTGGAGGATCTTACTATTTTGGAGCGTAAGCCAGTGAGTAAAAGTATTCACATGAGTGGATTTATCTTGACGAGCAATTTTGTTGGCATCGCAATGATCTGGTGTGGATTTTTTTTGCTATTAATCTTTGATAAAGATGATTATATCTTTTTGAAAAACATGATGTATTTTACAGGCTTGACAATTTTTGCCTTGTGTGTTGTCGACAATATCATAATGGGCAGGTTAAGTGAAGGGGCGACTGTAATTCGATTCGATCAAATGAAATTACTTCTTCATGAACTTAAAGATGAATTATTTCAAGAACTTCAGTTCAATAATAAATATGAGCGTGTAAAAGCGCTAAGAGATTTTATTCAGGGACACGAACTTTTTCGACTACAACAGAAAAGTTATCTCTATCCAGTTTAAGTAATTAATTCAGACTATTGGAACTGCTTTGATTATTCTATCTTGTCAACACTGAAAACCAAAACAGGTTTATCAGATCGTTTTCCTAAATAGTGGACGTGCCATGTTACGAAGATTTCTATAGTATTTTGTACGTCAGTTATTTGATCCACAAATATTTCAATAAAACAAATTAAAGGAATGCAAGGTTTAAGGCACTCAGTGTAAAAGATAAGCTATTTCACAACAAAATTGTTCAAGTTTAATGCACTCAAGCATATAATATTTACGGATTTTTTTTTACAATTGCGACGCCTTGTGCTTGTCACTGTTTTGTTATTGCTGAAGCAGTTGACACTTCAGTATTTATTTTATACAATTTAAACCATTTACGATTAGTAAATACAGATTTTTATTTGACATAATCGTTTTAATTTGTTAGAAGATTTAAGGTAGTGTAGCATGATAAGATCAAGATTAAACTTGAAGGTATGTCTCTGAATTAGAAGTATTGAAAGATTATCCTCCAAAAGCCTTTCAAGTGTACGAGCTAAAAGAACTCATGCTGGTGCTTTTCCCTACATGAAAAAATAGATTTTTAGTTTATATTATGGATTATGCTTTGTGAAATCTTGCAAAGCTAAAAACAAATACATCAATTCAACAGAGAAGCTGAACCATCATTGTTGTATACGTTCTTTTGCACAAGACAGTACTTTAACACAAACGTCAATTCAATAAGAAAATTAGCTTTTCACTTTAGATCCTATTCATATCATTCTAAAACATGGTCATGCAATCTGTAAACTAAAACTAAGCAATCAATTAACAAAAGAAGCTAAGGAGTTATCATTTTAAAGACTTTCTTTTCCACAAACACAAACTTTTTAATCCCTCTTAAACAAGCTAAGCAAGTAAGTAAAATTAAAATTCTTATTCAATCAGTTTCCATTTATTAAGAACTGTTTCAAGGATAATTGTTTTGGTGTAGCCTCTCTTTGCAACTGAATTAATAAATCCTTTAATTGACATGAAAGAGGTTTACAAAGAAAGAAAAGAATCCAAGGTGCAGAGGATCCTGCCTAATATTTTCCAGGTCTTTTCAACTATTTTAGAATACTGCCATTTGTCATAACCTCCCCCAAAATTTTCAAATACATTGGTATTTCTTCTGGCGCAAGATTTTGTTTTCTTTTGCTCAGATTTTAGTACAAAGATCTTGAAATTGGCTTTTTAGTTTCTTAATTACATGACTGACGTTATTTACCTCAGTTTAACATATTTTGAAAAAACATTAATTTTCACACTCACGCACATGAGAATTTTATTGATTTTAATAATAAACCTTTCCATATCTTTTCATAAAAGCTTTGTATGAAAATGGTTTAAGACCCTGCTACTACTTCTTTTCTGCATTATGAGAAACTCTGCATTTTTCTTTGCCATAGGATTGCAGTAATGTTTCAATTAAATTTAAACAAAATATTGATGAAAAAATGCTTTGGCAAAGGGGTATAGGCTGGGAAAGAAAGAGCATCATGATTCAAATTTTCTCTTGTGAGTTTAGTTTAAGAAATTAAAAACAAAGATTTTATTCAATAAAAAAAATATATTCATAATCACTTTTTCCTAAACGTTATCACAAGCATTTAGAAATTGTATTTTGGATTGGTATTTTTGTGATAAAAAATACAATTTCTTTGCACCGATGGATTCCTAAATTAAGAATGTAAGTATTCTGAACTGTGTAGGGACTTAAATGTCGAACTGGATGCTTAGGTTGAATTTCATAACATTTTATTTACAATGTCACCAAAAGGCGTGACAATCTCTTGTTATGAAGTATTTGACCGAGTCCAAAAAGCCGATGAATTCACTTTTTCGACGTTTAAAAGGGTGTGCAGCAAACTGGCGAACAAAATGTACTTTCAGAAAATGAAGATAAGCTGTTTTTATTACCTTACGACTTCCAGAATCGATAAACCAGGGTAGAGGTCTTATATGTAGAGGAAGGATTGTAGAACAGTTGTCGTGAACTAAGTAGAGATCTTTTACTTTGGAAAACTTCGATTTAAAGGGTAGTTTGTTCTATCTGATCATTGCTTAAAGAAAAAAATATTTGCTGCTGCAAGGAGACCACTTAAAATTAATCACGCTTTAAGAGCTTGGTTAAACGATATGTTCCCCTTTAATATCATTCTAGTACTACATCACAAAGTGTTGGGAAGACCAATTTGCATAACCACTTAAAATTAATCATGCTTTAAGAGCTTGGTTAAACGATATTTTCCATTTGATATCATTCTAGTACTACATCACCAAGTGTTGGGAAGACCAATTTGCATAACCACTTACAATTAATCACGCTTTAAGAGCTTGGTTAAACGATATGTTCCCCTTTAATATCATTCTAGTACTACATCACAAAGTGTTGGGAAGACCAATTTGCATAACCACTTAAAATTAATCACGCTTTAAGAGCTTGGTTAAACGATATGTTCCCATTTAATATCATTCTAGTACTACATCACAAAGTGTTGGGAAGACCAATTTGCATAACCACTTAAAATTAATCACGCTTTAAGAGCTTGGTTAAACGATATGTTCCCATTTAATATCATTCTAGTACTACATCACAAAGTGTTGGGAAGACCAATTTGCATAACCACTTAAAATTAATCACGCTTTAAGAGCTTGGTTAAACGATATGTTCCCATTTAATATCATTCTAGTACTACATCACAAAGTGTTGGGAAGACCAATTTGCATAACCACTTAAAATTAATCACGCTTTAAGAGCTTGGTTAAACGATATGTTCCCATTTAATATCATTCTAGTACTACATCACAAAGTGTTGGGAAGACCAATTTGCATAACCACTTAAAATTAATCACGCTTTAAGAGCTTGGTTAAACGATATGTTCCCATTTAATATCATTCTAGTACTACATCACAAAGTGTTGGGAAGACCAATTTGCATAACCACTTAAAATTAATCACGCTTTAAGAGCTTGGTTAAACGATATGTTCCCATTTAATATCATTCTAGTACTACATCACAAAGTGTTGGGAAGACCAATTTGCATAACCACTTAAAATTAATCACGCTTTAAGAGCTTGGTTAAACGATATGTTCCCATTTAATATCATTCTAGTACTACATCACAAAGTGTTGGGAAGACCAATTTGCATAACCACTTAAAATTAATCACGCTTTAAGAGCTTGGTTAAACGATATGTTCCCATTTAATATCATTCTAGTACTACATCACAAAGTGTTGGGAAGACCAATTTGCATAACCACTTAAAATTAATCACGCTTTAAGAGCTTGGTTAAACGATATGTTCCCATTTAATATCATTCTAGTACTACATCACAAAGTGTTGGGAAGACCAATTTGCATAACCACTTAAAATTAATCACGCTTTAAGAGCTTGGTTAAACGATATGTTCCCATTTAATATCATTCTAGTACTACATCACAAAGTGTTGGGAAGACCAATTTGCATAACCACTTAAAATTAATCACGCTTTAAGAGCTTGGTTAAACGATATGTTCCCATTTAATATCATTCTAGTACTACATCACAAAGTGTTGGGAAGACCAATTTGCATAACCACTTAAAATTAATCACGCTTTAAGAGCTTGGTTAAACGATATGTTCCCATTTAATATCATTCTAGTACTACATCACAAAGTGTTGGGAAGACCAATTTGCATAACCACTTAAAATTAATCACGCTTTAAGAGCTTGGTTAAACGATATGTTCCCATTTAATATCATTCTAGTACTACATCACAAAGTGTTGGGAAGACCAATTTGCATAACCACTTAAAATTAATCACGCTTTAAGAGCTTGGTTAAACGATATGTTCCCATTTAATATCATTCTAGTACTACATCACAAAGTGTTGGGAAGACCAATTTGCATAACCACTTAAAATTAATCACGCTTTAAGAGCTTGGTTAAACGATATGTTCCCATTTAATATCATTCTAGTACTACATCACAAAGTGTTGGGAAGACCAATTTGCATAACCACTTAAAATTAATCACGCTTTAAGAGCTTGGTTAAACGATATGTTCCCATTTAATATCATTCTAGTACTACATCACAAAGTGTTGGGAAGACCAATTTGCATAACCACTTAAAATTAATCACGCTTTAAGAGCTTGGTTAAACGATATGTTCCCATTTAATATCATTCTAGTACTACATCACAAAGTGTTGGGAAGACCAATTTGCATAACCACTTAAAATTAATCACGCTTTAAGAGCTTGGTTAAACGATATGTTCCCATTTAATATCATTCTAGTACTACATCACAAAGTGTTGGGAAGACCAATTTGCATAACCACTTAAAATTAATCACGCTTTAAGAGCTTGGTTAAACGATATGTTCCCATTTAATATCATTCTAGTACTACATCACAAAGTGTTGGGAAGACCAATTTGCATAACCACTTAAAATTAATCACGCTTTAAGAGCTTGGTTAAACGATATGTTCCCATTTAATATCATTCTAGTACTACATCACAAAGTGTTGGGAAGACCAATTTGCATAACCACTTAAAATTAATCACGCTTTAAGAGCTTGGTTAAACGATATGTTCCCATTTAATATCATTCTAGTACTACATCACAAAGTGTTGGGAAGACCAATTTGCATAACCACTTAAAATTAATCACGCTTTAAGAGCTTGGTTAAACGATATGTTCCCATTTAATATCATTCTAGTACTACATCACAAAGTGTTGGGAAGACCAATTTGCATAACCACTTAAAATTAATCACGCTTTAAGAGCTTGGTTAAACGATATGTTCCCATTTAATATCATTCTAGTACTACATCACAAAGTGTTGGGAAGACCAATTTGCATAACCACTTAAAATTAATCACGCTTTAAGAGCTTGGTTAAACGATATGTTCCCATTTAATATCATTCTAGTACTACATCACAAAGTGTTGGGAAGACCAATTTGCATAACCACTTAAAATTAATCACGCTTTAAGAGCTTGGTTAAACGATATGTTCCCATTTAATATCATTCTAGTACTACATCACAAAGTGTTGGGAAGACCAATTTGCATAACCACTTAAAATTAATCACGCTTTAAGAGCTTGGTTAAACGATATGTTCCCATTTAATATCATTCTAGTACTACATCACAAAGTGTTGGGAAGACCAATTTGCATAACCACTTAAAATTAATCACGCTTTAAGAGCTTGGTTAAACGATATGTTCCCATTTAATATCATTCTAGTACTACATCACAAAGTGTTGGGAAGACCAATTTGCATAACCACTTAAAATTAATCACGCTTTAAGAGCTTGGTTAAACGATATGTTCCCATTTAATATCATTCTAGTACTACATCACAAAGTGTTGGGAAGACCAATTTGCATAACCACTTAAAATTAATCACGCTTTAAGAGCTTGGTTAAACGATATGTTCCCATTTAATATCATTCTAGTACTACATCACAAAGTGTTGGGAAGACCAATTTGCATAACCACTTAAAATTAATCACGCTTTAAGAGCTTGGTTAAACGATATGTTCCCATTTAATATCATTCTAGTACTACATCACAAAGTGTTGGGAAGACCAATTTGCATAACCACTTAAAATTAATCACGCTTTAAGAGCTTGGTTAAACGATATGTTCCCATTTAATATCATTCTAGTACTACATCACAAAGTGTTGGGAAGACCAATTTGCATAACCACTTAAAATTAATCACGCTTTAAGAGCTTGGTTAAACGATATGTTCCCATTTAATATCATTCTAGTACTACATCACAAAGTGTTGGGAAGACCAATTTGCATAACCACTTAAAATTAATCACGCTTTAAGAGCTTGGTTAAACGATATGTTCCCATTTAATATCATTCTAGTACTACATCACAAAGTGTTGGGAAGACCAATTTGCATAACCACTTAAAATTAATCACGCTTTAAGAGCTTGGTTAAACGATATGTTCCCATTTAATATCATTCTAGTACTACATCACAAAGTGTTGGGAAGACCAATTTGCATAACCACTTAAAATTAATCACGCTTTAAGAGCTTGGTTAAACGATATGTTCCCATTTAATATCATTCTAGTACTACATCACAAAGTGTTGGGAAGACCAATTTGCATAACCACTTAAAATTAATCACGCTTTAAGAGCTTGGTTAAACGATATGTTCCCATTTAATATCATTCTAGTACTACATCACAAAGTGTTGGGAAGACCAATTTGCATAACCACTTAAAATTAATCACGCTTTAAGAGCTTGGTTAAACGATATGTTCCCATTTAATATCATTCTAGTACTACATCACAAAGTGTTGGGAAGACCAATTTGCATAACCACTTAAAATTAATCACGCTTTAAGAGCTTGGTTAAACGATATGTTCCCATTTAATATCATTCTAGTACTACATCACAAAGTGTTGGGAAGACCAATTTGCATAACCACTTAAAATTAATCACGCTTTAAGAGCTTGGTTAAACGATATGTTCCCATTTAATATCATTCTAGTACTACATCACAAAGTGTTGGGAAGACCAATTTGCATAACCACTTAAAATTAATCACGCTTTAAGAGCTTGGTTAAACGATATGTTCCCATTTAATATCATTCTAGTACTACATCACAAAGTGTTGGGAAGACCAATTTGCATAACCACTTAAAATTAATCACGCTTTAAGAGCTTGGTTAAACGATATGTTCCCATTTAATATCATTCTAGTACTACATCACAAAGTGTTGGGAAGACCAATTTGCATAACCACTTAAAATTAATCACGCTTTAAGAGCTTGGTTAAACGATATGTTCCCATTTAATATCATTCTAGTACTATCTCACAAAGTGTTGGGAAGACCAATTTGCATAACCACTTAAAATTAATCACGCTTTAAGAGCTTGGTTAAACGATATGTTCCCATTTAATATCATTCTAGTACTACATCACCAAGTGTTGGGAAGACCAATTTGCATAACCACTTAAAATTAATCACGCTTTAAGAGCTTGGTTAAACGATATGTTCCCTTTTGATATCATTCTAGTACTACATCACAAAGTGTTGGGAAGACCAATTTGCATAACCACTTAAAATTAATCACGCTTTAAGAGCTTGGTTAAACGATATGTTCCCTTTTAATATCATTCTAGTACTACATCACCAAGTGTTGGGAAGACCAATTTGCATAACCACTTATAATTAATCACGCTCTAAGTATTTTGTTAAACGGTATGTTCCCCTTTGATATCATTCTAGTACTACCTCACAAAGTGTTGGGAACTAATTTGCATAATCCCACCCCAAAACACTCACTAAGGATTTTTTACTTTGGATAACTTTCATTTAAAGGGTAGTTTATTCTGTCTGATCATTGCTTAAAGGAAGTATATTTTTTCCAGCAGGAAGACCACTCTAAATTAAGCCAGTTTTTACAGCTTTCTAAAGCTGAAAATTATAAATATTTTTTAAACTTTCTCCGAAAAAAGCCAATAAATTCCATCTAAAGAAAAATTTATCTGAGGAAATTTGATAATTTATTTTGGTGATTTGGTGCATTTGATCTACAGTGGATATATGTTCTTATTTATAGACTAAAGGAGAGATTAATTTGAATCTTTCAATTTCTTAAAGTTGTACTCCAGTAGAAAAATTTATTTTTAATTTTACAAGGCGGAAAAGAGTATTTTCTTCAACTTTCCCATTTAGTATGACCACCCTGTTAGGTTTTACAATCACTATTCAAAATGACCGTCTTTAATATCGATTTGAGAGCCAACAGGTTTTCTACTTTCTAAGGAAAAATGTGCTGAATTAAAAATGCTAAGAGCAGTTCTTTGTAGTTTAAAATTTTAATTTTGAAAATAAGATTGGTTTTTGCATAAATAATTAGAATAAATTATTTTTAAATAATTAAACCTTTTTCTTTGCAGGCAATTCACAAACCATCGACATGTCTGTCCTGGTTTCTGTTGGTATTACTTGTTGACTGAAAATTTGATTTTCCATTCATTGCCAATTCAATAGTATTTTTCTACAGGGGAATCATTTTTAGTATTTCACTGATATAAACGTTAAGTTGTATAGTTTAAAAAGAGAAAAAGACTAAATTACTTGTAAAAAACAGTGAAACCATCTCAATACCTATTGCTTCTTCATCTCAACATTTGTCATTTAAAGCACATACCTTTAGAGGAACGTATGAAGTACTTGAGAAAGAATAAACGAACAAATATTTGGTAGCAACACCAAGAAGTTCAGAATTTTCAATCCGGATAAATATTTAACAAAGAAGTCAAAGGCCGAAAAATATGAATTCAATTTGGCAAAAATGAATCTCTGAATTTTTAAAGTAATATATAATATTATAATATATTTGTATTATATATAAGGAAATAACAGGATATAATGCATATATAAATAATGTTACAATAAACTGCAAAAATATAATATATAATATAATATATATCATATTAATTAAGGAAAAGCAATGGCTTTGATATGAATATCCCAGCAAATATCTTTCGAATTAAATAATTCATAAATTTGCTTTGTAATTTATGTTTTAAGGACATAATGATACTAGGTATGTAGTTTTTATTTGAGTTTTTTTGCTACTGCGTGTCCATTTTTATCTCCTGCTTTTTATTACTTCATTTTAAAAGAAATTGTGCCAGATATTAAACATTTTTGTTTTAATCGCATTTATCGGAAATTTAAAAAACTAGTTGACCTAAATATGACCAATTTCTCTAGTAACCTACTATTGCCTATAAATAAACACTTTTGAAAACGAATAAAACTTGCCAACAAATCCAGCTTTTATATTCTATTATTATATAACTGTTTTGCATTATAGGATAACATTTGAATTCTCTGTTATAACTTGGATACCTCAGAAAGATAAGATATTGCAAATTGTCGAAAAACACTTTTTCCCCTGATATCCATTTTCCTAAGTTATCAAAAATCTCGACTCTGGGCAAATTATAGCCAGGAGTTAAGATTTTTAGGTTACGATTCGACCATTTTCTTAGTATTCTGTAAAGCCCTACCGAATTCTCTTCTTCTTTCCACTGTAAGCCTCAACTTCCAACTGTGTGAATAATTACGTAAATGTTTGAAGAAACTGTATTTGAAAAAGATGAAATACTTCGAGGAAGAAGGAGCTAAGGACACTTGAACTTATTTATGCGAATATTTATTGTGAACGTAGTAACAGGTGGCTGTAACCTNTTTGCTACTGCGTGTCCATTTTTATCTCCTGCTTTTTATTACTTCATTTTAAAAGAAATTGTGCCAGATATTAAACATTTTTGTTTTAATCGCATTTATCGGAAATTTAAAAAACTAGTTGACCTAAATATGACCAATTTCTCTAGTAACCTACTATTGCCTATAGATAAACACTTTTGAAAACGAATAAAACTTGCCAACAAATCCAGCTTTTATATTCTATTATTATATAACTGTTTTGCATTATAGGATAACATTTGAATTCTCTGTTATAACTTGGATACCTCAGAAAGATAAGATATTGCATTTAGAATTTACATTTATCAGATATTTGGAACTTATCATGTCATTGTGAACGCAGCAATTGAAACACATTTTACATTTTACGTCATCTTTTCAGAAGCACCCTTGCATTTGGTTGAATTACTGATTTACAAAGGAGACAGAAATATTATTATTGCTTTGATATTTCTCGAATACATAGATACGTAGTAGCAGTGAGACAAAGAACTTTCATGTCTACCTTTTATTTGAAGAACAGAGAAAAACCAATTCTGCTGTTATCTGTATTTTAAAGAAATCTTAGAAAAGACTGTGACAACGTTGCTTGTAAAGTTTTAACAAGTTTCAATAAGGCTTCAACAACAAAGCAACCTATCTTTTGAAATGGCACAAAACTTTGCACATCTTCTTCGTAAATAATATTCCTGTGATAGCTGGCCCAATGAGAGTTGTATATTTGGGCAGAGGAGCAGTTGGCAGTCAGTTACAATTCATCAAGTTATGTTTATCCCCCCTTTTACTTCAACTATACTGTAAATTGTCGATGAAATAGGGGAAATAACGGAATTAATACTGCCTTTCTCTACCAGAGGATTGTAAAAAACAGTTTCCTTTAAGATTAATAATCTTAATAAAAGGTTAAGAGGTAAGTGCTTCTAAGTAAAAGTCAATGTATATCTGCAATAACAGGTATAGGGCTCAAATTATATTGTGACAAATCAAAATGAGAACAAACTGATGGGTAGAGAGTTGTCATAATTACTTCAAGTAATACAAGAAGAATATAGTTGCTATTCAAACATCGTGTGGTAGTTTTCTTTCTTTTCCATTTTCGTGGCAGCGTTTGAGCATAAAATGAAGAAAAGATGAATTTTTAAACTCCAATATGTAAAAGTACACTTTCATAAAAAGAGGAAATATTGGCGTTCTGTTAGAGAAAGAAAGATGTGGTTATTAGTTTTTTAAGGTAAAATACTTGTTGATAACTGATTGAACTTCTTTTCTATGTTGTTACATTGCTGTAATATCACTTCAGTACCCGCAAAAGGGATAAATCCTAATGTTAGTTTGAAGTGTAACATAGAAGGGAAAATAATCTCATTACACATACAAACAAAATATTCCCTACTTGTGGAGCCAGATGTATTTGACAACATTAGATTTTTTATAAGGGACGAGCTCTTACTAACAGCTCTCCTTTGTTAAAGCTTTTTTTGTAGTAAACGATTATGACAGGATAACCAAGTTTTTCGTCACAAGTGCACGAGAAAGGTTTATGAGAGAAAGATATTTGAGATCCAGATAAAGCAATTTTGTGAAAAAAATACAATGTAAATGGAGAGGATCCAGTTCGGTGCACAAATATTTGTCACTTTTCTACAAAAAAATTTAGAAAGTGGGATTCTATCACTTACCTTAGATGGTGACAGAATGAAAGCAAAAAAAGATATTTTGAAAGAAAAACATTCTTTTGATTAGTCTTAAAAGAAAACTCTTCAAACAATTAAAATTAGCAACACGAGACAATAATTCTCACCTTTTTCAGTTTCCAATGCCGTTGTCATATACCCTAGGTGGCTGATATTGCCTAATTCTCTGTTGCAACAGACGCAATCTAGTGCGGTCAGTGGTCTCTTGTCGCTGCAAACAAAGCAAACGTAAATCATTGTTATTGCTGCCCCTCCACCTTTGTTTCGGCATTCCTCTCCTTCTCCTGCCTTCATTCCCTATGTCATATACTCTTCTGATGCCTTCCTCTTCTTTCCGATAACAAATATGACCTTACAAACTCATTCATTTCTTCTTCATTTCATCCTGAATCGGCATTAAGCTTATCTCTTGTGTAATGCTTTCATTTCTTCTCTGTTCTTCTAGACTGAGTCCAAGACAGTATCTCACAGATCCCTATTTTTTGGCTAGTACTAACGCGATGGGCGACATTTCGTTTCCATGGAACAAAACGGGTCTTATGGGTTTATATTTTGTAGATGAGGTTTTTTAATCGTGATGGTAGCTTCCTATCACACATTCCTCCTATTAGTTCTCTTTGCTTGTTCCAGGCCTTTGATACCCTCAGTTAAACCTCCTTCTCAAAGCCTCTTTGTTGAATAGTAGTGCCCAGGTATTTGAACTGTGAACTTTTTTGCAGTACTGCTAATTCGTGGGAGTTGTATTTTCTCATTTTGATTTCTCCTGGTTCCTCCATCTCTGGTAAGTACACTGTTTTAGACCTGCTCAACTTCAGTCCAATGCGCTCCATTTTGTCCCTCAATACCCCAAGCCTTCTCTCTAGGAAGCCCCTGCTTTCACCACATAGCACGAGGTCATCAGCAAACAACATTGTCCACGCTGTGTCCTCATTAAAATCTTCTGTTATAAAGTCCATAATTTTAATGAAAAGGCTTGGACTAAGGGCAGATCTTTGGTGTATTCCAACTTCATTGTTGATATAATCTATCTTCCCTGATATAGTGTTGACTCTGGTAGTGCTGTTATCATGCATGTCTTTGATGATATTTAACTATGCTTCTGGAACTCCTGTCCATCTCAAACAGTACCACATTAGTTTCATAGGAACTGTGTCATAGGCTTTTTCTAGGCCAAGAAACACCATGTGTAGAGGTTTGCCATTCTGTCCAACCTTGTCTTGTAGTAATCTCAGGCAAAACACCGATTGTGTTCTTGATTTTCCCTTCCAAAATCCACACTGGTTCTTCTTAATAGCAACTATCTCTCTCAGGCTCGTCTCGATCACTCTCACCGTGACCTTCATGCAATGGCTATATAGTTTATTCCCTCGGTAGCCTCCACAATCCATAGGGTCTCCTTTTGGCGTATAGATTGGAGTTGTTATGATACCGCACCAATCATGTGGAATACCATTTCTCATGGGGGCTTGCATCACTGCCTTCATTCGGGCGGCGGCTCTAATCTGTTCCAAACGCCTTACTAAGTCGATTGGAAATTCATCTGATCCAGTTGATTCGTTAGCCTTTATCTTCTGCATCTGGATGCTAATCTCTCTGTTACTTCCCGTATTGGCCCCTGTATTGGTGGGTTCATGGGTAGCTCATCTCTGTTACTTAATGTGTTTGATACAGTCCCAAAATAAATTTTCCATCTACCTTTGATTTTTCTATCTTCACTGAGGAAATTTTCCTCCAAATGTGTCTTTCATTGCTTCAATCTTTCTAGGATAAGTCTCTTCCCGTGACCCTTCTGACTCTTCCACCAATATTTTTAACAGGTCCACGAATTTCTTTACTGGGACTTGTCGCTCATACTTTTTTAGCTTCCACCAACCAATTCTCTCTTCTCATTTCCTTCATTTTCATTTCTTCTTCTTAACGATGAAATCCATCACTAGTAGACGATGATGGCTAGCTACAAGTCCCCCAACAATCGTCTTACCATATTTCACTTTACAAAGACGTTCTCTCCTTACTGCGATTTAATTAACCACTGTCTGATCTGCACTACTTTGGAAAGTGAACTATTTGTAAAGCGTCTATTTACCAGGGCCAGATCACAAACTTGAGTGAAATCTGGAATCTTCTTTTCCTTGGTATTGATGTTCACTCGTTATTTGCAACCGTACTATCCTTCACACCCCCCTCTTTTTCTGCTTACGTGTCAATTTAGGCCATCTACAACAACCAGCTCGGCTACTGATCCAAATTGCACCCAGAAAAGTTTCTTTTTCTCCTCGTCACCGCCCTGTTGTGGCGCATAGACAGACACTATATTATACGTCCACTGTGGTATCAAAGGTTTCATGCTGATATTCCGAGTTGACTTTCTGTTTACTACAGTGGTCTAATCCTGCTACTCGTTCTTCATGCATATGGCCACCCGTTTGCTTGGTCCCAACAGGAGATAACATGACTTCACAAAATTGTCGAAAAACACTTTTTCCCCTGATATCCATTTTCCTAAGTTATCAAAAATCTCGACTCTGGGCAAATTATAGCCAGGAGTTAAGATTTTTAGGTTACGATTCGACCATTTTCTTAGTATTCTGTAAAGCCCTACCGAATTCTCTTCTTCTTTCCACTGTAAGCCTCAACTTCCAACTGTGTGAATAATTACGTAAATGTTTGAAGAAACTGTATTTGAAAAAGATGAAATACTTCGAGGAAGAAGGAGCTAAGGACACTTGAACTTATTTATGCGAATATTTATTGTGAACGTAGTAACAGGTGGCTGTAACCTATATATAATAAGAGGAATATAGAAACGATCTTCATTCCAATTACAGCACATCAATTTAAAGTTATCATATGGTGGGAAATTTGTTTTGAACATTTTTTAACGAGTGCTTGCCGGCAAACCATCACAACCATAAAAGCGTTCTTTTAGNTGATCCAAATTGCACCCAGAAAAGTTTCTTTTTCTCCTCGTCACCGCCCTGTTGTGGCGCATAGACAGACACTATATTATACGTCCACTGTGGTATCAAAGGTTTCATGCTGATATTCCGAGTTGACTTTCTGTTTACTACAGTGGTCTAATCCTGCTACTCGTTCTTCATGCATATGGCCACCCGTTTGCTTGGTCCCAACAGGAGATAACATGACTTCACAAAATTGTCGAAAAACACTTTTTCCCCTGATATCCATTTTCCTAAGTTATCAAAAATCTCGACTCTGGGCAAATTATAGCCAGGAGTTAAGATTTTTAGGTTACGATTCGACCATTTTCTTAGTATTCTGTAAAGCCCTACCGAATTCTCTTCTTCTTTCCACTGTAAGCCTCAACTTCCAACTGTGTGAATAATTACGTAAATGTTTGAAGAAACTGTATTTGAAAAAGATGAAATACTTCGAGGAAGAAGGAGCTAAGGACACTTGAACTTATTTATGCGAATATTTATTGTGAACGTAGTAACAGGTGGCTGTAACCTATATATAATAAGGGGAATATAGAAACGATCTTCATTCCAATTACAGCACATCAATTTAAAGTTATCATATGGTGGGAAATTTGTTTTGAACATTTTTTAACGAGTGCTTGCCGGCAAACCATCACAACCATAAAAGCGTTCTTTTAGACAACACTGTATTAACCCCTGTTTAAAGATTTTCCCACTTGTTCAGTGAAAGTAAATTCAAGTTGCTTTTGCAGAATAGAAAATCAGGAGACCTAAAAAGTATGTTTGGTATGCAAACACTCATGATCACTGAGCAAAGTTGTTTTACTTCTGGTATCGGGTTTTACCATAAAAGCACCAAGAAGTTGTTTTTCGTTCTGTATACGGTTTGAAGAGAAGTCATGTACGGCATTAGGACTAGATTTTGTTTTTTCCAATTTATTACCCTTGTTTACTCTTGACACGGCCGCAAGCGACTACTTTTCTTGACCAAATAGGTAAATTGAAACGGAAAATAAACCTTACCTACTTTATTCAGAATATGGTTTGAATAATCAATTAATTAATCTTATTACACTTAACACTAGAAGTGAGCATAGGATTGCTTTAGGGACTATTTACTATAAACTTTGAAAGATACAGGATTGTACTCTGCCTCTCTTCTCGTTTTCATATTCTCACAGTTAGAGGAGAATAGTATTTTCAATTTGAAGAATAGTTTTGTACAATGTCCTATAAAGTAGGACGTTTATGCCTTATTCCGCCAAAAACATAAAAATTTACAATTCTTTGTGGTTGAATTTCTCTACTTTTTTTATTCTCACAGAATTATCTCTTTATTCACGAATGAAATATTTAAATGCCATTTTCATTTATTTTTTTCTTAGGGTATAATTATTGAAAAAATTGGATAAAAACGTGTGGTTATATATGTAATCAATGCTTATTCTTTAGATATTTTCGTCTGTCGGCAAAGCAGAGTGGGCGGGGGTCTTGAAATCCCATTGTTGTTAAAGGTTCGTTGCCGCAGATTATATACTTATCCCATGACGTAATTTGTTGAGGCTCTCAGTAACTGGAAAGCAAAAAGGATGGTTCAGCCAAGACGATAGTGGGAACAAAATTGTGTTAGTTAGGGATTGTTGAAAAGAAAGAGATAAAAATGATACTGTTTGTGATAACAAATCCAAAAATAGAATGCTAGTAGATTACGCCAGACAATGAAAATAATACGGTAATTTTATTATTATAGAAAATAATATTAGATGTTTTAATGACTAAGTCTGCTAAAGGGAAAATCTAGAGAGCTTTTCTACCTCTTACTCAATATGAATCAACAAATGAATGGTTGTTTTTGAATATTATTCAAGGAAAACTAATTCTCCCCACTTTGTCATTTAAAGAAGGCTTGAATATTGAAGTGTGGTTTTCTTTTCAATAGACCTCCCTAAAAATGCCACTTGTATTTTTCTCTGAATGCAGTTATAGTGCCACATATCAAAGACGGCAATATGACATACTTGCTTTACAATTGTAAAAAAATACTGAATTCTGCAGGGAAACAGGTGTGAAGTTTGTGTTTCAACAAATTGTATTCGAACCAGTGCTTTTGGCTTTTATGACGTTATATGAGCAATTTTCACAACCTGAATTTGTATTTTAAGGAGCCACTTTTTTCCATATCTTTATTATTGGATATTTTTTTCAAAACTACTTATAGATGACTTAGCATCCTACAGAATGATAACGTTCCTTTTAAGCCACAAACAGACTATTTCTAAGAACAAGGAGCAAGGAGAAAGTTGTTTTTTGATATTTACAATTGTGAGCTTTTATTGATACATCTAAAACGAATCAGCTATAAAGAATAATGAAAAATTTAGTCAATAGAATACTGATTCCATCCTATTCCACCCATCATTTGGTGATAATTTTATTAGGCCAAGTAACTACATACTTAGAAAGGTCGGTGTTGAAATTTAAGTAAGAAAGATTATGTTTTGTAGGCACTTAATGTTCGATAGCTGATATCCCTTGAAACTAATAGCTTCTTTACGTCAAGAATATTTTTTTGTTTTCATTTATGTTTTTCTCTGCAGCATGAGCACTTTTACATACGACGAGATATGCTGTTTAACTTACAAAAGTAAGATTGTGCCATTCTATCCACCACTGTTACCTACATTTTTCAAAAACTACGTCCGAGGTTGCATGTTTTGAAAGCAAGGATAAGCCAGAGAAAAATAATGATCTTAAATAAATTTATACAAGAAAGTATGTACGTAAAACGAAAAACAGGGGCAGATCTTTTTTAATCGCCATCTTCTTTCCAAATATAGATATAGTCTCTGTAGTATGACACTGCTATAGTTTACTAATACTGGTCTACCTTGCAAGAAAAACTGCTTCAGAAGGTAGTTTTATCAATCTCCATGAGAAAGATAGAATGAATCAGGTCTTTTTTAGATGGCTCGTAAAATGAAAACGGAGAACCAGGATATAGTTGGAGAGAAATGCATCCGCAATGATGACGGCGAAATCGCATATGATGATGATGCTAAACTCAAATCTTGGAAACAGCACTACGAATCATTATTGAACGAGGAGTTTGCCTGGGATGAAGCTAGTTTGAATGATGCAGACCCTGTCATTGGGCCTGCAATCCAGATAACGGATGAAATAGTTGCTGCGGCAAGCAAACATCTGAAAACAGGTAAAGCTGCTGGTCCCACTATTATGGTGGCTGAAATGTTAAAAGCAGCCGGTGATTGCATCATTCCTCACTTGTGTAAGCTAATGAACCTCATCATTCAGCACCAACTTATACCAGACGACTGGAATCGCTCCTACACCATTAACCTTTTCAAAGGTAAAGGTGACACACTAGAACGTGGCAATTTTCGTGGACTTAAGCTGCTAGAGATTCTTCAAAAGGTGTTTGAGAGAGTTCTTGAGGTCTTAATCCGGCCACAAATCACAATTGACAGTATGCAGTTTGACTTTATGCCTGGAAGAGGAACCACCGACGCCATCTTTATCCTGCGTCAGCTTCAGGAAAAGTATATAGGTAAACACAATGACTTATTTTTTGCTTTCGTTGACTTTGAAAAGGTGTTCGACCGGATTCCCAGGAAGGTGTTATGGTGGGCGGTGCGTGAGCTTGGATTAGATGCATGGATAGTACAAGCTGTTCAGGCAATGTACTTTGCCCCAAGGTCCTGTGTGAGAGTGAATGGTAAATTCAGTGAGGATTTTCCTGTCAATGTTAGTGTCCATCAGGGATCAGTACTGAGCCCTCTCCTTTTCATTATTGTGATGGAAATCCTCTCACTTGAGTTTCGAACAGGATGCCCTTGGGAAATTCTTTATGCTGACGATCTTGCCATCATTGCTGATTCTCCAGAGGAACTTCTGAGGAAGCTTGCATTGTGGAGAGAGAAGATCGAATTCAGGGGCTTGCGTGTCAACATGAGAAAGACGAAAGTTACGCATTGCAAACATGGATTGAACGGGCGCCAAAAGTTTGGCAAATGGCCTTGTGGGGTTTGCCACAAAGGTGTAGGAAGTAACTCTATCTACTGCTCTATTGGCCTCCACTGGGTTCACAAGCAGTGCTCTGGTATAAAAGGCAGATTGGTAGAAAATGCTGGTTTTGTTTGTCCTAGTTGCAGAAACCCCATTCCCACCTCAGGTCCAACAAACTTTGCTATTGGTGATGAATCTCTGGAGGTTGTTTCAACCTTCTGTTATCTTGGTGATATGGTAGGCGACAATGGAGGCTGCATGGATGCAATCACAACCAGGATACAGTCTGCTTGGAAAAAGTTTAGAGAGCTCATTTTCATTCTCACCAATAGGGGCATATCTCTTAAGTCTCGTGGCCGTGTCTTTGTTGCTGGTGTCCGTAGAGTTATGCTTCATGCTAGCGAAACATGGGCTTTTACAACTGATGGCACTAACAGGCTTGTCAGAAATGACAATGCCATGGTTAGGTGGATCTGCTCCTCAAAAATTTCAGACAAGTTGCGTATGCCCGATCTGAGAGAGAAACATGGTATCCCTTCTTTGCTAGTTACACTCAGGCGTGCTAGATTAAGATGGTTTGGACATGTGAGGAGAATGGATGCTGACTCATGGCAACACAGAATGTTGACCTTTGAAACCGCAAGCAAATACTGTGGTCGACCTAAAAAAAATATGGATGGACTCCGTCAATGCTGACTTGCACACACTGGGCATCACAGAGCATCTAGCAACCGATCGGAAAGCTTGGAGAACGACAATCAACACCAACATAAACATGACAGAAAGGCGTCCAACCCCAGCTGCTGGGAACAGAAGACGTTAAACCGTGCAGTAAGTAAGTAAGTAAGTTGCTGAGTGACGTTAAGTTTATCTCTGTGGATGCTGTTATGATTAAGACTTTTATTTTTCTTCTCTTTCATATTTGTTCTTTTTGTCAGGTCTACCTTGATGAAGTGAGAGACGTTGAGTTTATTGATTTTTTCACTCACTGATAGACTATGGTCTCCAGATAATTCTTCTTTTAGCATCATTCAGATTGTAGTCATTTTTCTCAACTTTTATCTTGTACTGTATTATCTTTTTAACGTAACGGAAATCATCATATCATTTCATCAATTATGACTTGTTAACAAATTTTTGTCACTGGTTTTGTTCTGGATAATTAAGATCCCGATTTTCATGCTATTCTTATCCCACTTTGCAGAAATATTTCATTGCTTGTGTTAATCATAGCTACCTATTTTTGGCCAGTGAGATCGAAATAACGGCCGGCGATGGAAGAAAACCAGTAGGAAAAAAATTTTATTTTTGAAAAATTTGATTGAAAGAAGTCAAAATGAGAATTTCATGCTAACTTTTACTGTAAAACTGGTCCAAAACAGCAATTCTGAGGCATGTAAAGGTATAAAAGTGAAACGTTTGTGTACCTAATATTTTCTCTCTTGTTAGCTAATCTCTTGAAATTCCATGCAAAATTCTGGGTCCAAACCGGGAAAATACTAAGAATAATGAAACTTATAGATGTTGGCATCTGAAACGGGGTTCCATAATTAGAGTAGCTGTAGCCCAACTTTCTCCTATATGGTGTACATGCATTACTTCGATCAAAAGATATTATGAAATATACCAACTTTTAGCGACAAAGGATAGGCCATACAATTTACTTCAGACCTTTTCTGCTCTCCGTCGATGAATATTTTAAGCACATATTTACATTTTTCGAAATCTTCTGAGAGAATATAGGTTATCAAGTTACACTACTGGTTTTGTAGTCAGCTTTTCTTTCTACTAGTTCAACATGTAAACATTTTATGTGGACGGTTAAACCTTAGTGATAGAATGATTTTGTGCTAGATCTACACGTCAGAAGATTTTTCTGTGGTTCATCTGAAAGCAACTGTCCAATTTTCTCCGTCCCTCCTCGTTTTACAGATCTGATGAAAGGAAAAAAGGGCAAACTTTTCTGTTTCTTTGCTATGCTGTTTTAAAGATATGTGACAAAGACAAAAGGAAATTGTCTATTGTCCACTTTGGTCAGACGAAATGTAATGTAGGAGAGAAGTCTATTTTGATGTGTTCAATAGTACATAAAATGCTAATTGCTCGTATATTATTTTACAGGGACAGTTAATTTTTGTATTACATATATAACTCAATTACAATTAATCAATTTATAGCATTCGTGTTTCATGCCTATCTAACAAAATAGTCCTTTCTGTGTGATAATTTGCTTTGAGTAGATTAATGTTTTATATTCCCAACCAGACATGATGATGTAATGGTATATAGCTTCGAGCGGTAACAACAACAACAAAACTACAACTTGATTTTCAAAGCTTTTGTTCCAAGCACACGTGAACTCCCGAAAGAGAACACGGAATTATAGCTAGCTGATCACGTAAACTAAAACTACATGTGAGATTATAACGTATATATGCATTTAAACAGGAACTACAAATTAAACTGAATTATGCAAAATTAAGAAAAACAGGAAAGGTGGATATGAGAAAATATGAGGAAGACCACCAGCCAGTAATCTTGGAATGAATGAGTAGAAAAAAATAGGGTATCGTGACGATGAGATTTCCAGTGAAGGGTATTTGGGTTCCAAATACACTGGGGTATGCCACCCAAAATAATGCCGTTTTATTCAGCCCATAAAAAATTTTACAAGACGATTTACGCAGTAAACCGGTCCCTATTATGGTGCTGATATATCTCATTACTTCAACATTTTCTAAAATATACAGTATCATCTACATATGCTATATTTCTATTACGTTAATTTAATCATTGGTATCCCGTATCCTTTAATTTGATGTCAAAATATCCCATATCTTATAGTTTCATCCAAACCACCACATATACCTGTAACCCTTACAAGTCCCTAGAAAAAGTAATTTTGAATCCTTTTGAATAAAAAACTGTAGCAAAAATGTTTTACAACAATTCTGAGAAAATGATACTCTAAAACGTGGCATAACAAGTGGTCTAAACATGTACTAAGTACTGCCATCTCGAATGAGATACAAGATTAGAACAGATTCTAGAAGATTACAAAGGTAAACTCCTAGCTAGCAGTGCAAAGTGAAAGTATGGGGAAAGTATTTATAATTCCATGTAACATTTAAATAACACTTTATTTTCCATCATCACAAAAAATATTTAAGCCTCCAGCAAATGACATTATTGATTTGTTTGTAGGAATAATGAATTAATTTTTAGACTCGAACTAAACAAAGAAAGTTCTGTTAAACATAACCACGTTGTATATAAAACATAGTTTGTTGTTTAGCTTACCTAACATTATTTGAAAATAGTTTAGTATTAAACCAAATTTTTATATTCGAGACAACCATACCTGTTTACAAAATCATTGGGCGTCCAAGAAGGCAACCTCCACGTGGTGATGCCTGGATGCTGACTAGCCAGGTTTTCCTGACTGGTTGGTAACGAATAGCCTTCATTTCAAGCTGTTCTTCCGTACCATGGAAGAAATCGATCTCGTCGTTCATGTGATTTCGAATCTGGTTCGTCGTCGATTTGGAGATTTTTGCTTCCAGCAGCTTACACACACACACACACACACACAATCATTATCATGTTGGCAATATGCTCTTCTTAAATTATAAACTGATAGAAGAAAAATGAAGTTTGGAACCACATTTCTTGGGTTTGGATTTCACAATGACACTTTCTCATAGTTANATGCCTGGATGCTGACTAGCCAGGTTTTCCTGACTGGTTGGTAACGAATAGCCTTCATTTCAAGCTGTTCTTCCGTACCATGGAAGAAATCGATCTCGTCGTTCATGTGATTTCGAATCTGGTTCGTCGTCGATTTGGAGATTTTTGCTTCCAGCAGCTTACACACACACACACACACACACAATCATTATCATGTTGGCAATATGCTCTTCTTAAATTATAAACTGATAGAAGAAAAATGAAGTTTGGATCCACATTTCTTGGGTTTGGATTTCACAATGACACTTTCTCATAGTTAAACACTAAATCTGAAGGTACTGTATTGATTTTTTTCAGAAATGAAATTTACCTTGTGTATTTATTATGAATTGCCCTCCACCGGCCGCCAAACTAAACAATCATTTGCTTACTTGACACACAACACTTCCTTTTAAGGGAAAAGTTGGAGATGCCAGTTACTTATGTGAATAATTATTACTTCATTGCTTGGGTTGGAAATAATAGCTTATTAACATGCCTTAGGGGTCTCACAAGAGTGGAGTTGTATTTGAATGCTCAATATATAGTAATTCATTCTCACCCCAATAATATCCACATTAAAAAGGTGAATATTAATAAGAATAATATGTTTTTGATACGAAGTCCCTTGAAGCATTAGATTTTTGTTTACAAGAAAATAAAGTATACGAGGTTTACAAGAAAGCTGATACATCTTTTTTTCCCACTTAAAAATTCCTCCTTTCCTCATATGCTTGTTCTATTAAGTGGAATTTGACAACCGAAATGCAAGGGTATTTTTGTTGATGGTAATAATTTCAGTGGATAGAGAGTACAATTGAAAGGTTTTTTGTTTTTGTAATTGTATACTAAGGCAATGTCAAGATTTAGAAAAGGAAAATAGACATATCTTTAAATTTGCTCCGGGTTCATTAGAATAATATTTGTATAAGAGGATTACTCTACAAAGAAAAGATTATTATGCTCCATTTTTACATCTCAGTCAAATGAAATGGAAATAGAAAACTGTGAAGAAGAAAAAGTGTGATAAGGCTAAAAAGGTTCTAAATGGCTTGAGCAGTAGCGTTGCCTCCTATCAATAAACACTTTCTTTCTCTGAAGCTGAAGCCAATAACTTTGAAACCTGCAGAGACAAAAACCAAAGAGGTATTAATAGATTCTCTGAAGGAAGTCAGTGAGAGCAACCATCAGTTGAACCATCTGTTTCTGCTCTCTTTGCAGCAAGAGTGTGAGCTGGTCACTACAGTTGATGCTGAGACAGTTAACAAATCCGGAAATATTTTAAAGAAGGAAGGTGTTTGTGATAGTGAAGATGATTTCTGAAAGAGCAAATTTTAAAACTTTTGCTGCTTGCAAAGCACAACCATGTGATTGTTGTCTGTCGTACTTGTTGGATGATCAGAGTCAATGATCTGGCAGTATTTTTGGAAGGAAGTGTTATAGTTACTGTTATAATTTATGTTCTTCATTCAATCAAAAACAAAAAATGAAAGATATAAAGGTTTATTTCATGTCACTGTTTCTTTGGAGTTGATTATCTGTCTTGTGGTTTCATGCTATCTTTTAGAGGTTATCCTACCTTTGACAAAGCAGGTTCACTCACCACATTTTGACAAAATTGCATTTGGAAAAGGCTACTTCACTCTTTGTGATGCCGTAAGAACACATAATAAAAGTTTGGAGTCACACGGAGAATAGTGACGTGGTGCAATTCACAGGTATTAAATAACAGTTAAATGTTAAAGCTGATTGAGTTCCCCAATTTTTACTAATTCAATTTTACCGGCGGGATAATACCACCTCAACGTTAGAATATATTTTGCAGCTTAGTGTAAACCAAGGATTTTTTTAATACGAGATTTCTCGTGCTGTCAAGTCATAACATACCATGTTATACGACATAGTGATCTTCACTACTGCTGTATACACATTACTGACAGATTTTGCCTCTGTTAAATAATGATTGTAATAAAAACCTTTCATAAATTAATGTAACTAGTGTTCGTTTTTATAAGCAAATCACATTTGCTGCAACTCATTACGGATGACTACAAATATATACTTTTAAAACAATAAAAATACAGCATTCATTGAAACATAATACATATGGGCGATTATTTGGGTCGATCCATAACAAATAGAAAATATGGATAGAAAAGTAACTGGTAGAGTCGTGAAAAGAATTCAGTCTTAATCAGGAATCCAGATGATAAAAAGGTAGTGGATGAAGCAGGAAAAAAACTGTCATCTTCATGCCATTTGATGCCGCATGCTGAAAAATAAATGTTATTTCAGCAGAAATTCCTAAATCTTGCTTTCTGGCAACGCATGTTAATTCTCATTGGTCTTAATTTTGTAATAGATAGATGTCCATACTTGTTAGGTTTTTTGTAGGGTTGTCGTCAATACACTCTCAGAAATTGTTTAGATCTGGAACAGCACTATGATTGACACTCTCTTTATTCTGTTTTTTGTTTTAATGACTACTCTGTTTACAAAGCTATTATCCACAATGTCATTGAGTGCACCACGCTGTATATAAACTTCTGTGACCATCAAAGAATAATCAGAGTCTATTAATTTTTGCAAAATTAATTATTATTGTTCTCTTAATTATTAATTCATTAATAAAAGCAAGTGTTTGTTAAGGCTTTTTCAATGTATATTATGCATTATATTTTTATATTAAATAATATATTATATATTGTAGTACATCTATTACCTTGAGCCTTTTGAAAACGTTGTCTTTTCAGTTTGTAGGATATTTGTTGATTGGTGTTAAAGACAAGTTCAGGCTAATTCTTGATCCATACGTTACATAGTTTAACTTTTTTCCCCCTTCAAAAGCCAAGTACAGCCTTTGTCCTGTTAGTGCTGCCGTGTGTGTGTATGTGTGTGTGTGTGTGTGTGTAAGCTGCTGGAGACCAAGTGAGTAGGCTGCACCGGGGATATCTCTCCCAACTACAGGGGCGTCGAAGACGCACATTGCCTGGTTGGATTTTTAAAAAAATTTCTCCAAATCGACGACGAACCAGATTCAAAATCACATGAACGACGAGATCGATTTCTTCAATAGTACGGAAGAACAGCTTGAATCGAAGGCTATTCGTTACTAACTAGTCAGAAAAACCTGGCTAATCAGCATCCAGGCATCACCACGTGGAGGTTGCCTTCATGGACGCCCAGTGCTGCCGTAGTACTGCTGTCTAGAACTTATCTAATTTTTCTCTTCCTGTAATACTTGTTAGCATCAATATTCATGCATTTAAAATGANCCCAACGACAGGGGCGTCGAAGACGCACATTGCCTGGTTGGATTTTTAAAAAAATTTCTCCAAATCGACGACGAACCAGATTCAAAATCACATGAACGACGAGATCGATTTCTTCAATAGTACGGAAGAACAGCTTGAATCGAAGGCTATTCGTTACTAACTAGTCAGAAAAACCTGGCTAATCAGCATCCAGGCATCACCACGTGGAGGTTGCCTTCATGGACGCCCAGTGCTGCCGTAGTACTGCTGTCTAGAACTTATCTAATTTTTCTCTTCCTGTAATACTTGTTAGCATCAATATTCATGCATTTAAAATGAAGCTTTTGTAAAAGTTCTTTGTTAGAACTGAGGGTAGGAATAGAAGAAGTTGTATCATGGTTATGTCATTGTATTTAGCGATAAATGAATTGTTTCAGATTCTATTGTATGTTTATTAACACTGCCACCCAGCAGAGTGTAATTTAGGCTTATTTAATTATATTTGTTCTATTTAATGGTTTTATTATATTTCCTCTCAAGTTATTTTTCTTTTGGAAAGGTGTGTCAAGAAGATTAATTTACTGAGTTACAGCAAGATAATCTGCTTTTTTGTACTGGACTTTGATCGCAGAAAAAATAAATTATTCATTTACTAAATTACCATAACGATATGATGGATGTACTAAATGGCTCTTCGCTTTTGACAACATGACGTCTCTTTAGGTTGTTTATACAAGTCTTTTTCAGCATTGATGGTATAGTTGTAGAATATGTAAGCACCTATTGATCTGGATATTAATGATTAACAACTCATAATAACATCATCCAATATCCTAAAATTTTAAAAATATTTATAGTATTTAGACGTTGTGACAGATTTCTTTTTCAACAGATTATAAATGACAAGATTAAAATGTTGCTGTTCAAACCAATGTCAGTAAGGTTGAAAGATTTTCCCCTGGCTTTAGTAAGAATTTTATTGGTAGAATGGGATTATGTAACGAAAGTGAAATTTGGTCGATCACCTAAACAAAGAGAGGGGTGTGGACAGTTATACCGCTGAAATTTTCTATTGACTACCTTAATCAAGTGAATATCAGAACATTTATTAATGTCTGCAAAACAGTTTTAAAGATAATTGGATATGAATAGACCTTCATTGAGTGTGAACTCCTCACTCTCAAAAGATTTTAGTATACCTGTCAAAAACTGTGAGCTTTCAGCTAAAATCCAAAATTGTTTTTATTGACTTAACCTATTTGGCATTCTCTTCATAATAAGATGTTTTAATTGCTTCATGTAAATATCTCCCAATTTACTTAAGCATATTCTCTAGCATCTTATCCAGTTAGTGAATCCTTGGTAATTGATTTGATTATTAAACTCAGATTTCAGTTCAACTATTGAAAATACAGGATGGATTTTGTATTGTTAAAACTGTTTCAACATCTCTTAAAAACGTATGAACAATCTTCGTTGAACAAATGAAGCCCCAGAAAGTTAATTCTGATGTGGGATATTACGGGCACGAAAATGACCTCCTGTGCCTTTTATGTCTCTTTTGTTGTTAATAGACAGGGTAGCAGGAGGGAATATCTCTCCCAGGTAGTGGTCACACCTACCCTTTTGCGAGCCCAAGGTCCAGTTACCCAGCTGGTAGTACCTGGTATGGATCCCTGCTCAGGGTTACGAGCGATAGCCAACGGCTGATTCTGCGTTAATTCGATGATGAAGGCGGGTGTGCTACGACCCCAATAGTCAACGGCTGTTAATACAGGAGGAGGAACTGCTGGGAAGGGAAATGGTGATCATCCTAAGTTCACCCTATAGCAGGCAATGCTGAACCACTGTAGTATCTAGCCTGGTAATACTATGAGTATGCCAATAGTTAATAATAGAGATAACGGCGTTAAGGAGGTTGTACATGAAAGTACTAATCTCTCGCCCAGTAGGTGCCCTCATGTCGAGCAGGTGAGGCCAGACCGTCAACCAGCTACTGCGAGATATGCAATTAATACAAGAAAATTTCAAATCAGAGCAGGCACATGGAATGTGAGGACATTATTACAAGCAGGGAAATTAGACAATGTGAAGCAAGAGATGGGTAGACTGGGAATAAACATCCTGGGAATTAGTGAGACTAGGTGGAAAGGTATCGAAATATTCAAATCAGAGAAAAACACCATAATTTATTCAGGTGGATGCAAACATGAAAAAGGAGTAGGAATTATCTTAGATGAAAAAACCTCAAGATGCTTATTAGGATACTGGTGTTTGTCAGATAGAGTGATGAAAATCAAACTGAATGCGAAACCTTTCAATATAGTAATAATGCAAGT
This sequence comes from Morbakka virulenta, assembly GCA_003991215.1. Classification (NCBI taxonomy): domain Eukaryota; kingdom Metazoa; phylum Cnidaria; class Cubozoa; order Carybdeida; family Carukiidae; genus Morbakka; species Morbakka virulenta. Next base: position 1,131,511 of record RDPX01000229.1, read on the forward strand.
ATATGCACCAAAAACTGGCTGTGAAGAATCTGAGCTTGACAAATTTTATGAAGAGATAAAAAAAGCAATGAAGCAATGTAAATCTGATGAATTATTAAAAGTAATGTGAGACCTCAATGCAACGGTAGGAGATGACAGAATAGATGATGTCGTTTGCCCTCGTGGTTTGGGAGAAAGGAATGAGAGAGGTGATAGATAGATAGAATGGTGTTGTGCACATGATCTATTCATAGCAAACACATGGTATCAACAACCAGCAAGAAGAATATATACATGGAACACGAAATCAAATAGATTATATTGCTATCAAGAAGAAATATAAAAATGCAGTAAAACAAGCTAAAACTTATCCCGGTGTGGACATCAATAGTAGCCATGCTCCTGTCGTATCAACCATAAAGATGCAGTTGAAAAATGTAAAAAGGCAAATACAACATAAAACTCTAGATTATGCAGCACTGATGGATGATAAGGAAATGAAGTTAGCATATGCAATGAAAGTGAGTAATCGATCTGAGATCCTTGAAGAGAAAGATGAAAAATCTAGCTGGGAAGTATTTAAGGAAGCAACTGTGGAAATTGCAAAAGAGATGATTCCACCAAGAAAAACCAAGAAACATAAAAAATGGATGACAGATGAAATTCTTAAATTGATGGATGAAAGGCGATTGTACAAAGACAAAGATACAAAGAAATACAATGAAATAAATACAGTGGTAAAGGAAAAATGCTTGGAAGCAAAAGAAACGTGGCTAAACAACAAATGTGTAGAAACTGAGACATAAAAAACAATGAATCCAAAGGAAATGTTTAGAAATATCAATGATATCGCTAAAAAAAAGTATCATACGGCATCTGGATGTTTAAAGGTAAAGGATGGAAGTACAATAATAGAAAAAGAAGCAATGATAGAAAGTTGGACAGAGAATATTTCAGACTTATTTGATGACGAGAGAGGAGACATGCCGAATATAAGAATCAATATGACAGGTCCAAAGATTTTGGAATCTGAAGTTCAGGTAGCAGTTAAAAAAATGAAAAACAACAAAGCAGTTGGTACAGATGAGTTAGCTGTAGAATTAATCAAAAGCATAGGTGATTTTGGCATAGTTAAAATAACGGAAGTGCTTAACGAGATTTACGAATCTGGAAATATCCCTGCTGATCTAGGTAAAACCATCTTTATTGTATCGCCGAAAAGGCCAGCTGCGGCAGAATGTGAACTGCACAGGACAATTAGCATTATGAGCCATGTAGTAAAAATTTTATTAAGGGTATTGATGAGACGAACAAGAAACAAAACTAAACATGAAATATCGAAACTGCAGTGTGGATTTGTAAAAGGTAGCGGTACGCGAATTGCAATATTTATGATCAGAATGTTATCAGAGAGAGCTTTTGAGATGCAATAAAACCTTTTCTTATCTTTTATAGACTATAGCAAAGCTTTCGATAATGTCAAACACGAGAAACTCTTGGAAATGCTACCGGATATCAGGACAGACGGATAAAAATTAAGAATCATAAGAAACCTGTATTGGAAACAAACAGCAGCTATAAGAATCGGTAATCAAGTAGGCGAATATGTTGAAATAAAGAAAGGAGTAAGACAAGGATGTGAGCTGTCACCTGACCTATTCAACCTCTATAGTGAAAGAATATTAAGAGAATTAGAAGATATGTCAGAGCTTATTGTAGGGGGAAAATATTAATAACCTCCACTATGCAGATGACACGGTTCTGGTCATCGGTCATCGGTAGAACAACTCAAAGAATAAGTAGATAAGGTAGTCTTAGAAAGTGCAAAAAAGGGCTTTTATGTCAACACAAAAAAGACAGAGTGCATGATAGTAACAAAAGAGAAGGACATTCCATCTTGTAACATCTAGGTTCATAACACAAAATTAAGCAAGTGAACTGGTTTAGTTATTTGGGAAGCTTGATCACATCAAACGGTAGATGCGACAGGGAGATCAAACGAACAATTGCACTGTCAAGAGAGACCTTTTTAAAACAAAAGAAAATCTTGTGCAATCCAAAGATCACCATATCAACAAGACTAAGGGTACTGGAATGTAACCTGTTACCGGTCCAAAAATATGGAAGTGAGACATGGACTGTTTCTAAAGAAATGGAAAAGAGAATCAATGCAGCAGAGATATGGTTTCTGCGGAGAATAATGAGAGTACGATGGGAAAGTCATACAACGAATAAAGAAATTTTAATTAAAGCAGACACACACAAAAAGCTGATGAAAACAATTAAGAAAAAGCAATTACAGCTCCTTGGACATTGCATGAGAAAAGACGGCATGGAAAAGCTAGCACTTACGGGAAAGATAGCAGGAAAAAGAGCAAGAGGAAGACAAAGTGTTACATTTCTCCAAAGAATTGCTGAATGGAGTGGGATGTCAGCGATTGAAGTTATTCGGTGCACAGAAAGCAGGAACGATTGGCATAAACTGGTCGCCAATGTCATACGATAGGGCACAACAACAACAAGAAGTTGTTAATAGAAGGCTGCTTTGTTTGCTTTAGGTTTTTAAATTTTTTCTTATGCTAAAAAAATAACTTTTTATCTTTGTTGCCGTTTGCTTTTTCTTCTCTAACTTCCACAGAAAAGTTAAGCCAAGTCGTAATATTATATACCCCAGAATTCCTATTTACTCTGAACCAATAACCGTCATTTTTCCCGCATTTGTTAAAGAACAATGCAACTGGCCCTTTTAAAAAAAATAATTTTGGTCTCAGTGTGATTTTGAACAGATTTTTTGTAAGTTAATTTTATTTGGTTTCTTCCCTTTATTGTACTTCTCACCTGCATAAAGTTGAATTCTTGAGTAGTTTTATGAAAAGAGAAGGAGGGCATACAACTTTCCCCTTGTATGTCTAAAGATTACTCAACAGTAAATCTGGCTATTTTTACATTTTTGGCAAAAAGAGCATTGATTATGACTATTAGATTCGAAATTCTATGAGCCTCTTTTTCAATATTGCAAACACAGGTTTACTGTCTTCTTCTTCTTTATCTTTCGGCTGTTCCCTTTAGGGGTCGCCACAGCGGATCAGTTTCTGCCATTTTTCACGGTTCGTCGCATCTTCTCTCCGCACTCCAGCTGCTCTCATGTCCTCTGTCAACACATCTATATATCTTCTTTTTGGTCTCCAACGCTTTCTTCTCCCAGGCGCTTCCATTTCCAAAACTCTCCTTCCAATGTAATCTTCTTCCCTCCTATTAACATGTCCGAACCATCTGAGTCTTGCTTCTCTTTGCTTGTCGCTCAGTCTTCTCACATGGGTTGTACCTCTTATGTAAAACACAGGTTTACTGTATTTTAAGAATTTATTGGAGATTGTCTAAATTTTCATCTATGACTAAAGATGTAACATTGTTTTCACTCAGCTGAAAGACGACTTACTTAGTCATTCACTGTTTCTCTTATTCATAATTAATCATAGGCAGCTATATCAGGCTACAGGTTTCATTCTATTTTTAGTATTGTTTATAAATCTAGACTATTAATTTTTTCCTAAATATGGCTTTACAGTGGTGATTAAAATCGAGTTAGATGTAGTTAGATGTTAGAGTAATATGTATATAATATTATATATATAATTTATTATCCCAGTATTTTTCATAAGATAATTAGGTATATATATCAGGGGAAAGCTGTTGAGGAGAGGGCCAAGTCGAATTGATATAAAAAACTGCTCTTGGCATTGCCATCGGAAAACAAAAAGCCATCGGAGATAAAGACTTTGTTGAGGAAGAGCAATAAATCAAACACAGTTTTCTGCATGTCATTTGATAGCAATGTCTCTTTTACCGTATTTTATCCTCGATGATTTTGTACAGTATGCAGAGGAAGGAGGATGCTCCTGGGGATTACAACCTCATGAACATTCAATGTCAAACACATGAGCTGAAGGACATGCGAGGGAAATCTGGGAATTTTATAGAAATGCCATTTTACACGTTTAAACACAGTGAGAAACTTGATTAAAAATGACGTTGCAAAATGGGTTGACTGGTTCTAAGGAACTGGAACTTTCCATGACATTGCACAATTATGCCTATTCATAGTCTTTTGTTTTATAGAGTTTTCTAGAATCTTGTCAAAACTAGTATAAAACGGGCAAAATATAGTTCCCAAGAAAATCATTGAATTAAATTGAGTTGAAACAAGCAGAGAATAGTCCTTTACTGTCATTGCTCGAACCTTAAGCAACTCTTTATCTAGTATCATTAAACTTAGCTACCAGAAGATGATGACAGGTACAAATAGCCTCTTGACAAATGGTGTGACTTCAAAGTTCATTGACGGAGTCCCATTGGCATCTAAAATACGCTACGTTCTCAAGGAGATCATTTTCCAAGCTATAACTAATTTGATGGTGCTGTTCCACCCTATTCAGTTCTATATCGTTAGAGGTCTCATCCAGAGTTTTCTTTATTTTACTATTTACCATAACATAATTATTACGAATAAGATCAATCTCAAGTTCATTATTTGGATTTTGGGTATGGCTCATTTGTTTTCCAAGCAAACTTTCCCCTCCTAATTAAGATTTTTTCACTTACTTTTCTTTTGAATATAGACCATAGGTCTAAAGATCGTGCTTTTATTTTCCTTATAGTATTTGACTTGCTATTGGGCAATTATAACTTAATAACTCAATACCAGTTACTTTACTACATACCAATAAGTAAGTTTTTAATGTTCTTCCTGAAGTCCAGTCATTTTTGGTATTATTCATCTAAAGTAATATAGCTTTAGCCTCTTTAGACAATGTTACCTCATCAAATTAAGTGCAAAATCTGAACGTGGAAGAACTGATCAATTCTCCCAAAAAGTAATGTCCCTTATTCCTTTGTTAAGCAATCTGAGTTCATCACATATTACCAGGAAGACGTTTGATTAATAAATGATCAGTTGTTTCCATTACACAATTATTTACACTTTGTTGCAAAATTGAAAAATTCATCTTGTAATGGTCCAAGTTTTGATGCATCTGTGATGAGGCTGGTTTTGAAATGAATAAAAGTGTAATGATTTAGTCTTACTATTCAAATTAGTCAAAGGAGAATTACTTTTGTTAAGAATCTCAGTTTCTGAACCTTACAACATCTTAGATGACTAAGTTAGACATCACATTATCGGGTAATATTGAGTGTATTTGTTTTCTACATTCTGTAAAATTTAATAGCGCATAGTATAAAAACTCATCTCTCAGTATTCAATAAACAATATCAAAAAAATATATAAAAGGAATCAAAATATTTCATTTTCAGGAAATTGCTAGCAACGGTGCCTTTCTTAATTAAGCAAGCGAAGGGACCAAAACTGTAGAAGTCACAAATAGATTATTATAGTCGGACTTCAAAAAATATTTATGAATGAGATATAAGAAAAGCGTTTACCATTTTTATTCTTTTGAACCCAATTGTCTTGGTATTTTTCAACCGCTGCTCTTTTCTGTAGGACAAATGCTGACTCACTGTGAAATACAGGGGCTGCAATCAAAAGCTGTTTATTTACAACTGTGTTTCTTTAGTATTATATTGTGCTATGGTAGTAATGCTATTGTCATCGTTATGAGAGAACAGCAGCCACTTACCAGCACGAATGCTTTAGTTTAGTAGACAAAATGACAACAGATTGATTGTTAGTAATTATGGTTCTTATTCCACCCCTAAATATCTGAATATAGAGAATTAAATCTCTTGTAGTAGTAATGCCAGGTGAATTGGTACGGATGAAGGTATATATTTATTTTCATAAATTTTTTAATAAGCCTACATTACAAATTACAAATCAACATAGTACATTTGATCCGGAAGACAAACAAAAAATAATTTTTGAAGCAAAGTCAAAAGGTCTTAAATAAGAAAAAGAAGGATGAAAGTTTTCCTTTAGGGGTTATTACAACATAAAGAACTTTGTTAATTACTGTTTTTAATTTTTCTTAAAATAGTTTGAAGCAATATGCAATGCACTAGATGTCTTTTTCAGCTTTTCAAAGATAAAATTATGTCTTAAAATATTCAAAATATGAATATAATTTTAACGCAGCAAAAGAAATGTTAAATGGCAAGAAAATTGTAAGAATATACACTAAGGGAGAGAATTCAGAAAAAAAAAAAATGGAGAATGTAAATTGTATTGAAATGGACTGGGAAATGGTGTTACTGTTTTTCTTGTCCTCCCTGCTCATGGGAATGCCGTTTTCCTCGTTTGGAAGTAAGACGTCCTTGGGTGGTCGGCCCCGCCTTCTGGGTGTGTACTTTGATAAGATTTCCAGTAATGGGGACCTGGAGGGGAGTTGTACAATCAAGTGAAAGGTTCGACTGAAAAATCGATCAGGGAACTAGTGGAGGATTCAACAGCATTGGGCATAACAGCATCGGGAAGATATCAGTTGATATCCTATCTGAAATGCACATGAGTACGGATATTATGAGGATATTAATAACGCTAATGAGCATCTGGAAATATCACTTCGAAAACCTGAGGCAAAAAGGAAGAAGCTATTTGCAGATTAAGGCCTGTTCAACCAAGCCCCCAGAGGCTACTTCTCAGTATCACAGATTGCACCATATTCAGGTAATGGCAAGAATAAGTAAAAGTAGTATGCATATGAGCACAGGATATGTAAGATTCTACAATTTACTTAGCGAATTGCTGTCAGCCAAAAGGAAGAACAACCTTGATCCTACAACTAATTTCATCAAAACAAAGTTACATTTGTCATTGTTAATATTAAGCTGTGCATTCGTAGATCACTTTTCTACAAGATCAGTTTTGTAGCTGCCAGATTGAGGAGCGTTTCTAACTTTCTTATTTGTAACGTCAATTTGTAACGGAAGCAGGGGGTGAAAAAAACACCAACGTTACCTGAAGTTATAATATGTTAAGTATTTTGATACCCATGTACTTCTTTAGTGCTTTATGTCTTGGCCCACTGTGGTGATAAAAAATTGTGTAATTTGTTTTTAGAAGGGTTGGAATATTATATTATATTAGAAAGCAAAAATTTGAGGAGGAATAAAACACATTTTAAACTGAATCAATCAGAAGTTTTTCTGTTAAACGGAGAAATTATAAAGCCTGTCACAAACAGAGGAGGGGTACTTTACCAAAGGAAAAATCACATATCTTTTTTCAGTTCCTTGGGTTCAGCAGGGGTCTTTCTAGGTTCTTCCCTGAAACACCGGGGAATGTGGGTAGATACCCTTCCACACCCACCGATTGCTTTTTTTCTAAGATATCACAACTGTTCACATTCGGGAAATTTTTCATAGAAATCAACTATTAATGAGCATTAGGTTGTGTCAAGAAAACGTAAAAACTCTGCAGTTAGCAAAAGATCCAAGTTAATATTTACACAAAAGAGGTGCACTAAAATAGAACAGGATCACAAATAGTTGTTATAAAAGTAAGAATATAGTTTTAAGTAATCACCAATACAAAGATATCCTGCACGTTTGATTAAATTTTGGTGTCAGTTACTTCCTTCTTCGCTTTTTTAGATTTATAGATAGTTGAAAAATTTGGTAATCGCGGATTTAATTTACTGTTTTTGCGGTTTGTGTGTTTCCAGATAATCCTCATAATGAGACAACTTTTTAAAATAGGTTTATAGACATTAGAACAAATGCATTGAAAAAGAGGGTATCATTAAATACCATAAACGAAATGAGGCGCAAAAAAATCATAAAAAGTAGTAATGCAGAATTAATCGCAAGAAAACAGGCACATTATATCCAAAGGATTATTCCTTACTGGAAGACAAGTGAGGGGGGTTGCAGAGAAAAACAAACATTATCAAATGCAATTTGCGTAGTTTTCTTGTTTCCATAAATCCAGAAGATGACTCCTACATGGAGTGATTTTGTTTTCCTGATTGGAACCTGGACATTTTTTGTTTAAATCGTGCCAATTTCTTGAGCATCCTCGATGTCAATTATCTTCTCCAAACTAAGACCTGGCAAAATTTAATATACTTAACTAGCTATTTCATAACCTTCACTCCCATTTAGAAGTATTGATGGCTAAAAATTCAGTGAGGCCCGTGGCTCAATGGTTAGTGCACCTGCAACCGTAACCAAGACATTCCGGGTTCGATTCCCCGAGTGGGTGACTTTGGACATTCACAAAAGAAAAAGCCATTGGTTGGCGTCAGGAAGGGCATCCGGCCAAGAAATTCCTCACTGCCAAAACAAAGTCCCAAATTCATATCCTTTTCATGTCTTTGATGACCACTTTTTACACGTGCTTAAACGTTGGGGCAATAAAATTAATTCTCCTTCTAAGCTTGTAAGTAATTATAGGCCATCTACTCTTTCATCATCATCACTCCTGGTGCATATTGTTTATTACATTTCCGGCATGACCTTGCTTTGTAATGCACTAATTTTAATTCCTCATTTTTGACTGTTATTTTCCAACTTTTCGATTGAATATCGGAGTTTCTGGAAAATTCCTGAGCTCAGTATAGTGTCATTAGTACGTCTGAGCTTGAGCAACATGGTATTATCTAGTCTGAAATGTAAATCTTGAGACAACCTTAAGAAAAATATTCAACAGAACAGACCATAGAGGGCAATCTTGCCTGAAGCCAAATTTGACTGTGAACTTATGAGTGATTTGCGTATTGACTGCAGCTACACATTAGGTACTTTTATTGAAACTTTCAACTTTCAGATTTTTATTTTCAACTCTTCTCGAATCGTCTTCAGTACCCCTTCTATAAAGCCTTATGCTAATTTTTCTCAAAAGATCTCTTAAACTCCATTAAATGGAAACCGACTTTATTTTTTTTGCTTTTTCCAGCATCTATTTTGATGAGTACTGTGCCTACCGACTCTTTTTTTTTTAACCATAGTAAAAAATGTTTAGAGACGTTATCTTTCTATTTGCCTGCCATTCGTTTGAAAAGGATATGAAGTAAAACTTTACTTACTATAGAAATCAAAGCAATGGTTCTCTAAATCAATGTCATTGCCTACTTGTACATGAAAATTAGAAGCGTTTTTGACCCATCTCCTTGAGGTTGAAGGTCTTCCCACTCTTTTGTAAATGTGAGAAGCAACATTTTAACTGTTGTATTTCCCTAACCAGAAAATACTTTCATAGTAATTTTTTCCCATACCCAGTGGATTTCGTTGTTTCTTTCCTGCACCAAAATAACTGACGGTAATCCTAATCTGGAGACAGATCTGGCAGATATGCAAGGATCTGTCTGCCACATGTGAACATTAAAAACTTCAATTGAATTTCCAGTGTTTCTCTTAAATATGAAGTAGATCTTCAAAATAATTTGCTTTGCAATACGTTTTGGCTTGAGCCATAAATGTCCTGCTTTTCAATGTCAAGTACACTGTCGCATAAAAAACTCGTAAAGTGTTGTTTAAGTCTTACATATATTCTGTTTTAATCACTTCTTCTTTCACGATTTTCCTTTTCTGCTGCTTCACTGTAGCTTTTGCATAAACTCTATATTTTTCTTTCGTCTCTTAATCGTTAACATTTTTCACTACCTCAGTTTTTGTTTTTATTTTACAACACTTTTACCTTCGTACTGTTTTGTTATTGAGATATCCCGATGTCTCTAGTGTTACCTTACTTGATGCTTCTTTAAGTCTTTCGTCTGATGTTAAACATTTCACTGGAGATTATTTGTTTATGCAAGCAATGTTTCTTTTCAATAACTTCTTTTCATTCTTCTGGATCTTACAGATGTTGAAATGATGAAGACATAAGGGGCCGAACTGACTCAATGATTTTTCGAAAAAGCCAAGGCTCGAAGAGGTCATTACGGAAGCATCAAGAAAAAGCAGCTTAAATTCTTAACCAACTTTAAAATGAAGAAGGCGTTGAACAGCTAACACTTATGGATCAAGAGGAGCAAAGAGGAGCAGGAACAAATAAAAACTAAATGATTTGGGAAATTATAGTAAATGATGAAGAATGCGTATTTGAATACCTGAAGAACTGAGTAACCGAGCGAAACCTGCTGCCAAACGCAAAAGATCGAAAGAAGTGTTAAGCCAGGACCGCGGCAGTCTTAAAAGTAAATGATACCTGAAGGATGAGGATTTTTTAATAAAACCCCAAAGGTTTATCCACAACGTTAGAGGCATAAGGTATCTTGTGAAATGGCTTTTTTTCTCTACTACGGAAAACAAGAATACTATTGAAGAAAAAATAACTGGCAAATTTGAAATACTTGGCCATCGAGGACCATATACTCTTATCGATGAAAAATGATTATCCTGTATATATAGATAACAAAGGTTAAACTTGTTCTCTATTCCAAAGCATGTCTGAAAAAAACAACAAACACTACATCTAATAACTTATTAGAAGCCCATATGATCTTATATGCGAGTAATCAAGCTGATCTTGGAAGTGCAGAAGAAATGTAAGAAACCACTGATATAAAGTGTTCTGGTGGTAAATCCCTGTTTTTTATCTCAAGATGCAAACACATCAAAAGACATGTAAAGAAACAGACATATAGTCAGAAATTTTTTGTTTTTTGAAACAACTGAACTGAGAAAAGCGAAAGTAAAATCGTACGGACGACTAAGCAAGTACATTTTAAGAGAATATGACGTGCAAAGACTACTCAAAATTACTGTTTAAGTCTGTACTTGAAGCATGACATCTAACTTTCAGTCTCTGGCTCTGTATTCTTCCAGATTTTATTTCTTAACATACTCTCCAGTAACAAATCTGAAAAGGGAATGAGACAAATCGCTATCATTTACGATTTGCCCGGAACTTAAATGGAAGTTTTTATTTTGTATGTAGATTATGTAAAAAATGTTTTAACCTCAAAAAAGAGAATTTTTCAATTACAGTCAGCATACATTTTCCAAATCTTTTAAGCAGGGCAAAAGCCAACAGGCTGACACGAAAGTACTTGTTCGATAGAACTGCTAGCTACGAAAGAAGGAAGGGTAGGGTAGGGTAGGGTAGGGGGTAGTCATAACATGAAAGAAGGCAGTGTTAGCTTAGTAGAAAAAAAGAGCTAAACAGAATAACAAAATTTGACACTAAAATTACCCAGCATTGAATGATCATGCATATCGATTGTACAGTCGAATATAGTTCGTGCATTTAGCAAGTTGACAGTTAAGGCATATATTTGAAGACAAAATATATATTTTTACTTTGAAGTCACAACAGCCAATCTCTAGTGATCCGGCAGATTAAATGTTCTTTTTTCATAGGTAGGCAATGAATAACGGCATGGATTACACTAGCAAATGTACAAATTCTCCAACGCAATGACGCAAATGGAAAAATAAAACAACACCATTAAATTAATCCTTAAAGGTGATTTAACACCTCCCAAAATCTTCAATTTGCTTAATCTCCTGTAAGAATAAACATTAAGAGTATGTCTTTAGCTTTACATTTTCTTGCGGGACTAATTTGCAAGTTTACTGGGGAATCAAAAGTGAAAAAAAAAAGGAATACGAAATTTTGTGTACCCTGAAAAGTCCGTAAAATCTCTTTGAAAGAATCTGGCTGTGAATGATGATTTCAATAAATATTTGATGTGTACATTAATATTTTCAAAAATACAAAATGGGAACAGCGAACTACATTGATATTGTCTTTAAGCAGGTAAGATGAACGATCTAAATTTTAATGCCACACTTGAAATTGTTTCCCTATATTCGTTCATT
>RDPX01000229.1:1183431-1197347 GCA_003991215.1 Morbakka virulenta
TCTGCATATAGCAATTCTTCTGGGCAACCCTTTCAAAACTCTCTTGACAGTGCTTCCAAAACACAAATAAAAAGCAGTGGACTTAGTACAGATCCCTGATGAACTCCAACTCCCACACCAAAACTCTCAGTATAGGAACTGTTGACCCTTACCCAACTTTTAGCATTTCTGTACATTGCCTGAACAACCTTAATCAGCCATTCACTTACTCCTAGTTCCGTAAAGCCCACCAAACAACTTCTCTTGGCATTCTGTCAAAGGCTTTTTCCAAATCCACTAAGGCAAAGTACAGCTTCTTGTTCTTCCCAAGGTACTTCTCTTGCATTTGTCCAGCCACAGATTTGGTCTGTAGCTTTCAAAAGTGTATCCTTGATCTTCTCCCATTTCTCACCTACACTTCGTAGGTCTTTTCCTGGACTGGCACCCACAATTCCATTCACTTGATCTTCAAAGGCCTGCTTTACTTGCCCATCATTTAGTCTCCACACCTTTCTCCTTGGGATATACTTTCTTTTCACTTTATGTACTTTCTTAATCCTGAAGTCACAAATTACTGGCTTATGCTGGGTCACAAATTCTTCACCAGGTATCACTTTTACCAACCAAATATATTTGTTTTCCACTAAATTTTTATTATATGACCACTCATTGACTGTGATTACAAATATCTTTTTATTTAGGGTTTTAAAAATAAATATATGTTTGTGTTATTTTTTTAAATGTAACCCTTCATTGAATATTTTGATGTAAATGACTTTAAGACCTATATTTAAGAGTGGGATTATAATTTAGAACCTGAAGATTTTTCTATGGTAATTTTAATGAATTTAAATTACATGTTTCAAGGCCACTTATATTGTGTTGGCAATGATGTTTTTGTATTAATACAGTCAGTAATAAACGTATCACTAATTATGATGTATTTTGTTACAGAAAATGTCAGACAAATGTTTTAGAAAATGTATTGCAAAACCTGGAGGTTCATTAGACAATTCTGAACAAGTGAGTCTAAATTTGCATGCTACTGTTCTTTTTTTATAACAAAGTCTTGTTGGTAGTTAGTTATTGGTAGGACAAATGAAATCACCTTCTTTTTTCATCTCATTGCTTAGTTAGGAAAGAAAAATATTGAGAGAGATGTTAACAGCCCTGTACTGTGTCAAAATCTAGCAATTTTTTCATACACAAGAGTTGTAACTAGTAGAAATTGAATTTTGGTGTCTGATCAAACAATTAATATCAAGTTTCTAAGAGAGAGTTACATTTGTACTTCTTTGAGGAAGACAGCTTTTTTATTTGTTAATTTTTGGTTCTCTACACATTATATGTAAAATGAAAAAATATATGAATTAAAATCACTATGTCACTATATCCAATTTTGCTAGCCATGGTCATTCAGTTTTCCAAAATTCAATATTTTGTGTGCCCACCCTTGTTTCTGATTACAGCCTCCATGCTCATCAGCATACTGTCTGTCACACTTTGGCAATACTCCTTCGAGATTTCTCTAACCCAGACTCCTTTTATCACTAGCCAACTGGAGCATTTGACATTTGGTTGTTCCGACACTTTATCCTTCAACACCGCCCACAAATTTTTAATTGAATTGAGGTCAGGGCTATTTCCCGGCCACTGGAGCACTTTGACTTTGTTCACAGCCAAAAACTTGGTTGCACCTTTGGAACGGTGGCATATCGGTCCTTCCTGCATAAAAATGTTGAAGTTATGGACTTCCGTGTGACGTTTGAGTTTGTCTGACAACAACTCGACATACTTCGTCTATTTACAGTGGTTCCAGGGGTCAAAAGGTAGGGACCACCGACCCCATTCTTAGGCACTTCCCCCAAAACCATCTGACTTGGGGGGATGTTTCATATCTTATATTTGTCATCATACCGCTTGCCAGCTGGTCTCCTGACCTGGCGCTTGCACACTGACAACTGTTGAAGGGTAGACTTGTCTGAGGATAATACCCTGCCCCACTATGCGGTCGTCCAGTGGCGATGTTTGAATGCAAATGCAAGGCGCTTGGCTTTCATCGTAGATGTAAGCCTCGGTTTTCTTGCTTGTTTGTAGGAGTTCAACTGAAATTTTTTCGATAAACGTCGAGGAACTATCATATGACTCACTTTGCATCCTCTCCGCAGCAGTTCTGCCCTGATTTTCTTCATTGAACTTGTTGGAGATCTGATGACCATCGTTTTCATCAAGATGTCGCCGTGTTTGGTGGTGCTTCTAGGTCTTCCACTTCTCTTCTGACCTTTGTAGCTTCCTAATTCTTCGTACTTGACGATCGCCTAATGCACGGCTAACTTAGTGGCACTCAATTTCTTCGCAACGCTGCGATCCGTCAATGTTTGACTGTATAGGGATACAATTTGGGCCCTCTGAGCGGCTGCCAGGAACTTTTTTCGCCCCATTTCAGCTATTCTCCAAATTTCAGAAAACCGGCAAAAATCAGAACGAAGTGTTGACAGCAGGTAAGAAACTATTAAAAGGAATAACTAAAATTAAAACAGCTGATATGATGCAAGGGTGTATGGGGCGTCCAGATGGAGTACAATCCAGTGGCAACCATCAGCTGGCCTTCGGGCGATGGACCTACTGGTCTCTTGATGGCACCCAACTCTCATGTCTGGCTCCAAGTAACTGCTTGTGCGCGGCAGTGGCCACACCCTGGTAAACCGCTTCAGCTGGCGGGCTAAACGACATGAGGGTAACCAGTAACTTGTTACTGGGGAAAGTGCATGTCTCGCACTGTAGCGCATGAAGTCTGGAAGCGGCGGAGTTGGCGGAAGAATCTACATTGAGATCAACGGCAATGAAGGCGTAATCTGCACACGCATCGCGGTATGCTGAGGGCACGAANAGGTACTTCTCTTGCATTTGTCCAGCCACAGATTTGGTCTGTAGCTTTCAAAAGTGTATCCTTGATCTTCTCCCATTTCTCACCTACACTTCGTAGGTCTTTTCCTGGACTGGCACCCACAATTCCATTCACTTGATCTTCAAAGGCCTGCTTTACTTGCCCATCATTTAGTCTCCACACCTTTCTCCTTGGGATATACTTTCTTTTCACTTTATGTACTTTCTTAATCCTGAAGTCACAAATTACTGGCTTATGCTGGGTCACAAATTCTTCACCAGGTATCACTTTTACCAACCAAATATATTTGTTTTCCACTAAATTTTTATTATATGACCACTCATTGACTGTGATTACAAATATCTTTTTATTTAGGGTTTTAAAAATAAATATATGTTTGTGTTATTTTTTTAAATGTAACCCTTCATTGAATATTTTGATGTAAATGACTTTAAGACCTATATTTAAGAGTGGGATTATAATTTAGAACCTGAAGATTTTTCTATGGTAATTTTAATGAATTTAAATTACATGTTTCAAGGCCACTTATATTGTGTTGGCAATGATGTTTTTGTATTAATACAGTCAGTAATAAACGTATCACTAATTATGATGTATTTTGTTACAGAAAATGTCAGACAAATGTTTTAGAAAATGTATTGCAAAACCTGGAGGTTCATTAGACAATTCTGAACAAGTGAGTCTAAATTTGCATGCTACTGTTCTTTTTTTATAACAAAGTCTTGTTGGTAGTTAGTTATTGGTAGGACAAATGAAATCACCTTCTTTTTTCATCTCATTGCTTAGTTAGGAAAGAAAAATATTGAGAGAGATGTTAACAGCCCTGTACTGTGTCAAAATCTAGCAATTTTTTCATACACAAGAGTTGTAACTAGTAGAAATTGAATTTTGGTGTCTGATCAAACAATTAATATCAAGTTTCTAAGAGAGGGTTACATTTGCACTGCTTTGAGGAAGACAGCTTTTTTATTTGTTAATTTTTGGTTCTCTACACATTATATGTAAAATGAAATAATGTATGAATTAAAATCACTATGTCACTATATCCAATTTTGCTAGCCATGGTCATTCAGTTTTCCAAAATTCAATATTTTGTGTACCCTCCCTTGTTTCTGATTACAGCCTCCATGCTCATCAGCATACTGTCTGTCACACTTTGGCAATACTCCTTCGAGATTTCTCTAACCCAGACTCCTTTTATCACTAGCCAACTGGAGCATTTGGCATTTGGTTGTTCCGACACTTTATCCTTCAACACCGCCCACAAATTTTTAATTGAATTGAGGTCAGGGCTATTTCCCGGCCACTGGAGCACTTTGACTTTGTTCACAGCCAAAAACTTGGTTGCACCTTTGGAACGGTGGCATGCCGGTCCTTCCTGCATAAAAATGTTGAAGTTATGGACTTCCGTGTGACGTTTGAGTTTTTCTGACAACAACTCGACATACTTCGGTCTATTTACAGTGGTTCCAGGGGTCAAAAGGTAGGGACCACCGACCCCATTCTTAGGCACTTTCCCCTAAACCATCTGAGTTGGGGCGATGTTTCATATCTTATATTTGTCATCATACCGCTTGCCAACTGGTCTCCTGACGTGGCGCTTGCACACTGACAACTGTTGAAGGGTAGACTTGTCTGAGGATAATACCCTGCCCCACTGTGCGGTCGTCCAGTGGCGATGTTTGAATGCAAATGCAAGGCGCTTGGCTTTCATCGTAGATGTAAGCCTCGGTTTTCTTGCTTGTTTGTAGGAGTTCAACTGAAATTCTTTCGATAAACGTCGAGGAACTGTCATATGACTCACTTTGCATCCTCTCCGCAGCAGTTCTGCCCTGATTTTCTTCATTGAACTTGTTGGAGATCTGATGACCATCGTTTTCATCAAGATGTCGCCGTGCTTGGTGGTGCTTCTAGGTCTTCCACTTCTCTTCTGACCTTTGTAGATTCCTAATTCTTCGTACTTGACGATCGCCTAATGCACGGCTAACTTAGTGGCACTCAATTTCTTCGCAACGCTGCGATCCGTCAACGTTTGACTGTATAGTGATACAATTTGGGCCCTCTGAACGGCTGCCAGGGACTTTTTTCGCCCCATTTCAGCTATTCTCCAAATTTCAGAAAACCGGCAAAAATCAGAACGAAGTGTTGACAGCAGGTAAGAAACTATTAAAAGGAATAACTAAAATTAAAACAGTTGATATGATGCAATCAGGACAANGTAGATTCCTAATTCTTCGTACTTGACGATCGCCTAATGCACGGCTAACTTAGTGGCACTCAATTTCTTCGCAACGCTGCGATCCGTCAACGTTTGACTGTATAGTGATACAATTTGGGCCCTCTGAACGGCTGCCAGGGACTTTTTTCGCCCCATTTCAGCTATTCTCCAAATTTCAGAAAACCGGCAAAAATCAGAACGAAGTGTTGACAGCAGGTAAGAAACTATTAAAAGGAATAACTAAAATTAAAACAGTTGATATGATGCAATCAGGACAACTGGCTGATGCAATCTGATGCTTACCCGAATTTCGGCTATTTTCAATGTTAGCTCTTAAACTTTTGTTCATGACTGTACTGCGTGTTTATATGCCTCGTCTTGAGTCAAGGTTTTGTGCTCAAGAAGTCTTTGACTAATATATGGAGAATGGAAACCACTATTAATACTGTCTCGTACTAACTCATCTCAATATAATTAAGCAGTAACAGCCTGAAAATTTTAATCTTTGGAATATTTTTTTAGTGTGATAAGGAACTGGTCAATTGATTCTCCTGGCTCCTAACGACGTGTAACAGAGCAATTACTAGCAAATATTTCATAACGTGTTTTGCAGTAGAGTGCTTCCAACTTACCAATACATTGTTCACAGTCATTGATCTCGTCAATGTGTTCGTAAACAGAATGTGATACATAGTTAGTTAGAGTACGTTGCTTGTTTGGCTGACGTCCACCTTCTGGAACATTCTCGGAGTACTTATCTAATAAATTTTCAAATTTTCGCTCATCTCCAATATTTTAATTGTTTTGCAACATTTGGTGCATTAGGGTCTAAGTCTAATCCTGGAGGCTTCAAGACTCTCTCCACCATTCCAAAATACAGTGGCTTTGGAAATTAATTTCCTAATAACACAAGACAAATTATTGTTCCAATATCATGTCAGTAATGAAATGTATGTTGCCCCTTAATATCATCTTTTTGCTTACAAAGATCCAACCTACTTATATTTATGGTTTTGGCATTGATGATCATGCTGCTTTGCCCAGGATGCCAATTTCTATAGCTTTATACCTTTTAAAACTTCTATGGAGTGTTAAATTTGCTTATGCTTAGTTTTGAGTCACTAATCCCTTTTTTTCTTACATATTTTATGCATGCTAATTATTAAACTGTGCATAGTGATTTCACTGTAACAGAAAATTTCCTTGAGCCATCATTAAATCACATGTGGATTCTGTTCTTTAACAAGATCCCCCTATATTTTTCTTATGGCATCTAAATGCTCGCCATTTTGGTTAGCTCTGGAGAATCAAACTTCTCTTGTGAAATTTTCTTATTTTTGCTATTTTGTTAGGACATCCTCAGTAACATTTCCAAAACATATTCCAGACAAACAAAACAAGGCCTCAAAGCTTCAAGACCTATTTCTTACCATTAAGCCAGAGATCTGTATTGTAAAGTGTTGTCCTACTATACGTAGATCTAATATGTTCTGTGTCCTCTTGACTGTCAGATGTGAGCAATGCACCTTGGTTAAGACTTGTGACTCAGGACTAAATTAAGAACTAGTGCCCAGGTAAGGAACCACGTTGCTGAAATTGCAAAATTTATGGCCTTGTCATCTTAACGAGTTCTCCACTCATTTGACTGATGGAGTCAAAGCTCAATTATTGAAAAGTAACTCTGATATTCTACAGGTACCAGTCGGGTGTACTTCATAGTGCCAGCCGATGGATGTATGCCAAAACAATCCTTTTAAAGCCGCTTTGAGAAAATGTTGAGGCCCAGTACGTTTCAAGTGTTGTTGAAAGCTTCCCTGATGGAAATAGCAGTAAGAACAAAATTCCGGTGCTAACTCGCCAGCAGATGGTTGACTGGGTCAAAGAAAGATACGACTATCTTGCCCAGGACAAGGAAATGGTGAAAAAATACTTCAAAGTTTTGGAATAACTTCTTCGGACCCTGAAAGGGTTCGCAACGGAGAATTTTTCCAAAAATGTATAGAAAAGGCTCAGGAAAGCCTTAATGTTGAGAATGATGAAGAAGATGATGATCTTTTTTCGTAGATGAATACTTCAATTTACATCGAAATATATATTTTCGCAAATAGAAACCAGTGTCAATTCTCTTAAAATTTTCAGATCCGCGTTAAATTAAATTATTGGCCTTAACTAATTGGCCTACCATCATGAAATGGCCAAAACAGATCCTTCTTGTTGCATTGTTTCCAGACATCTCGACCTGCAATAATGTTTCGAGGGCAAAATGGAATTGAAACTGTCATGTTTCACTTATCATGTTTCTATTATTCTGGTAAAAGTAATAGTCAGCTTGCCGATGACTCATCTTTATAATGCAAGGGCTTCACAGAGTGAAACACGCGCTTTTTAACAGCCATAGGCACCACGATCGTTAAACAGGGGCTATTCTTTCGCAGTGATAGGAAGTCCTTCCTTGCTTCTGTAAACAAAATGTATTCTCACAGCCGTATGGTATGCAGGTTCATTGAATAGGTCCCAATCTCATATCATAAACTACTGGCCCGAAGCTGACAGCCAAAACTAACGTATTTTTGGCGAAGAAGCCATTACATTGGTCATATTTTAGTTTATGCCTCTTCTAGCCAATGTAACGGCTCCGGAACAGACCACTTGCTTTCTTTGCAAATGCAAACTCATTTCCATGGGTACAACAAAAGCTCTCAATAAGAGGCTGTTACCAAAAGAACCAACCAGAACTTGTTGTTGTGAACCTTGCTCTAATCTTTATAACGACTCTTAATTCTTATATTTGTTTCACATAAGAAGGGTGGTCTTTATAGGAAAACGTTAGGAAAACGTTAGGAAAACACATTTGACGGGTTTTAAAGGCCAAAGGCCGACTCACAGTGAATGATTAATTAAACTGGATGTGTCTATTTTCCGCCGCCGTGATAAACCTTACGAACAAATGACTTTGGAAAGATTATTGAAATCCCTTGGGCCCCAGAATGAAGTGGCCTGATGCTCTTTGGTTACATCAGCGGGTTGAAAGGTCGAGTCCTATGCCCATCCGCAGCTATTGCGATAATTCACCACTAGTAGAGTATATAGTTACATACATACATACATACATACATACATACATACATACATACATACATACATTCATACATTGGACGGGAACCCTGGGGGAAACTTGAGATTAAAACTCTTTGTATGCCCAAGTTATTGATTACTGTAATACAAGAAACAGAATGTTTATCTTTTTTAGGCATGTAACAGCTATAGAAGTTTAAGCTAATGTACAGAAAAAAGACAATCACTTTTAGGAAAGTTTGTTAAATTGATGATAAATTAACAAAATCAGTTGTTTTTACTACTACATGAGATGTTATGGTTTTTGTTGTGGTTCTGTCATATTTTCCCATTGAAATAGGTTATAGCCTCGTCAACAGTGATATATTATGTTATTCATTTCAAGAGGTACGGCATAACTTAGTTATGACCCAAAGCTTCATTATGAACATCGGGAGTGAAAATCGTGTTTTCATTAAACGTTAGGTTGCAGTCCATAGGATTTCGCACTTCGTGGTTCGTACGCGCTGCGTTTACCAGCAACTTTCTTTGACAGAAAACATTTGCTTTCTATGTAATACGGTAGTATCAAAAGGCCAGGTTACACCTCTTAATTGAATGTTAAATGTACGCTGTGATATTCGTCACACTGATGTGTCAAAACGTTATTAACAGGAATTGCTGAAGGAAATGAGTTGTTGATGCATACTGCAATAAATTTGACAGAGGAAATAACCTCGGTTAGGCAGTATACATAAAAGAGATTGTCTCTACAATATTTACATTTTTCCATACACTATGGTTTAGATAGATTGAACACGTATGCTTGTTTAACAGTTGAACAGGGTTGTTTTCATTTGTCATTTATGACTCATTTGTAACACTTTCTGCCAGTTATTGTACAATATTTATCAGATAATTTACAGACCTAAAAGTTTTCATAAGAATTTACTAGGTTTTTAAAAGAGAAGTGAACGCCATATACTAATAAACGGTTGTTTTCCTCCGGTTTTAATTGAAAAAAATTTTTATTTATATCCTCAAGACATAAATTGGTCTTCAATATTTCTTTCTCTTCGGAAGACGTATGTATAATTTTGACTAATTGTTGGAATAAACTTTCGATTAAGCTCACCCTTGTCTTTTAGGACTTTTTTTTGGCTTGATTAATATTTACACCTGTTAAAGCTGACCAATAACATTTGATAAACTTTCTTCTGCCTTTTCCAAAATATACAGTTATTCTGATTTACCTTAATAACAAAAGCGTCTTTAACACAGAACCCAACTAATGAACTACTTAGAGCTGCTCTTTCATGCACTACTGGCAACTTACTGCAGACATTAAAAATTGAAAAAAAACCAGATTGCGATTAGCATACTTTCTTAAAGCAAAAACTATATTAAAAATAAATGAGNAGGAAAACGTTAGGAAAACGTTAGGAAAACACATTTGACGGGTTTTAAAGGCCAAAGGCCGACTCACAGTGAATGATTAATTAAACTGGATGTGTCTATTTTCCGCCGCCGTGATAAACCTTACGAACAAATGACTTTGGAAAGATTATTGAAATCCCTTGGGCCCCAGAATGAAGTGGCCTGATGCTCTTTGGTTACATCAGCGGGTTGAAAGGTCGAGTCCTATGCCCATCCGCAGCTATTGCGATAATTCACCACTAGTAGAGTATATAGTTACATACATACATACATACATACATACATACATACATACATACATACATACATTCATACATTGGACGGGAACCCTGGGGGAAACTTGAGATTAAAACTCTTTTGTATGCCCAAGTTATTGATTACTGTAATACAAGAAACAGAATGTTTATCTTTTTTAGGCATGTAACAGCTATAGAAGTTTAAGCTAATGTACAGAAAAAAGACAAGCACTTTTAGGAAAGTTTGTTAAATTGATGATAAATCAACAAAATCAGTTGTTTTTACTACCACATGACATGTTATGGTTTTTGTTGTGGTTCTGTCATATTTTCCCATTGAAATAGGTTATAGGCTCGACAAAAGTGATATATTATGTTATTCATTTCAAGAGGTATGGCATAACTTAGTTATAACCCAAAGCTTCATTATGAACATCGGGAGTGAAAATCGTGTTTTCATTAAACGTTAGGCTGCAGTCTATAGGATTTCATACTTTGTCGTTCGTACGCGCTGCGTTAACCAGCAACTTTCGTTGACACAACATATTTGCTTTCTATGTAATACGGTAGTATCAAAAGGCCAGGTTACACCTCCAAATTGAAACTTAAATGTACGCTGTGATATTCGTCACACTGATGTGTCAAAACGTTATTAACAGGAATTGCTGAAGGAAATGAGTTGTTGATGCATACTGCAATAAATTTGATAGAGGAAATAACCTCGGTTAGGCAGTAGACATAAAAGAGATTGTCCTCGACAATATTTACATTTTTTCATACACTATGGTTTAGATAAATTGAACACGTATGCTTGTTTAATAGTTGAACAGGGTTGTGTTCAGTTGTCATTTATGACTCATTTGTAACACTTTCTGCCAGTTATTGTACAATATTTATCAGATAATTTACAGACCTAAAAGTTTTCATAAGAATTTACTAGGTTTTTAAAAGAGAAGTGAACGCCATATATTAATAAACGGTTGTTTTCCTCCGGTTTTAATTGGAAAAAAAATTTATTTATATCCTCAAGACATAAATTGGTCTTCAATATTTCTTTCTCTTCGGAAGACGTATGTATAATTTTGACTAATTGTTGGAATAAACTTTCGATTAAGCTCACCCTTGTCTTTTAGGACTTTTTTTTGGCTTGATTAATATTTACACCTGTTAAAGCTGACCAATAACATTTGATAAACTTTCTTCTGCCCTTTCCAAAATATACAGTTATTCTGATTTACCTTAATAACAAAAGCGTCTTTAACACAGAACCCAACTAATGAACTACTTAGAGCTGCTCTTTCATGCACTACTGGCAACTTACTGCAGACATTAAAAATTGAAAAAAAACCAGATTGCGATTAGCATACTTTCTTAAAGCAAAAACTATATTAAAAATAAATGAGAATCACACAGCATGCCAATGATTATTCAAATAACATGCAGCACTTACATTTTTAGCGACATTCACGTGTTTTTTTTCCAGTCGTTTATATTTAGAACAGATGGAAAACACGTATTACACATTTAGAAAAACAGTGGAATGTGGAGAGCATTCAAGGTACAACAACATCTCTTTCTGCGACGGAGGTTTAAAAGATTTGATTTACCCTTGAGATCTGGACCGACGTCCTGTCGACTTAATGCACACATCAAGTTATGTGAGCGAGTGTAGAAGGTTCCTCTTCAGTTGAATCTGAATCCTGATGGTCACTTCGTCTTCAGTTTTGAAAAGAGCAATGTGTTTAATAGTTGTTAAGGTCGTTTTTTGTCAGTAAGATTACGTCAGTGTCAAAGGAATTACTTAAAAAGATGTGGGAACTATTTTGCGGTAGCGGAGCACCTTCGTAAGTCACGTTGCATTGACTCGTCCGTTATCTTGATTTTGAATTAAGCTGCGCATCTTTATTTTACGTTAAATCCAGAGTACAGTCATGTTGCTCCCATCACCTGCCCAGAAGAGATAATCAAGTTACTGGAAAACTTGGCTTGGTGGTCGCCTGCTTTTAACAGTCGCCCCCAGACCACCTTTAATTTCCCCACATTTTTGCCTTTACCGAATGGTGAACGGTCCAAAACAGTAACTGGTCACCTTTTTCAGCCATGAAAGACCACGTCTATAAAGGAAGTGGTGAAATCCTAATTTTTGCAAAATGAATTGCTGCGTCAACTAAGGTAAAATTATCCACAACTACATCTTGTGAATTCGAAATACACACAGAAAGTGTGTGTTTTATTATTTTAGGGTTAACAGTAAAGTCTTCTCTTATGTAGCCGAATATGCATGAGTTTTCTTTTGCGCACCTTCGAAATTGAATCATTTAAATCAGCCTTTCTTTCCTATGCACAGATTCATTTGAACATTGTTCAAAAATTTAAAAGAAAGAGCAACCCAAGTGAGTAGGCCACTTAACCGAGGAACAAAGGTGATTTTGAAGCATCCAGTGGTTGGTCAGAGAACTTTTCCAAACGTCACGATATCTCAGACGGAACCATTACTTGTTAAAGCACAAATCTCAATAGACAGTGTATTAAGGGGCGAGGTATGGGAAGAAAGACCTCCCCAAATTATGGATTGGTATGAGCTTTCGTAAAAGTTGTATGAAATTCAAACGACAGGAAATTTTGACCTATCATTTAATCTGTATTCTTAATATTTATTTTTTTACCATTAATCACTACGTTTCTTTGCATATAAAGAATTCACCGTTTTCTCGACTTATTTATGGCTTCCTGTAATTTACTTGCCATTGATTTTATACTAAACGATATTTTATACCTCTATTGTAGAAATGCATCGCAATGTGCATGGACAGGTATATTGATGCTTTAAACCTTGTTTCAAAAACCTACAGTACAAGGCTACAGAAAGAATATAGTATGTCAACGGGAGGATATTAATATTGTGATATATTGTCTTAAAGTGACTCAATTTACTAAATGGTCCTGTTTTCTATATTGGAAGATTGTTGCTATTAGCTACATATACAACAATTTGCTTGCTGAACATCAAATAAAATGTTTGCATTTTAATATTATTTTGTGACCTAGTTGTAATTTCATTTGTTGTAGTAAAATGTTTTGGTTTTTATTAGAGTTGTTGTAATTAAACAAACAATCGAAAATAATAGTTCTTCTGCTACCATTTACAGTGCCCAGTGGAAATCCAGAGCGAATATACAAGGTAAAAGAGAAAACTCCAAACTTCTGTATAGAACTTAAAGTTTCGTGTCAAACACTCATCAGCTATACTGGTTTAAAACTTTTAGCTTTTAACTTTCAACCAGTATAGCTGATGAGTGTACGACACAAAAGTTTAAGTTCTATACACAAGCTTCGAGTTTTCCCTTTTACCTTGTAGTTGTTGTATATTGTTTTAATTTTTTCCCCTTTGCGAAATCTAAAGGAATTACGTGTTTTTTCCTTGTTTCACGATTTTTATACGAGAATAGAAGTGTAGTGGAGGAATGCCAATTCTTATTTATTTGACAATTAAGGGTTGAGTTTTCATAAAATTGGAAGAACCATTGAATCCGTTGAAACCCAAGGAAAAAATGACGTTTTATTACTTTTAGTAAAGAGCTTGCACAATTACACCCGGCTTTGTTTTTTATAGCAGTTTACCTATCTAGACAGGCAATCTAGAAATGCTGTAGTTTTCCACAGAGTCGGAAACACGGGGAAAGCTTTGAACGGGAAAATAGAGAACAAGGCAGAAGCTCGAACAAGACATTATGATGTTCTTTTACCATTAACCTTGCGATATTATGCGTTACCAAAACTTACACTACTTAGACTACGGTTTCAAAAAAGGCCAGTGATAAAGTTGCTTAAGTGCAAAAAGGAGTTTGGGAAAGTGAGGACTACAGCATTACAGCGGAAAGTTATCAGATTGTAACTAAATGGTAAATACCTTTTGAAAAAACACTAATTAGTTTCTCTGTTTTTAACGCTCCAGTGAAAGGGGCGATAATGATTAAAAGTATTTCATGAAAAGGCGAAATTCACAGTAAGCGATGGTTAGGCGAAAATTATCAACAAAATACACAGATTGTAAGATACAAAAGATGAAATGGTATGTGGGAAC
>RDPX01000229.1:1210480-1237220 GCA_003991215.1 Morbakka virulenta
TGAACGTCTCTCTACCGATATAACCCCCTCAGTGAGCGATAGGTGGAGGATGATGCCCACTCCATTCCTGTTGTTTGCTGTCCCACTGTAGTACATCTTGTATCCATTTCCAATCTTTCTTGCCTTTGAGCCTTTCCACTTGGTTTCATGCACGCATAGAACCT
Organism: Morbakka virulenta; assembly: GCA_003991215.1. Classification (NCBI taxonomy): domain Eukaryota; kingdom Metazoa; phylum Cnidaria; class Cubozoa; order Carybdeida; family Carukiidae; genus Morbakka; species Morbakka virulenta. Next base: position 1,210,645 of record RDPX01000229.1, read on the forward strand.
TCAGCTTTCTTCTTTCTATCAAATCTTCGATTTCGTTTCCTCTCCCTGTCATTGTACCAACATTGAGAGTACCAATCGTGAGCTCCTCTTTTCGGTCTTCCTTCCATCGCTTTTCCTTTTTACTTTTTACCCTTCTTCCTCCACGTTTTCTTCTGCTTTTGTAGCCAGTCTCATATTTTCCAATATATCGCTGGTATCCCAAGGCAAAGACGGTCGTTGGTAACCAGGGCCGCGACCGATCCGGTATGATATTATCTTGTTTAGTCATTCGCATTTTTGAATTGGCAGTTATTTTTCTGGTCGGATGCCCTTCCTGACACCAACCCCATTATTGGCGGTGGGCCTAGCCTTTGGTCAAAAGACCTGCTCACAAGGGAGTGAGTGGCCATCCCCGGCCAGTGACCTCATCAACATTCCCTGAGGTTCATGTTGAACCCGCATACCCATTGGTAGTTAAGCTATGATGGTAATTAAAGGGTTAATCTTTTCTGTAATTCTTTTATGTAGCGATGTCAGTTTCTCATCCAGTACCCTTAGATGCTGTCAGGTCAAAATGCCTTCCAATCAGGGTTATCTGTGCTAATAATATCTTCTATAAACCTTACGTTGTCTTCCTTCAAATGCCTCAACCACATTCTTTCTCTTTCATGCTGTACTTCATTGTCCCATATTCCGGTCAGAAATAGTTCATTTTCGTCTGCATCAGGTGTTTCTGCCCCAGTTTTGTCAGTTTAATTCTTGGTAAACCCATGTCAGACATTCTGTTAACTCTACATTGTTGGGTTCTCTGTTCTCTGTTGTTGGCTGCTTTAGTCTCTACCCTTCATTTTAGCTCTCCGGTTAGTCCGGTTACTCTGGTTATTAATCTCACACTTCCTTGCCACAATTAATAATAATCATCATAAATAATAATATAATGATAATAATAATAATGATGATAACGATAATGATATCATCATCAACATTATTACTATTATTAATGTCATCAGTAGTAGTAGTAGTAGTAGTAGTAGGAGGAGCAGCAGTAGTAGTAGTAGTATTAACAATAGTAGTAGTAGTAACAGTAGTAGTAGTAGTAGTAGTAGTAGAAGTAGTTGTGGTAGTAGTGGTAGTAGCAGTAGTAACAATAGTAGTAGTAGTAGTAGTAGTGGTGGTAGTAGTGGTAGTAGTAGTGGTGGTGGTGGTAGTAGTAGTAGTAGTGGTAGTAGTAGTGGTGGTGAAGTAGTAGTAGTAGTAGTAGTAGTAGTAGTAGTAGTAGTAGTAGTAGTATTTTGACTATAAGGAGAAAAAGTTAGAAAGACTATTAGGAAGAATTTTTTATATTGGAATTATTTATTTTTCATATTGGTATTAGAGATTATAACTGAATGATTATTAGAACAGGCATACCCCAATTGATAATGACACATTGCATACCTTTAAATAAACTGCATATTTACAACCTAAACAAAGGAAAAATCATAAGCAATGAAGTTATCAGACGAGCAATCCTGGATCTGGGTCGTTTTTATTTCGTCTACAGGACATGAAATATTTTACTCAAATGACAACTATAAATTAACTAATCTCTTTTATTAGTACTTTTATCGTTTAAAGAATTAAAGGAAGAGTTTTTTCACTTTCTCCTGTACATGATAGATAACAAACTTCTATAAAATAATCTGTGCATAAAGCTGTTGATAAATGTTTGGATTATTTTTTCTTCTATGATATTTAAAGGTTCATGTTTTTCTCGAATAGAACTGTGAACTTCAGGACATTAAGAAGGCTTTTATATTGTATGAAGACATTATGAAATAGATTACCATTATTAAAAGAAGGGTTTAAATACCCTGCGCATAACAGTAAATAGTAAAACCAAGATCTGAGGATGAGAAAAAGTAAGAAATAATTTACACAATGGAACTGTAGTCCCATTTTTTTCATTTTTGGGTTGGATGAGCGGGACAGTTGGAAACGACATGTGAAGTTTTTGGGCTAAAACAGATAATGACTGGTAAATAATAATATTAGGAAGAAGTCATTTTTGAGCTCTATGCCAAATGTCATTAAGACCTCTCAAGACTCTAGAAGTAATCTCTTTCCAATAGAGCTTTGTGACCTCGAAGTACTAAAGATTCTTTTTTTATTTTGAATTTCTTTTTTAAATGCATGTTGCTTTGTAACAACCTTACTGCATAATTTTTATTTTTGTGACCTGACATAAAGTACATGACCAATGTTTGCACCAGATAGCATACATATTATAGGTACATGGGAGAGGATAACTATCCAANAACGACATGTGAAGTTTTTGGGCTAAAACAGATAATGACTGGTAAATAATAATATTAGGAAGAAGTCATTTTTGAGCTCTATGCCAAATGTCATTAAGACCTCTCAAGACTCTAGAAGTAATCTCTTTCCAATAGAGCTTTGTGACCTCGAAGTACTAAAGATTCTTTTTTTATTTTGAATTTCTTTTTTAAATGCATGTTGCTTTGTAACAACCTTGCTGCATAATTTTTATTTTTGTGACCTGACATAAAGTACATGACCAATGTTTGCACCAGATAGCATACATATTATAGGTACATGGGAGAGGATAACTATCCAATGCCAAGAGCAGATAAGGCATCTGAGATCTAGAACGGATTGAATTCATGTAAGATCTAAATCACAAATGGTTACCTCTCACAATGTATAGGTAATAATTATCGTTCACAAAAAAGTTTTTTTTAATGAAAAAAAATTAATTAAGACAACGATATCGATATTTAAAGACATCCAGCCAATGATGATGTTATTAATTTACTTTGACATGGCATCCTTGGATAATATACAGAATTTGATATAAAAAGTTAGCTTTTGTCGATAGGCAGTTATGCGACTATCATCGTTGATGACAGCTGATAATTTTTTTTTCAAAGTTAAAGTAGACAATAATGACAGTAATAATAATGAGTAATAATAATAATAATAATAACAAGAAGGAGAAAAACAATAATAAGCACCTGTCCAGATGTGAGAACAGTATTCTTTGCAAGGACGTACACTAGATTTGTAGAGATACAAAATGGCCTCAAAGAATCAATCTTTAAAAAGCATATTTACCAATAGACTGAATGTAGGTAAGACAAAAATGATCGGGAGAAAATGACAAACCAAGCAACCTCATTGACGATAAGTTGTCAAGTGGAGAGGCAACATTACCAGAGTTAAAATTAGATGGACAGTCTATAAACAGGGAGGTAAAGACTCAGTTGCATTTTTTTATGCGTTAAAAGAAACCAGTGACTTCCTCTCTTTCTTGACAGCCTGAAAACTAGACTCTTTCGCACGTTTAACATCTTCCTGAGTTGTCTTGTGGCCAATACCACAGTACAAGGTAGTACCAACAGCAAAGATGTTAAATTCAAGCAATTTACCAGGAAGATCGTTGATTATGTTTTGACTATGGCATAAAACTGCATCCGGTTCTAGTGTTTAGACTTGGGAGTGGGAATTTTCCTTTTGCCACGACTACCTGCATTCCACCCATGTGCAAGCTGTAATACCTGTCAGATCTCCACGAGCATTTGAAATGCCGTGCTAGCGTCTGGCTTGGATTAGTCTGTCTCATAAGTGGGAGAGAATTTTGAGTCTTGGTTGACACTCTCTCAGAGACAGTGTCTCAATAAAAACACCGATGCTTGTGTAGTGAAATTGGATTTATGAAGATGCCAGTGGAATGACACTGGAACAGTAAGTAACCATCTCTCCGCCGGCAAGTGTCTCATTCTATTGCAGAATTGGCCCAATCGTTATCAAACATTTACGAAACTGAAGTGGAACAAAGAGTTAAAAGTTGCTGTTATTTCCTCAGTAAACCAACAAGTGAAAATGGAGACTTGTACGGGGGGACAGAAGAACGATGCATAACATTTGAAACCAATGGGAATCATCAGCGGTATCGGAGCAAAGGTTTTTGGAACAAGCTAGGGCAAGGTTGGGAGTGGATAGTCCAAGTGTAGAATGGAAACATTTAAGGAGGTACTTGCTAGAAACAGAAGTACATGACATGAAGAAGTTAAGGCGATATGAGTGCAAAGCTATGAACAAACAGAAAAGGAACGTATTATTCAGAAGATAGTTGAATTTATGAGAAGTGGTGATACAAGAGAACTAAAGAAAGTACACATAAATCTTTTTTCAGACTGGACAGGTAAAGTAAACAAAGTCATCAGGAAAATAATAACTGAAATATCTAAAAAAAGTGGGATTGAAAACAGGGGATATAAGAAGAAACACAAAGAAAGACCATGGTGGAAAAGAAGGGTATGGTGTGCAATTAAACAATTAACAAAAAACATTAATGAAAAATCACTTAAAATGAAAACTATACAGTTTGAGAGGAAATATCAAATTAAGAAAAAAGGTTGTGATTGAAAGCTTACGCAAAGACTTGCTGCGAACGTAGCACAATTGAAGATATGAGTAGAGAATTACCAATTTAGTATCAAAAGACTGTTTCAGCAAGATCAGAAGAAAGTTTTCCAGTAACCTAATGGAATGTCAAGAGATGAAGGAGTAACATCAGATGCTGAAGAAAGGAAGAGTTGTTGGTCGGGTATTTGGGGAAGTCAGGTACAATGAAATAGGGATCCAGAATGAATGATGGAATTAACAGATCAATGTGGTGACAAAAGACAATGATATAGCGAGTGATAAACTTGGCAAAGGTAACAGCACAGGTAAAGAAGATACCAAATTTGAAAGCATCTGGACCTGATGGGGTCCAAGGATACCGGGTAAAAAAAGTTGGAATCACTACATACCAAAATCGCCGAACAAATGAGTGTGATGGTAGATAGCAAAATTGCTATACCAGTTTGTATGACAACTGCCAGAACAGAATGGCCCGCGGAAAGGAAATGGAGGTAATAACTATAGGCAAATATATTGCCTACCACCTAAATGGAAACTGATGACGAGTAATTGCGAGTAGTGCATACTGAATGCTTGAAGTAAGTGATATTCTAGGAACGGAACAGGAAGAGCACAGAGAAAAGAGCAAAGAAACAAAGGAAAAAGTACTTCATACTAGGAGTGATTTTGCAAGAATATGCGTTTCAAGAAATAGAGGTGGACGAAATCTGATAATTGGTGGAAGTTTTATAAGGAGAGGGAAAAATAACCTGAGTTGATATTTACAGAACAGCAGAGATACCTTTGAGAAAACCCGGGGAACAAGCATGGAGACTACTGAGGAAGAAATGGAACCAGATGGATATAAGAAGTACCAAGAAAGGAAAGATGAATGGAAACAGAAAAGAAAACACGAACAGTTTGGGACGGAAAAAGAGGAAGTGAATTGGTATAAGTCATGGCAAGGGATTACGAAGGGAGATTTTAAAGGATCTACAAAGACATCGATATGCAGTGCTAAAGAACAGGCTTCAACAACAAATTATACAAAGTACATAAAGTTCCACATTGATAAGGATCCCGATGTTCCACTTTCCAGAATGTGCGGCGAAGAAGGAGAGACAAAGGAGCTACAAGAGGACAAGGACGAACGATAATGCACTACGATATGCTCATTGGCAACTTTGCAACAAAGAAGACTTTGAAGCAGCAGATAAAAGGCATGAATAGCAACTTGAGGCAGCTACCGAAGATGAGAACTTCAAGCTCTTGTGGGATTTACCATTCAGTTTGTGATAGAATTGTTAAAGCATAGCCACCGGATATTGTGTTCGTTGACAAGAACAATCAAGAAGTAAAAATAATTGATATTGCAGTGTCAGGAGATTCAAGAGTGAAAGAAAAGGAACTTGAAAAGATCTAAAAGGATCAACATACCGAGAGAAGAAAAACGGCATGTATGCCAAATGAATAAAGTTGCATTAATNGATATTGCAGTGTCAGGAGATTCAAGAGTGAAAGAAAAGGAACTTGAAAAGATCTAAAAGGATCAACATACCGAGAGAAGAAAAACGGCATGTATGCCAAATGAATAAAGTTGCATTAATACTTGTAGTGATTATGGTATTAGGAGTCATTTCAGCCAAGTTTGAAAGGTACATTGAGAGCTTAGACGTAAATATTGCAACGAAAGTTACTCAGAAAACGACAGTGCTTGGAACAGCAAGGATACAATGAAAAGTAAAGTAAAAGAAAAGTCTTTAGAGACAACGGACAAACGTGACTTGTTGCCTTGTTGTTGCTCGCTTTCTTGGATAAAACAGGCAAAAAACTTACCAGATAAATATGTCTGAGATTTACATGCATAAAAGTAATAATAATAAAAAAAAATAAAAAATAATAATAAACATCATCACCACATTTTTTTCTCTTCAGCTTTAATCTGATGGTGGTCTTCACCAGGTAATGGTCGCTGCCTATATCTGCACCCCTGTAAGCTCTGGTGTCTGGGGTTGATGATCTGAATTTTCTTCTCGTTAGAGTGTAGTCGATCTGGTTGGTTGTGTTACCGTCTGGTGACAGCCATGTCAGTTTGTGGACCATCTTGTGTGAGAAGAGTGTTCCTGTGATGACTAATTCATTCAAGGTGCAAAATTCACAGAGGCTTTCGCCATTCTCATTCCGTTCTACTGCACAGTGACTTCCCATCACTTCATAATGGGGCTCTGGGTTACTACCGACTTTGGCATTAAAGTCTCCTGTTATGACTTGGTGACTTCAATGCCACATTAGTTGGCGAGTACTCATGGTTAACTGTCAGCTTGATAGGTTTGGAGACGAATCTTGTTTCCATAATCCTCTCACTGACTGGCGACCAGTCTTATGAGTGCTTCAGTTCCACTTTTGGACATCATGATGGCAACAACATGTGGACATCATCGTCTCTACCTGAGTAAAGGACGGTCTCGCCAGTAGTGAGCTTTGTCTTGCCAGAACCAGTCCATCTACTCTCACTGATCCGTAGTATTTCGATCTGTGCTTCATGCATCTCCCTGGTGATCTGAGCGGCTTTCCGAGTGACGTACATGGTTTTGACATTCTAGTTACCAATGGCGAATCTGTCCATTGGGTTGACAAGTGGTGTAATCGGCTCTTGAACTTCCTCTAGGCTTTTACTCAAGGACGTCAGGTTTCCTTCTTTTTCAGGAACCATTGCCTTTCCAAGGGGTTGTGGATTCGTTTGATTGCGTGTGGTTTTTGTAATCAGGCTTTTCCGGGATCGTATGATTGGCCTAATGCCAAACCTTCAAGACTGAAGGGGATTGATTTCTGTCAGGGTTTTTTCCCTTTGATAATTGCAGTGCTGCGCACGCTTATGCGTTCCATCTGCCCAGATTTGAAGTCAGTTTTCCTTCTCCTAGGTTTTACGGCTTTCCGGCTGGACCAGTGTAGTCTGCGACTCCTCTAGAGTGAGGATGTCTAGAACTAGAGTTGATATTGCACCGGTCACTCGCGTCCGATCCGCTTTTGTCATGACTTATGTCATGTCCACCCTGTCTCTGTCCCCAAAGGAACACCCACTTTAACGTGGCGTGGAGGTGCGACTACAGAGTTCACTCTCACCTTAGGGACGTACTAAGGCACCCTATGATGAGAGATCTTAGCAGGGCATCGTTTATTTGCGTTATTCCGTTAATCATAAATAACAGAAATGAAACATTGAAGTGGACGACCACTAGAAAAACCGTCTTGTGCCACGAGAGGCCGTAGGAAAGGCACAGCAGTGGACAACTTTTGGTCAATTACGTGTCTGCCGCTAATGTGGAAACTTCTCACAGGGATAGTCTCAATTTCGTTGTACGACTTCCTAGAGGTGGATGAAACATTACCTGCACAGCTAAAAGAATGCAAACGAAATAGCAGGGGTAAGATACACCAATTGCTTGTTGATAAAATAATGCGTGATTGCAAAAAGAGATTACAAGAGGGCTTAGGATATGATACCACACTCGTGGGTATTGAAAACAATAAAAATTATAAGGGCTGCAGATAACATTATAGAGTTTGTAAAGAAATCTATGAAGAACTGGAATCTTAATTTAGCTTCTGCTAATGAGTTTCTCGGTAATGTAAACATTATAGGAGGTATTTTCCAAAGGAACAGTTGGTTCCTCCTACTTTTTGACATATGCATGATACCTTGAACCCAGACATTGCTTAAGGTTAAAGCAAAACCCACCCTAAGATCCTGTTTAAAGTGTAAATCACCGCCTGTTCTTGATCGACCTTAAAATGTTTGGGAAGAATGAGAGGGAAATAGTTTGGTCTCTACACTCCAAATGTTAGTAACGACTTCAAAATGGAATTTGGTATTAAAATATGTGGGGGTTGATCATGCATAAACGATCAGTTAGAAGTTGAAGTAATGGAATATCACTGCCAACAGGTGAAACAATCAAAGTAGTTTAACAAAGTGGATTTAAATATCTCTTGAGTTTTGGAATTTGACGGAATTAAACAAAGAGACGTTGCTGAAAGTTTTTAAAAGGTTAAGATCAAGGTTAATTTACAAAAGTAAGCTTCATGGGAGAAAAAAAAGTCGGGCAGTGAATAACTGGGCGGTTTCACTATTGAAGTACGACTCAAGAGTTCTGGATTTGCGAGTAAATGGGTTAGACAAAACGGACACAAAAACGAGAAAAATACTGGCCATTAATAAAGAATTTCATCCCAAAAGTGACAAAACTCGACTCCGTTTCAAGGAGTAAGGGAGGAAGGTTAATAAACTGCAAGGCAGAGAAAGGAATAGGGTCAAGCATTTCATAGATAAGTCCAGACAATCACCTTTCATCAGGATATGTGGTAGCAGAAATGAAACTGTTTACCATATAATTAGTGAGTGTACTGTATTGGCAAGAAAAGAATATCTAAAGCGCCACAATAACGCTTGCAAATATATACACTGGAAATTTAAAAATTTGATCTTGAAGCGGCAACGAAATGGTATGAACACGAACGTCAGGAAGTAATGGAGAACTATTTGTGTAAGAACTTTGGGGATTTTGTGATACAGTGTGATAGATGTGAGGGTGCTCGAAAAAGAACAGGAGGAAGTCGATAAGTACAGACCTCTTAAGAGATGAGATTGCTCGACTGTGTAAAAGGAAGTTGATTGAAATTATCCCTGTGCTCGTGGGTGCATTGGGAACTGTCTCGAAAAAGTTTGAAAGCAAAATTAAACAAATTGGAATAACGATGAATACAGAACATGCCCAAAAAAACAGCACTATTTCGTTCAGCCCAAATCTTACGGTTGGTTCTCGGGCATTAAAGCTACAAGTGAAAGGGTTGTGATTTTCCTTAGATGGCAGGTAGCTATCTGGGATCACACCAATAACAACCGAAGCAAATGAGAACTAAACCTTTGTGAGAAAACATATTAAACATAATAAAAATCATAATATTCAGACACAAGGTGCAGTAAAAGCTTCTAAGTAAAACCTATGACGACGCTGAGTGGGTAAAAAGGTTTTTTTAAAATTCCAATGATACAGGAAACAAAATGATATGAGAAACTGAGAAACAAATATTTCAAAATGATGAATTTTTTAATTTTGCAAGGCTCTATGACACAACAGAGTATCAGGAGTTTCATAAGAGAACTTGGTTCGTCTCTGCCAGAAACAAATGTAAGACTTAAACCAATGCATAGAAACATGGCAATGTAGTCATGGATTATAAAAGGTTTTAAGTTTTAATGAAATAATATTTCAGGATAAGTACCATGGTTAACAACAACTGGCTTATTTATTGCCTGGCACTGCTACGGAAGTCTTAAATCAAAATAATTCCAGATGAAATTTACAGTTCTCTCTAAGAACACTCGTTAGTCATTAAGGAGTAACAATCCTTCAGAAGATACTCAAATGTCACTTCAGATCTTCTTCCTATTGACGAAATAATTTGCATTAACGTCATAAGCAGAAAAAGAAATGTGGTGATGATATGGAGTTATACAATGTACTCTATACCTGCTCATAGCTCCACAAATGAATGCCTTGTACACCAGGAATTCATGTTAAATTATAAAAGCTCTCACAGAGTAACAAAGTAACGTATGATGATGATGATGATGATGATAATAATAATAATAAATAAATAATGTGAAATTCTATTAGCCAATGTAACCATTAATCAAAGGAAGGCGACCAGTAGCTATTGGGTAGGAGTGTTGAACAATAAATATTGCTTTTGTATGGGACAGAAAAATTTATGGCAAGGAGAAAGAAAATGTAAAAAGAAGAACTACATTGAAAAATGGGCAAGGTCCTGAAATAAGACATAAATTACAAGTGCAGTTCTTAGAACTGGAGAACGATACGGCTTACGTCATAGGAGAATAATGCCCCATTCTTGTTGTAATGATGTTTCAAGTTTTGTTTGGGCTCAAAAATATAATTTTAATATTTATGATCCATCACAGCAATCTCTTTTCGAGATTCAAGCAGGTTACGATTTCTACTATTTTCCCTGTAACATGAAAAATGATAAAAAGTATAACTTACAAGAATTTCAGTTACTGTTGTACCAGTCCAGCTTTCCTTCTGATGAAAATATGGTATACAAAAAAACAAGCTACTTCACTGTTTTTCAAACGCATCAGAGCAACTAAAAGTAAATTCTTCAATTTATCTGGGTCAGATTGCAACAAAATTCCATGGGATAACGGAAAATGTCTATTCTTTTATCGTGTATTTTCTGTTTGATGCTTCAGTGTTTGACTTTCAGACGTCTCTTTCAAAAGTACAACGTCCGAAATAACTGACCAGACTAGATAAAACAGCTTCTGAAAACAGGTATTGCCTGTAACGGCAAGTGTTTTGAATTTAAATCAAATTTCTCTGAAATAGTGAGAAGGAAAGAGGTGTCATGTGTATTCAACTTCCTCTGAGGGGATTGTGCAATTCGAAGTGTTTATAATCTTGTCATTTGCAATATTTTGACATTTCTTCCTCTTTACACCTTCAACTGATTTGTTCGCTTTCTCAGTTATTCCATCGATCTTTGGCCCAAGCGACACTTGGACCCAGACATTCAACAGTTGATGCGTGAAACGGTGTAATTATTTCAAATACCCCGACACACAAAAAAAGACATTAAGCCCTCAGTGTGTCCAAGAGGTCAAGACGTTTCTGGGCTCGGCAGAATCTGATTTGTACTCAAGCACTCCACTGATTCCAAAGCTGCAACAACAAAAGAAATTCCGTCTAATCTGAAAGAAACATGCAAATTAAAAGAGTAATAAATTGAAATCAGAGGTTACTATATCCTAACAATACACCATTACCACCCGGCCATGTAGTTTACAATGCAGCATGTAATATTAAAACCAGCTTACAATGAACTTGCTGCCATGTGCGTAACCCTAACCTTGTCTCACGTAGTATACATGACATGATAACACAGATAGGCTGATGTACTAGATGAGTAATAGGTAAAACCTGGGGGATAAACACTTTGGTATTTACCGGCATTCTCTTGGCGGTAATATTTTACATGATTCTTCTAACATTCTGAAGTTCGAGGCTTTTACCCAACACCGATGAACTCATTGATGTAGGTGTCTTCCAGTACCAAACGTCGACTTCAAAATTCAGAAGCAATAGCGGATTAACTTCTCTTCATTTAAGTACATTTCAATCCCGCAAACTACATATTTCATTACAGATGATCTGTAAAGCTTACTGTTGCAAAAAAATGCAAGTTTTTAATCTGCAAGCAAAGAAATTTGGTGCTAACAGTTCTTATAGTTGTGGGAGTCAGATGAAATACAGAAAATGATAAAATTCAAATTACTTAACTTCAATCTATATCAATTTTTTGACACTTCAATTTACATTTATCACCAAGTGCTACATTATTCTAACCTACTACATCCCCTTGTTCAGCGCTTACAATCATTGTCAGCGTAGCAAACGTAGCTTACCACACCTTGTTTTCACGCAATAATTACATAGTTACGATGAAGGTACAAATATACAACTGCAATTATATATTAAACTGTTACCGTGTGTTTTGATTGAATCATTCAAAGTTCTTATTTTCTACTAAGCAGACTAATTACAAAATGTGTACTATTATCATCCACCAATGATGATAGTTCATGATATCATTATCAATGACAGAGGAGAATGGCATTGTTGAAAAATATTTAAATGACTTGTTTACTAAATAAAGCGTACTCGTTTATGCATGTTACCATACGGCATAAACAATTACGACAAACAATTTTGATGCATGACTTGTTATAACCAACCAGGTACTTTAGATAAGAAAAAACCCACAACAATTAACTTTACAACAAATATAGAGGAGATATGCGTTAAAACTAAACTCATGGCGGTAGAAAGTTTCAAATTCAATTAACAATTCAACAATACACATATAAGAAATTCATCCAAGAGAAATATGTCATAGACGGGGAACCACTTTCGATTTACGACCTCTGGCTATCTATATTAGTTCTATAAGTTTATTATGGATTTGCCACAGCTACTCGGTGCACCTTAAATTCGTGCGTTAAATTGATGCATTCCTATTTTTATCTAAAGTAAATTAGAGTAAGCAAAACTCGAAAAACCTCCGCAAAGTAACTCAAAACCGAGATAAATATAACCACTTTGACAAAGTTACTGGTTTAAATGCAAGCGACCTGTAAATTATCTTGTGGTACTCAGAAATTCGATCATGCGAGCTCAATCTATGGAAAAAGACCTCATGCTGGGACGATGCGGAGGGAAGCGCAAGAGGGGAAGGCCTTGTGGCAGATGGATTGACGAGATTATGACAGTAACGGGAAAAGACATGCAAGAACTGGCTGCAGCCACACAGGACAGGGCGAAATGGAGAAGGATCGTTATGGGTGTCACCAGAAGTCGCACTCAACTTGACGGCACAAGGTGACAAGGTGATTCAGAAATTCACTGGAATATTCGATCACTATACTTTTATCCAATAATTTCAGATGATAGGCGTATGGCTGTATCTGGAGCTCTCGATCTGTGGGTGTAAGCTCCTGATAAATGAAGAAATAAAATACAGGGCAGTAAGTTCTTTAAATTAAATTCAATGTGTTGAAGAAACATTAGGAAAATCATTAAGTAACAAGGATGGGAAAATACTGCGTACGATATGGAACATCGCTACTGATTATAAAGCATTTCGATGACAAGATAAATCATATCACATCATTTTGGGTTACTTTGATGAGCTAGTACTGTAAGTGGAAATGTATTAAAATTTGATGACCATGCTACAATTATATTTCAAAAACAAATTTGCCAAGTGTCCACCTGAGCCAGAAATTTAGACAAAGAAAAACATTATGATATGATATTGTTGAATAGGTAAGGTTAATCTTCAAAATGGAGCTCTAGCTTGTGGAATTTCATTTATTTTAAAGGCTAACTGAAATCTAAAAATTGCATATTTGGCAATTTATAGAACTTTTTCCTCACAAAACGGGAATTATTTACTGGACTGACTTCAACTATTCTGTGTAGTTTTAAATAAAAACATGAACGGAAAAGAACTAGAGAGTTGCTAGAATAAAAATAGACTTAAATGAATAACAGCGCAGTAAAATAAGATCAGAACAATTTGACCAGGCATCGTTGTCCATTGGAAGTTACCATTGGAAAGTGTTATTTTACTTTAGGGAGAGATCTATCCATCCATCTATCTATCTTTCTATCCATCTATCTGCCTATCTGCCTATCGATCGACCCATCTATCTAACTATCTATCTATCTATCTATCTATCTATCTATCTATCTATCTATCTTTCTTTCTATCCATCTATCTGCCTATCTGCCTATCGATCGATCCATCTATCTATCTACCTATCGATCGATCCATCTATCCATCTATCTGCCCTAAACCGACTTGTAACAAGTAAATTGTTACCATTAGTAATATCTAATAATAAGTATAATAATATATAATATAATAAATAATAACTTCTTTTTAGTTACAACAAAAATACTTGTGCACATACAAAACATAAGACGCTTCTTTATGAAAAAATATATTTTTTATTTGTCCGATGAGTACGTTAAAAGAACATCTTTTAAATATTTTTAATTAAGTCATGCGACCTATTCAATATTCTCTTCTACATTAGTTCACCTGATTGATACCAAAACTACTATTGGAATCAATCTGATACTTTTACTTCAAATTTTGGGGTGCAAGAACTTGTCCTCTCTAGTGTGAGAGATGCTACGAATCTTTGTGAGCGTTGGGTAAATTCACTAAACTTTAACACTTCCTTTGCTTGTTTTCGGAATATCTGGTTTCGCCAACAGAAAACAACTGGAGCAACAAGAGCATGAATAAACACAAGCAGCTTAAGAATAAACCTCAGCCACTGCTTTACATTGTGATTGTCCTTCTCTACTTGAAAGCACGAATGAGGGCACAAAGAAGCGAGCATATAATAGGCACACGAAGGTCCCCAACATACAATGTAGGCACCAATTATAACGATAATTCTCTTGGTTGCCCTGAGCTGTGCAACCATTTGTAAATTCTGTTTTACTGAACGAGATTTGTTAACACTTCCGGTTGAGGATAGCTTATGTGTCTGGTAAAAAGCAATTTTGATTATATACGCATAATTTGCTACTAAAATTGGAAAAGGAATTAAATTTGTAAGAGTTATCATAGCAACTGACCATTCCTTCTGTGGATTATAATGGCAGAATTCGTCATCATCCGCTTCTTTTGAAGTGAAAGGAATTATATCCAAAATGATAACAAATAACCACATGCACACGATGCAACTAATCGCTCGCACATGAGTGACGACTTTCCGATACCTTAATGGAAACACAAGAGCGATTATTCGTTCGATACATATGCCAAGCAGGCTGAACAAAGCTACATGTGCGCTCACAAAATAAGAAAATCGAAACACATCACATGCATGAGAGTCGTTATCATGGTTCCACTTTTTTATAGCATAAGATGGCACAGCCACAAGTCCCAGCAAACCATTGGCAAATAATAAACTTAACAAAGGGAACTCTACAGGGAGTTTCCTACGATTTCCTTTCAGCAAAACATAAATTGCTAGTGCGTTTAAACATACGATTGCCACAGCAAGAATAATTAATATTGTAAGTGTTGGAACAGGATTCCGTTGGAAAGGATCCATGCTTCTTCAGTCTGAAGGACAGAGCAAAAATACTACCTTTACTTCTTTAAGCCAAGAAACTGACATTGATAATATCATCAACACATGACATTCGAGTGTTAATTCTTTCCTCTTTTTCTTTTCCTTTCCCTTGCAGCAGTTTTAGTTATAGGATCCTAAAACAAACTTGAAAAATTGAAAGATATTTTAGTATGCTATTTTTAACGATGCTTTAGATTTAATAAATTCTGTAAAATTAAAGGCTATTATTTCGAGCTCAAGTTATAATGAATGATGTGCTACACCTGAACACTGATGACAAGGATTTAGTATTGGGAAGTCAAATGATGGGTTTTATTAAAACAAAACAAGAGTAAAGACAAAACACACTATCCAATCACAGAATACCTAACTTGTAATATGCTGTTGCTGTTTTCATATAAATTACTGCAAATCTTGTTACTACCTCAATTATTAACAATGTTGCTATTATGATGATGATTACAACTTATAAATGATTTTCGCTACTGTTATGATTACTACCAATACATGACTGGTATTACTACTATGATCAATATCAATACATTATTGCTGTTACCATTACAATAACTAACAATTTATGATGCTATTATTATGATCAGAAATAAATTATTGATATTACTATTATAATTACTACCAACGTATGATTGATATAACGATATAATTACTAACATATATGTTGGGGGAAAAAAAGATTTCAGAACTGTAAGCATTAAATAATCCTGAATTTTTCCAATTTCGCGTTGTATTTGTACGAAAGAGGTCTAATCCTAAGAAAAAATAAATAATTGCCTCTGGACTAAATTTAGTTTAAAGTAACGCANTTGCTGTTACCATTACAATAACTAACAATTTATGATGCTATTATTATGATCAGAAACTGTTATGATTACTACCAATACATGACTGGTATTACTACTATGATCAATATCAATACATTATTGCTGTTACCATTACAATAACTAACAATTTATGATGTTATTATTATGATCAGAAACTGTTATGATTACTACCAATACATGACTGGTATTACTACTATGATCAATATCAATACATTATTGCTGTTACCATTACAATAACTAACAATTTATGATGCTATTATTAAGATCAGAAATAAATTATTGATATTACTATTATAATTACTACCAACGTATGATTGATATAACGATATAATTACTAACATATATGTTGGGGGAAAAAAAGATTTCAGAACTGTAAGCATTAAATAATCCTGAATTTTTCCAATTTCGCGTTGTATTTGTACGAAAGAGGTCTAATCCTAAGAAAAAATAAATAATTGCCTCTGGACTAAATTTAGTTTAAAGTAACGCAGCGAAAAAAAAACTGATACTGTGATAGTGTTCTTATACTGAGGTGGATGTTTGCAAGAATACTTAAGTTGGTTCTTCGTGTTGACTGACACATATGCAAAAAGAATACCACTGAAATACAAACTGCTCTTTTCTTCCTTGTAACAAAATATAAACAACACGTCAACAATCAAAGTGTATGAATACGTATATAATACATTTTTATTTTGATTGACTACTCGTTGAACGAGTTGGGTAGGACTCCGAAGTTTATCTGCGCGTCTAATATTCGTTATATTTCATAATATGGCAACAGTAAACTATTAAGTGGTCGTAACTAATACTGATTTAAACGGAAAAAAATATAAAAGAGTTGTAATCTAGTACTTTTTAATTCTATTGACATGAGCTCGATTGTTTTTTAATTTTAATTTTCAAAAATGTTCAGTTTGTACATTGATGGAATAATTCAAAGCCATAACTTTTAATTCAATTACCCATATCATTTTACAGTCAATTCTTACAATATGCAAAATATTACATTTCATGTAGTATATACTGTTTTAATAATACCATAAATTCTGCTGCACCTTAATAATCTTCGTTATATTTTATTTTTTAAGGCTTAACATATTCCAAAATATTCTATAATATTTTATGAGTACTAATTTTGCGACAGTATCGGAGAAAAAAACTACAATAATGTTCAAAGTATATATATACTCAATCTGTAGACAGTACTGTTTTGCCCTTTATATATATATATATATATATATATANCATTACAATAACTAACAATTTATGATGCTATTATTATGATCAGAAACTGTTATGATTACTACCAATACATGACTGGTATTACTACTATGATCAATATCAATACATTATTGCTGTTACCATTACAATAACTAACAATTTATGATGCTATTATTAAGATCAGAAATAAATTATTGATATTACTATTATAATTACTACCAACGTATGATTGATATAACGATATAATTACTAACATATATGTTGGGGGAAAAAAAGATTTCAGAACTGTAAGCATTAAATAATCCTGAATTTTTCCAATTTCGCGTTGTATTTGTACGAAAGAGGTCTAATCCTAAGAAAAAATAAATAATTGCCTCTGGACTAAATTTAGTTTAAAGTAACGCAGCGAAAAAAAACCTGATACTGTGATAGTGTTCTTATACTGAGGTGGATGTTTGCAAGAATACTTAAGTTGGTTCTTCGTGTTGACTGACACATATGCAAAAAGAATACCACTGAAATACAAACTGCTCTTTTCTTCCTTGTAACAAAATATAAACAACACGTCAACAATCAAAGTGTATGAATACGTATATAATACATTTTTATTTTGATTGACTACTCGTTGAACGAGTTGGGTAGGACTCCGAAGTTTATCTGCGCGTCTAATATTCGTTATATTTCATAATATGGCAACAGTAAACTATTAAGTGGTCGTAACTAATACTGATTTAAACGGAAAAAAATATAAAAGAGTTGTAATCTAGTACTTTTTAATTCTATTGACATGAGCTCGATTGTTTTTTAATTTTAATTTTCAAAAATGTTCAGTTTGTACATTGATGGAATAATTCAAAGCCATAACTTTTAATTCAATTACCCATATCATTTTACAGTCAATTCTTACAATATGCAAAATATTACATTTCATGTAGTATATACTGTTTTAATAATACCATAAATTCTGCTGCACCTTAATAATCTTCGTTATATTTTATTTTTTAAGGCTTAACATATTCCAAAATATTCTATAATATTTTATGAGTACTAATTTTGCGACAGTATCGGAGAAAAAAACTACAATAATGTTCAAAGTATATATATACTCAATCTGTAGACAGTACTGTTTTGCCCTTTATATATATATATATATATATATATAAAGAATATATAGACCGGTGGTGCTCTTAAGTCATTAGAAGAAGAAATATCATCATGGTTACATGTAAATGTGAATTGAACAGACAGCTAAAAAACTATTACTCATGCATATTGATGCTCACTCAGATGCATTTATTTTTCTTCAATTTTAAGTTATTTTGATATTTTTAAATAACTATATTTAAAAGGTATGTATCAGGAAAAGCTGAATAGCTCCGGTAAAACGTAACTAGGTGCAAAAGAAAAGTATTTGAATGTACATCATATCATATCTAAATCTAATTTCCATTTATAATCTGTTTTAACCTGCTTTGATTTTCCCTGTTAATCTGCTATTCTAAAAAGTAACTTTCATGGACTCCACTGAATAAGCCGTCTACGACGTCTACGAAATTGCTGCTACACAAAATAACAAAAAGATAAATTATGTCATGCCTGACTATATTAATTTTCAAAGCATGGTCTTAACCAAAATATTAACCTACTTATTTGTGATTTATTATGTAATTTCCAATTCTTCTTTAGATCAAGAATCCAAACTGACTTTTTTTTTCACTTACCATATTCCAATGATCGGATCGAGACCAAATGTTTCTAAATCTGTTACTGTTTTTATTATATCCAAAAAGTAGAAAATGCTTTTCAAAATGTCTGATCATAACATGATTATAGGATATGATTATATACATACGCTTCTGAAGAGCATTATAATCGACCCACTATACAGCTTTACAACTCAAAGAACTTTATAATAATTCATAAGCTTCAAATTCCATTGTGTGTAAGATTACAAGATTACTATAACTTAGTTTTGGTGAATAAATTGTTTGTCCCAGCAAGATTACTCTGAAGTACCCATCGGTAGCCTAGGCGTTACTTTGCAATAAAATCTCGTGTTATCGGCAATGTCTATAGGAAATTCTTGACAAACAAACAAAACACACCCACAGCGGTTGATCTAATCAATCTAAAAATTGGTTCCATAAGCACCTGTTTCTTTTCAGTTAAGTTAACCTCTTTTACACTAGCAAATTGTAATCGAAGATATTGATCAAAATACGTAAATATCATCACAGACCACATATTACAGCTTTCACAACATGGTGCGTAATTTCCTGAAAACGGAACATAAAAAATCTCATCTTTAAATCTCTTGAAAATTCTGAACTTTATGGACTCAGAGGAAGCCATAGATGTAAGAGCTTTATCATGTCATGAGTCGTAAGCTTTCTCCGAGCTACGAGAGATAATTCTCCCATCGTCGACGATGGGAGAAGTATCTCTCGAAACGTAGCTCGATAAAAGCTTACGACTCATGACTTTAAATCTCTTATTTAATTTTTGAAACTACTCCATATTACCACTTTATTTTTCATAAATTTCGACTTTTTTTTTGATCTACGACACAAGGCCTGATCCACGTCCTTTTTTCTGACTCAAAAGAGTAATCGTCAACTATTAATATGAACGATTAATAATTACGCAAGGTAACTTGTGTATTGAAATATTTTCGTCAATGGAATACAACACAGAAAAGTAACAAAATCTTTGATAAAGGATGATTGTTAATTAAAGTCAAAAACTGACAAAAGGTGTGACCCTGACGTGGCATATTTTTTATGGCAAGTGGCGTACACTCTCCTCTCACAAAGCTATCGTTTCTAACGATCGTATAGAACACCAAATGCAAATAGAATATAGATTACAGCCTTTGAAAGTTGCAAATTTAAAAAAATATTTTTTGACACGTGCAAACCTTCAGTAATAAAGACCTTTGACCAGACTGGCACTTCTCTGTTCACGTGGTTTGATATATCGACAGAATCTAGTACACTCTTGCATAAAAAAGTTGTCTCGGTACCTACGCTATTGTCTTATAAAAATATCTAAGTGACAGTCCAGTTTTAAAAGGCATAAGAAAGGTACAACGTTTATTGTATTCAGGGTTCTGGTTCGAAACATGTACCAAAATGCGTAAGAAAGTAAGAATTAGAAAAGCGTTTCTCGAAAAGATATTCAAGCCCAACCAGCAAAACTGGAAGTTGAAATGAGATTCATCCCAGTCTGGTGGTATCTCATCAGGCAGCAAAATTTTTATCTAATTTGTAATTCTACTTTTCTTAAGACCTCATTGTAACCAGCACGCAACACCAATAAAATAAAAATTTTGGTTCTTTTTAAACATATGATATAATGTATATATATAATATCATGGACCACAAAAACAACAAACGAAGCAGTCCTGAGACAGGTTAAGCAAGAAAGAAATCTCTTGAAGAACATCAGAGCTAGACAGGCTAGATTCTTGGGGCATGTAATGCGAAAAGGAAAGTTTGAACACTTGTCTTTAACTGGAAAATTGATGGGAAAAGAGTAAGAGGACGACAACGAAGGAAATACCTGCAGCAACTAACACAAAAACCTAATGTCTTAATACAGGCCACGTACAACAGATCAGAATGGAGAGTATTCATTAAAGAGGCCGCCGATGGCTGGAACAGCTTCAATGAAAGAAGAAGAAGGTCTTCCCTGGTTTCGTTGCCTTGAAAATAACACCCGATGACACACAAAAAACTCGTTACTCTTAATTGGCAGTATAAAGCACCAGGGTTTAGAACCAGATTTCCTGTCGATTTACGGAATCATGGTTTGATTATTTCACTTTATCGTAAAATAGATTTGATTTTTGTTGAGGTTAGTTGGACATGTCTTATATGGAAAAATATTAGTAGCCTTACTGTAAATATGTTGTGTGTGTGTGTGTGTGTGTGTGTGTGTGTGTTGTGAGTGTGAGTATCCGGAGAAATATATAATTTCAATATAAGCTAGTTATTAGGTAAAAAGAAAGAAGGAAATGGAATCTTGACTATGTGCCATAACTATCAGAATCATGCAAACATCGGATACTAAATTAAAAGTACCAGTGATCAATTAGCAAATGGGGCGATCAATGAGCGATCAATGAGCGATCAATGAGCGATCAATGAGCGATCAATGAGCGAACAGTGCTACTAAGTTTGTGAAACGTAAAGCACACTTTTAAATTTAGTCAAAGCCAAATTCTTAATAAACGCCTGATTTGGGAAACCTGAGAGTAACTCATATTTGTCTCATGACCTGTAAACACATATTGGTAAACAGATTTATTCAGCAACTTCATTATGGAAACAGGTGTAAAATCTTGCACCTTGGCTTTGTATTTTTTGTTGTGTAAAAAGTCTTTTTATTCCACCAATTTACACTGGTCCCAAGTACCAGCTCTTTCTACAATTCTAACATGATAAGAACCCCATTGAACTAATTGTTGTCTTGATGGATTTGAAGTTTGGCACTAATGTAAATGGTCTTTTGTCTCAAAACTTTACTACGCTTAACAGCTGTTTCAATTAATGTAGGTGACTGTTTTGATTGGTGAGGGAAGTAAACAATCTAAAATAACAACAAAGGAGTACTACATCATCATTTTTCTAATATTCTCAAAAATAACATGTAGCATCCTGTAGAAATAACCTAAAAATTCTTTCTTTACCTTGTCAGTTTTTCTGGTTTAACAAACTGTGTGCAAAACTCTTTTCACACTTCACTCCAACCCCAACTATCAAAACCTACTTGGGGCTACGGGGGGCTTTACTTATGTAGATCCTGGGCAATAAATTTTGTCGATGTCTCTTTTACTGGACGAAACACCGTGCAACCGTATTATCAATAAACACAGCAAGGAAACAGAAGTTTGATTTGTATTACCGCGATCTTTGTCAAACGATTCAATTCATATTTACAATAAGTACAAAGAAAGTACACCGAACTTTGCAGATCATGTTTATGACCCGAATCTTTCATGAGGGGGTTGGGAAAAGTTAATTTTGATCACATACATCTGTAGCACAGGTGTGAATAATTACGTGGTGTGATTTTTGCAGTAAGTACTAAAAGGGTGACCAACCTCCGAGCATTTATTTCCTGTTTCGCTCACAACAGCCTAGGGCAAAAAGGTTCGAAAAACACCAGTGTCAAACTACATTTGTCTACTTCTATTTAATCAGAAAAATTGGCAAATGTGATGAGGCAAGCTGGACGGCTTCGTGTTGGTCATTGCTACAACAGAAGCCAAACGATTTTCGATGTGACAATAAAACACTGGAAAGGTTTTTAATGATGAATTGGGACACAAATTTTGGTAACTGTTTATTTCTCCATTCTAGCTTAAACCTAAGAAATTTTAAGTATTCCCTTGCTCTTTATTTCCAATTTAGTTTCCTAGAAAAGTATATTCCCAAATTATGCCCCATCATAACGCATAAAAAAACATCAACATCTTTATGTCATTAACATCATCAACAACATATAATTATCATTACCACAGTTGTCATTACCGCTGTCGTTATTATTAACAATGGCTCTTCCCACTCAACCATATAGTCGGTTTTGGGGGAAGCTGCTTCATTGTAGTAAACTATTCATTCAACAAGTTTTTAATCATCAATGTTTGGATAGGTTTACGTGAATTAATTTTTTTACCTTTTCCCAAGTATTTCAAGCTTTTCAGAAAAGGGATAGTGGGGTCAAAAATTTTAAATCTCCAAATCCAGAGGTTTTCAAATCAGAAAACACATGGTGCAATTATTTTTATCGTTTGAAGTAGAATTTTTCTCTCACTTTGTGTCAAAGTTTTAAAAGTTGTCGTTCACGAAACGCCATTTTTACCTTGATCTGGTTTCGAAAGTGAGAATTTGACGTGACATACACAATGCAAAAACAAGTTACTTTGTTAACATCATGCCAAATATGGCCAAGCTTAGAAAACATAGTGAAACGAATCACATACTTTTGAAGATATATAGTTAAGGAAGACCATATCTACTTTACACAGAATAAACCAAAGAAGAACTTGCTACCGCTTAAATAGCAAGACGACAAGAAAACTTGGCATCAGGGCCACATTAAAATTCATCATAACCTCCATAAAGTCTGAATGAAAACCAAGTTTCCTCGGTACTGGGTACACTTGTAATAAATGCAATGGTATATCTAAAACTAAAGATTGTGTTTGTTGCAGAAAACGTCTGGTTCTGTAACCATTTTTCTTTTTCTTACCACGGTTCACCTGGCATTAAGATTTTGCTACAGTTAGTCTCACAAGGCCTGTCTGACAGTAGGTTTTACTTCAGTTGAAAAAATTAAAGAATTTGAGCGAATAAAGTTGTTGGGAAAGAAATTACGAACAAGTTGACACCTTATTAAATAACTGTGGCTGTCGTTTTGGGTTAGTTTTCGCTGCAGCTGTGCAAATTGGTCAACCTGAACGGGTGCACATTTTTTTTAAAACGATGCCAGGCTTTCACCAAACAAGTGTAACTGTGAAGTGATGGGCAATTTTTGCAAGGACGATGGTCACATCGTCAGCTGCAATGAAAACAAACCATTTAAGTGTGAAGCCTCGTAGTCTTGGTCGGGGAACAGTAGATGAGATTTGTGATCAGCAACCACGAGTCTTTTTTTCACCATAAAAACCGGAAGTCAATTTATTCTACCTTTTCTGGCCAAAACATAACACAGGAAATGATGTAGATAAAATTTACTGCTTAACTAAATCAGTTAAGAATTTAGCATCATTCTGACTACCAATTCAGCAAACACCAATATCTTCTTGTCTTTTCTCGATCACTTTGTGTTGAAAAAATATTCTAAAACGTGACTGGTCAAAAACAAGGCGCGCTAATTCACATTGAAACCAAAACTTTTTTCTTTATTTCTGTGTACATTTCTGAAACAGCGAAACATTCCAAAACACGAAAGGATAAACTTAGACTAATGAATTCTATTTTTCACCCCAAAAAATACAGGAACACAAGATACCAATAAATAATCCAGTAATGTCAGGATAAATATCCATGGACACAACTTGGAATTAACAGTTAACAATGAACTTACCCAATTTCATTGTGGGTAGCTGGAGTTTAAATATTCTACTCTACACGTTATTTCTAACTTGTTTCTAGTTGCAATCCACTGGCGAAATTGTGACGCAATTTAACGCTCTCTCCGCTTCCTTAGCTTATTCTTCTGAGGTGCTTTCTAGCTTTTTAGGGTCCGGGATGCTGAAGAAATTCGGCTTGTGGATTCTTGTCATGTGGTTGCAGGCAACTCTCTCTCAGCGAGACATTTTCTTGAATGGTATTAGTAAACAAGTAATTCTCCTCAAAGATTCTGCACATGTTGTTATACGTATCTAACGTTGAATTTTCGATTTCAAAACTAAAACTTTTCTGATAACGGCGTTTTGCCACAAACGAGGAAAACGAAAAAAGTAGCACCTTCCACTTTGAGGAGCGGAGAAAACATATTTTGATCAGAAAAAAACAATTAAACTACCCCGTTGCTAGCAGAAAAATTTATGGATGTGTGTTCTTTTATATTTTGACTGCACTTGCCTTTTGGCACTTGTTTTGCAATGCATTACTATTCATTCAACCATCTTTGATATTGGACTTAGAAATTAAATATTGTGCATCACTTGAACAACAACAACAGAACAACAACTTGGAGACAGAAAAAGATAGAGGAAGATAACGAAAAACTGATCTTACAAACTGTTAAATAAGTGGATTTTAGCGCAATGTCGACAAACGACGGAAGGCGTATTTGATATATAGATGATCGCCAATGTCATGAACTGATAGGGCACCTATACAAAGAGACATCACTTGTGATTTCATGGTTTCAAGCCAACATATAATTGATATTCCGTACCTCCAATTCAAACCAGCCTTTAAAGAAACATGCCGATACATGCAAAGAGAAACGGTCCGTGAAACAGTTCTTTCCGCATCATGACAAAGAGGTAACGAATAGATAACGAACAAGGTTAGAAATAATGTTTCATGAAATACAGTATAATGATGCAGGAGGCAGAAGTTCTCTCTGCAAAGATCCCAACCCCGATTATCTAAATATTCAATTATTACTATGTTATATCATTTAGGACACTACAATTAAAAACAATTTATCTTCTGATCCAAAAATCTGACAATGCAATTGATGAAAAATAAATATTTTATTGTTAATTAAATATATTTGATATTAGTATTAATGTAAATCCTGTCATGCTTAACCAAAGAAAATGTCATTTAAAGTCATTTTGTGACTTTAAATGACAATTTAAATTGTAAACAAATCCTGAAATCAAAAGTGTTGTTACCATTTAAAAATTTTAAAAAGAACGAAAACATATATTATTGAACATAGGGATGAAAAAAAATTGTTGTGACTACAGAAATGACATTGCCCGTAATTTTTTTTCGTTTATTGAAATGGGAAACCAGCTTATAATTAACTACAAGGTCGTCGTTTAAAGGTAGTGCCATTACGCCAGAAAATTATTATTATTATTATTATTATCGTTAAAATCTGTTTTCATCACAGGCAGATGTTATACAGAGTATTTGTAAGAGAGCCCGTTACAACAAGTAACCAAAGGTCGCTCACATTCTTTCCCTAATTCAGTACTCCAGTACTTTTCTTAAAATTCTTGCTGTTCCTAATAGTGTAGGTTTTTGGGTCAGTGTTGTATCTATCTGTATTCCTAGTTTCTCTATGTACTTTTCAAAGTTCTTGGTTACGCTTCGGAGGGCCCCTAAGACTATTAGAATCACTACAACCTTCTTAAGATTCCAAAGTCTTTGAATTTCTCTCTTCAAGTCCTGGTATTTTTCAATCTTTTCTTGTTCTTTTTCCTGGATCCTTTTGTCCCCTGGTATGGCAACATCAACAATAACTGCAGTTTTTGTATTTTTATCCACAATGACTAAATCTGGCCTCCTTGCTTCAATAATATTGTCACACTGAATATTCATGTCCCACAAAAGCTTATGACTGTCATCCTCTATCACTGCCTGAGGGGTGTGTTCATACCATTTTTCAGTTCTATCGAAATTCAGTTTGCCACAAAGCTTCCAGTGTATTACTTTTGCAACATTGTCATGGCGTCGTTTGTACTCCTTTTGAGCCAGCTTTTTACACTCACTCACCAGGTGGCCTATTGTCTCTCCTCTTTCCCCGCACATTCTACAATTAGGGGAATCTGCAGTCTTATCAATATGGAACTTGATGTAATTTGTCCTAATAGCTTGCTCTTGAGCTGCAAATATCAACGCCTCCGTTGTTGCCTTCAAATCAGATGCTACTACCCAACTCCAAGTTTTTTCCTTATCAGTAGACTCATTTTGATC
>RDPX01000229.1:1237613-1272178 GCA_003991215.1 Morbakka virulenta
TTTCCATTTTTTCATACTGTTTAGCAGGAACTGTTTAGTGTTTTCAGCGACTCCAAACAATTCTAGGCACTCATCGATCCAGCTATGTGGGATCATATCGTACGCTTTACGATAGTCAATCCAGGCCATTGCCAGATTTGTACTCCGTCGTTTACAATCTCTCAGGATCGCCTTGTCTAACAACAACTGGTCTTTAGTCCCCCTACTGTTTCTCTTACATCCTTTTTGTTCATCAGGGAATATATCTTCGTCCTCTAAAAACTTATAAAGGTGTTCGGATATAATTCCAGTCAGCAATTATTATTATTATTATTATTATTATTATTATTATTATTATTATTATTATTATTATTATTATTATTATTGCAAAAAGCACAGAGGCATTTGTGTTTGCTGCTTAAGAGCAAGCATTGAGGACAAGGTTGGCGCAGTCGCAGTGGGATGGTGGTGTTAGTCCTATGTGTCGCATCTGCGGAATTGAATCTGAGTCAGTTTGGCATGTTGCGTGTGGGTGTGAGGTACTGGCTCAGAAGGAGTACAATGTCTGGTACCTTAAGGCCTGAACTGCCTGAAACATTTTGACTGCTAGAAGATTTGGGTGTCAAGATAAAATCAATTTGATTTTGAGTTTTTTCATCTGGTGATGTGCATGTGTAAAGTTTCCGTTTCTTGAAAAGGAGCCATCCATTTATAACGTTCGCACTGAGGGGGAAGGGGGCGAACGAGGGGGTATCCTAAAAAACGAACAAAAGCGAACAGGGCGGAGTGGAGTTCACAAAGGGAGAATGTTTACTTTTAAAAAACATTTTGCATACATTACTCACAAAGTAGCGACAGCGAAAGACAGGTGTGCAGGTGTAATTACTCTGATCCAGTTTTACACATTTTTTGTTTGTTTCTATGGATATACTTTTGTATTCGGCTTGTATCTGATTATAATTGCTTTCAGTTCTCACAACAATAGCCTGGCGTCAATTTTTTACTTTTCGAATTTAACCACGTGAGCTTCTATAAAAGAAGAATCATTGACATAATTTTAAAGTTATTTATCGAAATGGCAACTACCAACGACGGTCAAAAAGAGTATAACGTACGTTCGCAAGGGGGGGGGAGGTTACTTGCCAGCGAACAGGTGCGAACAATGGGGGAGGAGGCGAAAAATGGTCAATTTCGTGCGAACGTAATAAAAGGATGGTCCCAAAAGGAATTTGTGACCATCAGGTCATTGTGCATGCAAAATTCTGCCAGCATTTGATCTCCAGGGTTAGACGTTCCAAGGGTAAACTAGACAATTGTATCTGAAAAAATTGAATTCAGGTTGCCTATTTTACAGTTGAAGTTGCCCATGATGAAGATATGATCTCGTTTTGGTACTTTGTTTACAAATCTCTGGACTTAAGTCATAAAGCTCGTCTACTTGTCTGTCATCATGGTCTGAAGTTGGGAAATAGCATTGGATAAGAACTATTTTAGAGAATTTTCCTTTTACATTAAGCATTGCAAGACGGTCAGAAATAGGTTGGTAGCTATCAACAAGTTGTAAATGAGATGTATGTACCAGAACGTCTGCACCATTTGACCAAGACAACCCGTTGCCAGAAAGGAGCAACTGGTACTTACTCTCATCTCAATTTTCCATTTTTGATTCATTTACTTTTGTTTCCGTAAGGTCTATGATGCTCCAATTGACTTTCTCTAGTTCTTGTATCATCATATCCAGTGTTTCACCATTCAGGTCATTAATGGCTCCAGTGTTGTATATCCCAACAAACATCACGTGGTTTGTTGTTCCTCTGTTCGCATGCTTCATGCCTGTCCGAGGCTGCAGGCATGAACCCCTGTTCCCCCCTGTCACATCAGTCCGGGGATGTTGATGTGTCCCTGTTTGCTGCTGTGAACCAATATTGGTTGCCGATGTAACAAGATAAAGCTTTACGGTAGCGGCACTATTATGTCGATCTGACGAAAATCACTTGGGAGGTGCCGAGCAGAGTTAGACTTCCCCCTGCCCATGAGACAGATTTAACTCCTCCAAACATCAACCCAGTATTTCAAGGTCTCAGACTAGTTTAGGCTACAGTTCATTATATAAATCCAGAACACTGGCTGTTTGGTCAACAAAGCATATTACTGCTTACGAATAGTAGTACAAATTTGAAACAAATTAATAAACATGCATTCAACTGGTATGTTAATAATCAAGCTTTCAACACTACATTGAAGCAGTCTTTAACTCTTTCAATGTGTTGTAGAAATGTACCATGAAAGTGTGAGCTGAGATTAATTTCTGGAGATATCAAAATTTGATACCTTAAAATAGATCAGATTCTAAATTTACAAGACAGGAAGTTATTCTTGAGCTAAAAATAGGGAAAATTATTTCAAAACACAACAAAAGCAAACAACATGGTTTAAAACCACGTGATCATGGTCGTCGCCTGGCATCAACAAATGAAGGTGTAATTTAATGAATGAGGTACAAATATCAGATGTGGCGACCTGGCATTCTATTATTCTCTGAGACAAGTACCCAAATCTCCCGGAGTATCGCTGACAAAATGACAACATTATCAAGGGAATTAATAGAAGTCAAGAGGGAAAAAATATCAAAATGCGCTGCTAAAACATTAAATGAAAAGATTAAAACATAACTACTAATGAACTAAAATACCTCTTTTTTTTTTAGTTTTTAACATCATTTTCCCCCAGTAATCGGGGCTCAGACGGTGCCCTTCAGAGGGACTTTAAATTATTAAAATATCTCTGAACCATTACAATTCAGGGTGATAATGTGAAATGATATCCTTTCTAATATCGTTCATGTTCTCAAAATACATCCGAAGGATCACTTGACACTTTCACAGCTCAACGAAAAGAATGCAGATTCCAGTATTTCTTTGAACCTCACGTGGTGAATTTCGTCAAGTCTTTGTATTGATGTGATTTTTCAGGCTTTCAATACACATGGATCGACTTCATCTACGTAAGATATGATGACCGGCTTTGAAAGCAAACGAAAACTGCGTATGAAAATGCTTTTAGCAACTTTATGATAGCAGTAACCTTCACGACTACAAGTATGTTCGCAAACAAAGTCTTGAACTTGACTGAAACTTTCAATAAATTAAATTGATCCTCAGTTTCATTTCCCTATGATGAAATACGTGGCTTCGAGTTTTAACAATATAGTATAGCCACAAGATTTACCCAACTCCAAAATAGGAATACATTTATGCAGCATTTTTTCCAAATTATACTATAAGCACCCCCTCCTCCAAATAAACACCCCTCCTCCGAATAAACACCCCTCCTCCGAATAAACACCCCTCCTCCGAATAAACACCCCTCCTTAAACATTAAAAATTATAAGAGTGGTCCGGGCACCTTTTTCAGTTTCTATAATAAACAGCTTAGTTCATAACTCACTAACTAAACAGACCAATATACAAAGTATTGACATGCTTACCCAGAGCAGCGGTATTCAAAGTGACTTGGCACAGCTTTGTCTAAAGCCGCGGAGAATTTTTTCCAGTGTTCTTCACTTATTTTTTAGTACGATAGCATGTCTAGATAAATTTACAAAGTTAGGCAGATTGCTTTCATATTTTTCTGCCTGACATCTGCGAAGTCCAGTATTGTTGCCATTTTGGCTGCACTGTATCCAAAATTATTACTGCGTGCAATTTTGTTGTTTTGAGCTCGAGTGCTTTATACACAAATCATGCATAAAAACATTACTGTCTAAGAGACTATATGTCAGCGCTATTTTGTTCGCCACTAATTTAACATTTAAATCACTTCAGTGTGTTTAGGCTTAATTTCGGTTACAGTTGCTTTGAACAAAAAATGCATGCTGAAAATAGCTGTGTAAGAGCTTTAATATCAATAGGTTAAGCCAAAGAAACATGTACTGAAATTCCTCGTGTCTCCAAGCTTATGTCTCATGCCTTAAATATTGTGACAAGAAAAAACCAAAGCCTTTTTTATAGGAGATCAATAAAGATTTATATGAAAACGGGACAAAAAAAGTGAATCGGATAACAAGGAAGCTTTGTGTTTATGTGCATGATCCATAATGTTGTAATAAATAGATGTATTTATCTATTTATATATTTATTTCATATATTATTTATGTACATTTAAAAACTTCTCTTAATTTTACTCGATTAAAAACATCCCTGAATTTGAACTGGGGAAACAACAGTTTGGCCCAACTTGACTGAAATGAGCAAGGGGGTTAACAATGGTGTAAAAAGCCTGGTTTGTTTTCACACAGAATAAATCTATTTCAAGACGTATATTTTTGTGTGTAATATTGTTAGAACCTATTCGACGACAGATATAAGAATATTAAAAGTAAAAACCCCAATCACCCTAAAATCAATAAAACATACATTACTCGTTGCATCTGCTACAACATAAACCTAGTGTAAAGCGCCAGTGAGCGTTCTTTATCAAAGGAATTCACGCCAAAAACCCATCTGAGTGCCTATGTCGCATCCACTTATCTATACTTGAACAAATATGTTATACCTATAATTATCTCTATTTTGAATTGGTAACGCTTCATCACCCATAGCTTACTGGAGTGAACTCCTAGTAGAAATTCAATACATAACAATCAAAGTTTTGCGCAGTATTTTCAAATATTAATTTTAAGCATAATAACATCATTAAGATAGCAAATAATAATAATACAGTTTAAATTACGTCGGTTAATCATTCTTAATGAAAAACGTAACTCTCACCTTTCTTAACTCCTGCGTGCAGTAACTGTTAGAATTGGGGTTAACTGGCCTTGTACTTCCTTTAAATGTCTAAAAAGGATCCAATGGTATTCGAGTGAAAGAAACCCCTAAAAACAAACGAAGCGTGTGACTGTGACTCAAAGTGAAGTAATATATTATGATATAATCTAACGTCAACATTTGTGTTTCGTGCGCAAAACGACGGTAAAGGAGCAAAATTACTTTTGCCTATCGTGGCTTGCAGTCATTAGCAGTGTGGGTAACCCAGGGTTATGTTTCATCACACGACAAAACGTTTCAATCGACCCACGTTGGTCACAAAAAAACAGTTTTGAAAACACGCCTTACGTCTACAATACGATTGGTTGCACAAACAATTGTCACTTAATACATGTATAAAGATATGTTATCAGTTTCTACATCAGTTCAGCAGGAGGTATATTAATAAATAACTATTAATAAATATTGCTACCCAAAGCCATATGCCTTGTTCAGTGACGTGTGCCAATGGGCCAGCTAATTAAAGTTTGCAATGTTATCGGGAAAAATTTCTTGTTTTCCGTCCAAATGTTTCTACTTTCTTTCTAATTCTGATCCCTGTGAAGTCATGAAATTGTGTCTTCTTAATAGAATAGAAAGATATACCGAAGAACGTGTTCTCTGTCTTTTGAAAGATCATTAGTAACATTTTCTAAATTATGGTTTGAAATTTCTGTGCCCAAAATGATTGTTCTCAAATAAAATCTTGCTTATTATTAGAAATGAATGAAGCACCGAAATTCAAATCAACGACTTGATTTTTCCTCCATTTGTTTTAAAGCTCAGATTATGACACTTATGTTGTAAATGGAATTATTGAGCAATTAAGAAATCTCTATATTTCATGATATGTTCTCTTTTTATGTCTTTCTTAAATATATTGCTATGTTTTTCTCTATCCCCAGTCTCCTTTATTTTTATTTAAGTCATTCACAAAAGTACCGTATTTCCTCTAATGACCCCCCCGGGCGCTCATTAAATGTTCGTTGTTTTGGGGGGGGCGCTCATTGGAGGAAGGCGCTCATCAGAGGGAGACGCTCATTAGAGGGAGGCCCTCATAAAAGGGAGGCGCTCATAAATTTTTTATATTTTATTCAGGTAGCTGATTCAAAAAGAGGCAGTTTTAAAATGAAATGAAGGTCTAAGGAAAGAAAAAAGACGGGGAGAATTGTATCAACTGTGCCTGAATTTGAGTTGGTATATAAAAGCAAATTTGCGTGTGCAATTAAGGGCCATCATTTATAAAAGAACAATTTGGGTACCAGTAATCGGAGAGAGATTAATTTGTCTGAAAGATTTTAGATCAGAGGCAGAGTTGTTTGATAAGCATGCTGTTGCTGTTTACAGAAAAAAAAGATGATGACAAAAAGCATCTTCTGGTGTTATTTGACTGGAAAGTGAAGAGAAATATCTTGTTGAAAACGGAGAAGAATAAAAAAATAAAACATACCATATCTGAGTTATGAAATTGCTAGTATAAAGTTATGATACAATTGCGTTACAATAAATAATAAAGAAGGGTACAATACAGTATCTACGCGTCTAGATAAACCAATATTGTCCCAGCAGTGTCTTCGTGTCTAGAATTTAAAGGCCACCAGCGTTTTCAGTGACATGATGCTTTAGAGATTGAATGGTCTAGACTACTTTTATCATATCTGAGACAGATCTGTGTCTGTCCGTCTGTCTGCCTGTTAGTCAGCCGCTCAGTCGGTCAGTCAATCTGCTTAATATTACTCAAGAACGATAAAACTTGCTTCAGAGAGGAAAAAAGCCATAGCGAGGGCATAAAGGGGCCCAATTTTTTATATTCACGTGCCATTTTTTATACAAACACTATTGCGCATGTGCAGGTCTAGTTTCAAGAGCAGAAGTTGACTGCAATAAAAATTAACTGGCAGAGAACACTAATTATCTGGGTAGTTCCTCTACAATATACGCCAAAAAATGGCAAATGGCAGATGTGGGGCTGGAATCAAGGTAACAAAGTGGAGAGTATTAAATGTAAAACATGAGATTGCTAGACTGGGTATAAAAATCCTTGGAGTATGTGAAACCAGATGTAAAGGCATGGGCAACTTTGTACGTGAAGTACATCACATGATATATTGATGGGGTGAAAAGCATAAGAGAGGGGTTAAACTTACACTAGATAAGGAAAGTGCAAGATGAGTTCCAGGTTATTGGCAGATATCCGACAGAGTATTATTGATGAAGTTGTAAGGAAAACCATTTAATATTACCATGATTGTGGGCTAAGCACCAACATCAGAGAGTGAAGAGGATGAGATTAAGTTTCATGAAACAGTTGAACAGGCTAGACGCCAATGCAAGTCACAAAAGGTTATCATCTTAATGGGCGACTTGAATACAAAAGTGGGATGTGAATAGGATAGTGGAGCGCTACAGAAACATGGACTAGGGAAACAGAACGAAAGAGGAGAAAGATTTGTTGAGTGGTGTATATCGAATGGGCAGATTATAACAAACACATGGTTTGAAGAACACCCAAGGAGATTGTGGACATGAAGAAGTCCAGGAGGTGATGTAAAGAACCTGACTAACTATATGTGGTAAACAGGCCAGCCAATGTAAACTACCAGTTACTAAGAGGTTTGACACCAAAAATAGGCTTAAATATCGTCTTATAAATAAGTAACATATTACCTACAAGAACCCCCCCCCCCAGCAACATAGTAAATAGTCAATCCTCTTGTTGCATGGATTTTGAAAGAACTCTTAGAATTATGGATTCCCTACCAATTAATATTGTTATCTTCAATTCTGTTACCATTCTCTTAAATACCTGTTTTCGATCTTACCGTTCTCTGCATATTTTCCCGCGTAAATAAAAAAGGAAAGCGAAATTCATCCAAATACACGAAATTGTCAGAGGGAATATCTTGACAATAAAGATGAAAACAGTTAGTCAAAGTCACTGATTTGCCAATGTCGGACTGAATATTCAAAACTAACACAATTGGAACGAGAACGATACGTAACGGGAACTGGTTTACTTTCTACTCCCTTGACCGACGCAAACCTCTTGTCACGAAAATGATCTTAACCACACCACCCCTCTACCGTAATGTATTTTTCAAACGACCCCTAATGTACAAAACTAGATTATGGATACAGTATATGCATAGATAAAAAACCATTGAAGCACAAAGAAGCAACGATACAGAGACGGTGTAAGCCAATGGACTGGTGATACATTTGTAACAAGGGTGATCCCCTGTGACCACCCTCAGTTATCTGTATAGCTATATCAAAAGAAGTCTGCATTTAACACGAATGGAAACTAACGTAAAAGGGTGTCACGGCACTGGGCCCAATTTAAAAGCTGATCGTACCTTAANACAATCAACAAAAGATTTCGGTATGCAATCAAGCACAGTAAAGCCTACCTATTACTAGCTGTGGGAGTGAACATATACCAATGATATGTAAGATGAAGGTAAAGCTAAAGAAGATAAAGAGGCCAACATCTACACCAAAACCATGCTATGCACCACTGATGGAGGATACCAACAAAATGGAACAATTTAATGTGGCTGTCAAGACCGGTTGAGGCTCTGAAGGATGAAGGTAAGGAGTCAACCTGGAATAATGTAAAAGAATCAGCGGTAACAGCAGCAAAGAAAGTATTGCCAAAAAAAATTTAAAAAAAAGAATAAATGGATAACAACAGAGATACTGGATTTGATGGAAGAGAGGCACCAGACTCCGAATAGAGAAAGTCCGAAATATAAAGATGTCAAAATCCACTTCATGTAGAAGATCGCTGTAAATTGTATCTTGACTAAGACCAATACACCTGAGCCCCGTAACTCAGCTCTGCAGTTTCTTGGTAATAACCTAAAAGTCATTGACACATCTTCCTTTATGCTAGCCTACCCAGTTTCTTTTCCACTATCATTACTGACGACTCTTTCCGCTCCAATTTACTTCTCGTCACAAATGATATGCAACGTTTCGTAGTGGAGCTGACTGAAGATTTTGAAGCAAACTTGAAAGCTAATGCTAAACACAAATGGAATAAATAAAACTTCCTTATTGAAATGTTTAAATCAAGATGTTCCAGTGTCACGTCTGTAAAGCTTTTCATCATATCTAAGGGAATCATTGGTAATTCTTGTATCACTCCAACATAAATTTGCAGCTCTGTGGGGCTGAATGTTACAAACCGGTGGCATCTCTTTTCTTAACTTTCAGACACCACTATTCGTATTCTTTACTCTTATTTACTGTTTACTTTAGTTTTATGCAATAAACCATAGTTCAATCTTGATCCTCTCTATTATTAATCTCCATATACCATCTTTCTTAACAAAGCTATTGTTATTTTCTTACACCTTTTTATCATAATTCATTAGTAATCAGTATTGTTAGTAAGATAATTTACTTGTGGTAAACAGGCCAGCCAATGTAAACTACCAGTTACTAAGAGGTTTGAGAGCAAAAATAGGCTTAAATATCGTCTTATAAATAAGTAACATATTACCTACAAGAAAAAAAACCCCCAGCAACATAGTCAATAGTCAATCCTCTTGTTGCATGGATTTTGAAAGAACTCTTCGAATTATGGATTCACTACCCATTAATATTGTTATCTTCAATTCTGTTACCATTATCTTAAATACCTGTTTTCGTTCTCAACGTTCTCTGCATATTTTCCCGCGTAAATAAAAAAGGAAAGCGAAATNAAATTTACTTGTGGTAAACAGGCCAGCCAATGTAAACTACCAGTTACTAAGAGGTTTGAGAGCAAAAATAGGCTTAAATATCGTCTTATAAATAAGTAACATATTACCTACAAGAAAAAAAACCCCCAGCAACATAGTCAATAGTCAATCCTCTTGTTGCATGGATTTTGAAAGAACTCTTCGAATTATGGATTCACTACCCATTAATATTGTTATCTTCAATTCTGTTACCATTATCTTAAATACCTGTTTTCGTTCTCAACGTTCTCTGCATATTTTCCCGCGTAAATAAAAAAGGAAAGCGAAATTCAGAAGGAATGTCTTGACAATAAAGATGAAAACAGTTAGTCAAAGTCACTGATTTGCCAATGTCGGACTGAATATTCAAAACTAACACAATTGGAACGAGAACGATACGTAACGGGAACTGGTTTACTTCCTACTCCCTTGACCGACGCAAACCTCTTGTCACGAAAATGATCTTAACCACACCACCCCTCTACCGTAATGTATTTTTCAAACGACCCCTAATGTACAAAACTAGATTATGGATACAGTATATGCATAGATAAAAAACCATTGAAGCACAAAGAAGCAACGATACAGAGACGGTGTAAGCCAATGGACTGGTGATACATTTGTAACAAGGGTGATCCCCTGTGACCACCCTCAGTTATCTGTATAGCTATATCAAAAGAAGTCTGCATTTAACACGAATGGAAACTAACGTAAAAGGGTGTCACGGCACTGGGCCCAATTTAAAAGCTGATCGTACCTTAAAGCTATTGAGCTTTAATTTACAACTGTTTTTTGCTGTTTATTGCCCACAAACATTTGTATGACCTCCATTAATTCAAAAAATATTTTTATGCGATTTCCTCTACAAATAAAATGTGAATATTTCGATATATATAGTCCTCTGTGGAATGAATATATCAAAAACCTAACTGACGAGTTTTTACGTGGAAGTTATTTGACCTAAAGGACAAAGAGAAGACAATATTCAGTGTTGCAAAACAGACCTGTGCTTTGCTTTGAGCAGGGACTTTAACAGTATTCATGACATGTTCAAGTTCAGATTTCAACTCATTTACAATCAAGCGCTGCCTGTGAGTGGTATATCTTTTCCTATTTTGCTATATGATTAATGTCTCAAATCTGTTTAAAAAGGTCAATATCGCTTCAGTCTCGTACAAAAAAAACCGATCTGCCTTTTTACAGCAAATCAATGTAGAATATTAACTATAACATATTAAGTAAGTATTTTTTTTAATTCTAGTGAAAAGCAAGGTAACATTGGCCCATCCTTTCTACCATTGTCTTGGTCAACAACTGAAAATAGTTTCTGGCAGCGTTCGTCAAGTCAATTCGCAAAACGTTTGCTCTTTTTTATTGACGAAAGTTGCCATGATAAAATTCCCTACATTATTACTTTTGGAGGTTTAAATTTCGATTCAATTAATTTCTTTGAAATTTTAAACTTATTTTTGGAGTTCAAAAGACCTGTAAGATTGCAGCTCATCGGTCTATTTATAGCTTTTTTGTTTTTCAGAGCCCCAGCTTCTGACAGAAAACAAAGTTAAATTGTTCATCAGCCTCTTTTCCTGACAACCAATCAAAGGCCTCGGCATGGTATTTTTGTTTCCAGTCTCATCACATCTGCAGGGTAACAATGAAAAGACCACCGAAGCAAATAAAATAAAAGTATTTTTAAATACGTAATTAAAAACGCCTAAATTAAGCATTATTTTATTTAATCAAAACGCTTACGTGACTTACAACTTTTAAAAAATTGTACACACTAAGCAGCACCCCAAATGTGAAAGGTGTGGAAAAAACTCGAAAAAAAATCCCAATGCATTATTTTTTACAAAAAAGCATTTCCTATGATCTTTTTATGCTTATTTTCATTTTTTGTTTAGGGTTTTTTATTCTACTGTCAATTAAGCCTCAATTACATAAGAGTATTTCTATGCTGTGTCGCTTAATTATTTATACAGTTTATGTTCGTGTAGTAACGTAGATTATAATCTTTATTTTTCTTATAGTCTAGTTTCATTGTGCAATAATTATTACACATACATAAATAACACTTTTGTGATTAATTATTGGTAGCTTTTCAAGGAAAAGACCCCTATCCGCTACCTCTTCTGTGCTGTCTTGCAGTACTTTGTCAATAAAAAAAATGACTCGGAATTGTGATAATTAAAGAAATGCTTACTTTGTATTTTTCAATCTTTTTTTTTCTTATTAAGAATGAGGTTCTGTTTCGAGTTTAACTACAAAAGAGTCAATTTCAAAACTTTCTCGCTGTCTAGGTTTCTATTTTGAAATCACATGATCATCCATTAATTTTTAGCGCCAAAGTTTACACGGGTTTCATTAATTTTATGCGTTCAGCAGCTTCAACGTCTTTGGTGGATGGTTTTTTAAACACAAGACCAGAGATTATATAAGTGCAGTGCAAATTGAACTGTGTTTCTCCTGGGTAAGTTTCCAGACAGAGAACATAAAAGCAGCTTTTCCTATGCCTTAATGTCACGGAGGAAAAGGATATCAGGTGTGAGCTCTTTACATAAAAATTGAACGTAGGTATTTCACAAGTGTAATGTTATTTTTTATCTTTGAACAAACTAATTTAATATTAATTTGTCTTCCCTGCTCAAGTGTTTCGGCAACAAGAAAAAACTGATTGTTATCATTTCCCCCTGTTTTTCTTCAGCTTCCATTGATTTTAATCCTTTGCCGAGTCATATAACATAAGTCGGGCAATGGGGAAACGTTTTGTGCATTCAATTCTTGCTTGGCTGAATGTCTTTAGGTTCTGGTACATTGCTGTACGGTTGGTATTTCTTGTGGTGATGCATCAACAATAATAATACTCGCCGTAGCAGGTGTGCAGTGCCATTCAATACTATTTTCTGAAGTTCTTGTAAACAAGGGTTCCTGTACAATTTTCTAAGGATTTCTTTACCAGCTCGTTCGTGACAGTGTTAGTACTCCTATTCTGCAATCTTATTACATTCACCAAGAATGCTTAAGTATTTTATCAGCTTTATTATACAGGTGACAAGTTCTTCAGCCTGTTTTAGATCTTGCATTCAGTTCCGCCCAATGGCTTGCTTCTAGGCGCAAGTACATTGACGATGCACTTTCTCCTTATTGTTGTACATTAGACGATTGGCCATTACCTATTGCGTTGCAGTAGATAAGTTGTTTGCCAATTAATTTATGCCAAGTATTTTATCAGCTTTATTATACAGGTGTCAAGTTCTTCAGCCTGTTTTAGATCTTGCATTCAGTTCCGCCCAATGGCTTGCTTCTAGGCACAAGTACATTGACGATACACTTTCTCCTTATTGTTGTACATTAGACGATTGGCCATTACCTATTGCGTTGCAGTAGATAGGTTGTTTGCCAAGTAATTATCATGTAACTCCTAACTTTCAAAATTAAAGATAATTGCTGTAGTAATGAAATTGGTCAATACCTACATCAGTACAGCTGAAACAGATCAATACCTAAAATATTATTTAAAGCACCCAACAAGAGTTCAAGTGTTACAGCTGCATCAGTTAACCGCACTGCAGACATAATACTCTAGTGATCCACAGATTCCAATATCAAATTACTAAAGTTGACAGTTAATTTTGAAAGTTGAGTGAAATATTGAATAACCATCAGGTGCAAAAGGGTATGAAAAGGTTGAAAATTTGAAGCTCAACTCTTTAAAGGGACCAGTTTTACTAAAACTTGATGATAAAACAATCAAGTAATAGTTTGCTGTTGAGTATTCTCAGATTGAGTTCAATGACATGTCCAAAAAAATAACTTGCCAATGGTAATAACACAAAATTATGCTGTTAATGGAGCTTTGGATACATTTTTGTTACTGTATCATCAGGATAAATAACAAGTAGTTTCTTTAAGTCTTTTAAAACCTTTTGTAAAAAAATAATGATTCTTCGTAGCTAAACCAAACAGCAAACAACTAAGTTCAAAAATATAAGTATCTATGGATGGAGGCTTTTCTTATTTAGCGTTTCCTTACATGTATCACTGCATGGACTGATTAAACAATTAAAACAGAAAATAGTTCCAAACAAAATGACATGACAAAAGAATAACAAATTACCTTTTAAGATGAAATTCTCTCTAGGTTCTCTGACTTTGCATTTACTCTCAGTTGAGCTCAGTATTCGGTTTTGCAGTTTGTCTCAGAATTAACCTTCAGTTCTTAATCTTTACCTCCTTTGGCTTTTATGATTATGACCATTTGGAAATTTATGTCCATTAAAGCAACATAATGTTTGATGAGCTGTCTCATTGATTAACTAGCTGTAAAGAGAGAAACAAACAAAATGTTGTAAAAAGTCCAAAGGCGAAACTATATTCATTACAGTGCAATTAGGGGGATAAAATCTTACGACACCATGAATACATAAGAATTACAGAGCTTCTAAAAATGCTACAGAAACAAATAAATTTCAAATACATACTGTCTTACCCACGTTTCCCACCACTTTTCTACCTATTACGTCACCAGGATTTTAGTTGCCGGGGGGAAGCAAGGAAGCGGGTGGTGATTGCCCCTCAGATTTTTTCCAAGTTAATTTTAAAATTCTCCACTTTTTATCACCGTTTTTTTACCTTGTTATAGTTAGATTCGCCATTTCGTCAAGCCTAACTTTATATGGTCTACTTTAATTGTTTTACTCATTCTTTGTATTCCTCTCCTCTTTCAGAT
Source organism: Morbakka virulenta (assembly GCA_003991215.1). Taxonomy (NCBI): domain Eukaryota; kingdom Metazoa; phylum Cnidaria; class Cubozoa; order Carybdeida; family Carukiidae; genus Morbakka; species Morbakka virulenta. The sequence continues at coordinate 1,251,857 of RDPX01000229.1, forward strand.
TGTTTATTAATGATCTTCAATATCCTCCTGAAGACAACATTGAAATACCGAATAATATACTTTTTTTTCATTTTCAAGGAAGTCCTTTACAAATTTTTGTGAAGTTAAAATGTGAGGAAAATCAAAACGGAACATGGTCCAAGTCATTTTATTGAATTTCTTTCTATTTAATTTTTGATTTTCCACTTGAATTTCTCTTTACTTGCCTTTGTTGTGTTGGAGCAAATTTATGTCTGAGTTTTCTACTACTCCATTGAGGAGGCAGAGAATCTGCCTGAGAAAAAGGCGGTCTATATGATTAAAGGACCCGTCAAAACGGGGTAGGCACCAAGGGCAAAAGCACGTGACTGAGTTTGAGCTTATCTCTGTTAAGTCCCATCTGCTGTCGGCGACGGGGGAAAATTAGATAATAAATCTTATTTTTTACCACCCACAACTTAGTTACATTGTGACTGCTATTGGCAACTTTACAATGTGACCCGAGAGAACAACCTGTGCTCAGCTTCTTAAGAGTGCACATTTGATCAGCAGTTGTATGAATGAATACTTAAAATAAGAAAAAGAATAATATGGTCTTTATCTCTGTCTGTAGGAAATTGGGGGGTGACTTCTATTCATAAAAGTATTCACTACGTCCTCTAAAAACTACGAGACTTTCATTAAACCCTCATCTTGCACAAGTTGATTACATGACCAGTGGTTGTTTTACGGGGGCCAAAGAAAGCGGCCACGGGAGCGCACCTCCATATGTTACAACCCTTCCGATATGTCCGGGAGATTCCCAATTTCAGAGGTCGTCTCCCGACCTCCCGACAATTTCAAAATCCTCCCGCTTTTTTAAAAAACTTCTAATAGAATTAAAAATCTCGTTTTAAATAAAGAATAATCAAGATCACTGTTAACAGTTCAACCTCTTCGCAGCGCTCGAAACAATTCGATGTGATTAAATCACAACACAATAATAATTACGGCAGCCGATAAAGCAAGACGCCAAACGGTGATGTGTCTGTGTCTGGTTATTTTCTCTTTCTCTCTTTGCTATTTGGATAGGATGGCGCCACAACAAAAAGAGCCAAATGTTGGCGTGTCTGTTTTTCTTTATGGCTATGGTTGCTCTTTGTAACACATTCTTTTTTATGTCGCTGAATTTTTCTTTCGTGAACTTGTATTATTGTTTTAGAGATAAAACACGTGCCTCAGAGTTGTTTTAGTTAAGGAAGAAATGGCATCGACAAATGAAAAATACCAAACAAGCCATTCTGATGATTTAAATGAAAAATTTAATTTTGGTACAAAATATTCTTCACATGTGCCTGATATTTGGCGTTCGTCAAAAACCTTTTTATTATGAAAATGAGTTTTGAAACATCGACTTCAAATAATAACCGGAGACGCAAGGAACGCTTTGATTGGCCAATGTGGCGTTCCTTGTGTCAAAAGGACAAAGAACAAAAGAAAACTGTTCAAATAGGTGATCCAAAGTATCATGAAAAAGCCAAACACTACTGGACACAAAATCACACATTTGAAAATAAAAGGATTGTAGATGAGGAAGTCAAACACTGTTGCCACGTGCAGGGATTTCCACCTGCTTTGGGGATTTTGAGAAGTTTGTAGGTTGCAGGGAAAATCTACGGGATAAATCAAGAAAAGTAGGTAGTTTTCTTGAAATTGTAGTGATTTATATTTTTGCGGCAAAACTATCAAGTTGGGTTATTTTCGGCTTTGAACATCAATTATTACCGACTTTCCCTGTGGCAATTTCCGTTAAGGGCATAATTTGAGAACAGCAAGTTCAGAAGTCACGCCTCAAGGCAGAGTTATTTTTAAAATCATGCGGGAACGTAGGTGGAAACGTAGGTACATTTTTTTAATGAAGGGAATTATGGGTAGAATCAACACGGACATCCGCAGGCGGAAACAGGTAGAAATGTCCTGCGCAGTGTGCAGAAACAATATGGTGAGCATGGCAACACTAAGTCAACACAACAACAATGTCACTGAAGCTAAAATGTGTTCCAGCAAATTTGATTATGCTTAATACAAAAATGACCTCAGTTCTTCTTCATTTGCCACAGTTTTGGCTGCGTTTTAATGGCCCACAATCGAGCAAAATGCCATTTTTCGTTTTAAGATGTTTCCAATAGGTTGTTTGTGGTAAATTTCTTGTGCAAGGGTATCCAAAATTACTTTTATTTAACTGTAACGAGATGTATTATGACAAGGAAAACCAGAAGGGACGTCGAGGTTCATCTATTTTTCTAAAATGATCATAATCTCGCTGAAGAAACTTTCGTTTGGCACAGCATTTATACACAAATACTTCAAGTCAATTTAGAATGGTCTGGGAAATTCAAACAGATGACATTTATTGAATCTCTGAGGACATTTCATTGTATTTGTTCAGCCTGCCACAGGCCATGCAGATTACAGATTGAATTGAAAGAACAGAGCCACCATTACATGACATAAATCACATTTAAAATCTAACGTTCAGTTCGTTCCGTGGGAAACTGATTGCATTCCTTCCTGATTTGATTGAACACACAGTGCATTGGTAAGGTATTGTGTAAGTGATTCCTGTTGTGCAGTTAAGAAGCCATGAAACCAGCGTCAATTGCGTAATATCTACCCAATTGTAATTTTAATCCCATCAGAATATCTGTCTTAACACTCTGATCCCAGTTGATAAACTTGCTTTGTTTGAAGACCAGACATTTTCTTCTCTTCAGTTCAAAGTTTTATTCCATGTAAATGATCCGGAAAGTTTCTCCTGGACATGTTAGTCCAGCAGAAACTGTAAACTGTAAACCAAAACCTAACCGAAAGCCAATATCTGACTTTTACAAGAACCCATATCGTAAAAAACTTGGGGTTGGGGCATATACACTTAACGAATGTTCACTAGCTAGATGATTTCATAAATTTAAATTTCCTCAAAATCTGTAAAATTGCAAAATCTCGAAAGCTAACAATGAGACAAAACAGAAGACTGTTTCAAAAAAGCTCAAGGGGATACGATTGAACTCTTCTTCATCTTTCGGCTGCTCCCGTCAGGGGTCGCCACAGCGGATCAATCGCCTCCATTTTGGCGCGGTCGTCAGCGTCCTCTCTCCTCACTCCTAATGTCCTCATATCCTCTTCAATTCCGTCCATATATCTTCTCTTTGGTCTTCCTCTCTTCCTCTTCCCTGGCAGTTGCATCCTCAACATTCTCCTTCCGATGTAGCTATCTTCTCTTCTGACCACGTGTCCGTACCATCTCAGTCTTCCTTCCCTTTGCTTCTCTCCTAATCTTCTAACGTGTGCTGTTCCTCTGATGTTTTCATTTCTGATTTTATCTAGCTGTGTGATACGATTGAACGTTGGAGTTAAACACAGGAAAGAGTTTTTTAACAAACAAGGACTCTTTACTGAGAAGTTCTCTGTCTTTATTTCATATCTTTATCCAACCTCACTCATTAGGGCTTTGTGTCCGTTTTGAACTAAATGCTCTGTAACTGCATTAGGATTTTTTTGAAAAAGTGTTTCTTAAACCTCGTTTCCATGTGGCGTCTCGTCTTTGGAGACAAGGTATGGTATTTCGACAGAGTTGTGAAGATTTTGGCAATTTCTACCAAGTTGTAAAACTAAAGGGGAAAAATGATGAGTCATTGCTGACATGACTTAGTTAAACATATGACTGCCACATGACTCCGCAAGCACCGAACCAGACACTAAAAGTTCTACCCCTAAATATCATTCGCAATTTACTGCAGGCACTTCAGAAAATCACTGTTACAGCATCTTGTCCGATGAAGCAACTGATATCAGCAATATACATGATGTTGTTATCTGTATCAGATGGGTGACAAAGGAGCTTGTGATATGTGAGGGTTCATTGGATTGATGCATCCGAAAGGTCAATACCATTGTTGCAGTCACAAAAGGTGTTTTGCTTCGATTAGCTATGTCATGGTCAGATTGAAAGGTTCAACGTTATGATGGCTCGACAATGTCAAGCAAGAGGAGCAGAGTTGCCTCAATCACAAAAAAGGATTTTCCCCATTGTCTTCTTACCTATGTTACTGCCACGCCTTAAATTTAGCAGCTGGATATGATGATTGATGTCTTTCCGTTGATGCAAGATACATTGGTTGATGCTTATGAAGCTAATAAAGTACTCACTAAAGAGATAAAATACTCTGAAGAGAGAAAACAAGATGAGCTCAGAATAGACAATTTATATTTGCCTGTTGATAACAACGATGAATAACCTGAAAGCTTTTCAAAGTTGGGTCTGTTCTGCCCAGCAAGTAGGTCAGTTAATGCCAAGGCTCTTCATTCAACCTTGCACAATTTTTTACCATTACAGCAGATGCAAGAACCTCGCAAAAACCCACAAAAAAGTCTAACCATAGTGTAAGAGCACGAGCTTGTGGCATCAAAGAATAGATGTGAATAGGTCCTTCAGTTTCCATATGGATTGAAACTGGCTGTGCCTGTTCTCGACAATTCTGATAATCTCAATTGGACGAATAAGAAGAAGGAAATTATTGCATCAAGGACGCAAACAATGATCTGTTTAGCTGTTAAAATATTCAGGTGTCAGCGAACTGAAGAAAACGCATTTTTCATGCCGTGAAATGTGATGCAGTGAAAGTTAGTGTCGATGAGCCTGTATTTCCATGTCAAAGAAAAAATCTAACTTGCCTTGATGATTAATCTGACTGGATGACGATGATGGCACAATACGTCGCTGCCACTGATTCTGTGACACTATATATTCACCTTAAGCAGATGTTCATTAAAGGCGCGTCTTGGGAAGACCTCGTGGAACATGTTAGTTGTGTTAAGGAATTTCAAGATTATAATGTACTCTTACTTTGATGTAGGTGGGTATTTTGAATAGTTCTTTTAAAGTGTCTCCTACCACGTTACAAGATTTGATGAATTATTTACTATGAATGACCTCTCCTCATAGTGGCACCACACCATATTTTCCTACCAATAGTAGTTATAGGATAGGTCATATACCAGGTTTACAAACTAGCGCGACATTGTCTTGTTGTGCCTGCGACTAATGGTAAAAGCGAACGCTCCTTCAGTTCTATATTTAGAAATGGGGCAGCCATCACAGTACCAAATTTCCGGTGAGTCAAGCTGCGAATGGAGGTGTGCATAACTGTAAACGTACAATCATACAATCTCAACAAACGTAGTCTCACCAACTAAAAATGTTTATATCATACTAATGCCATATCACATAAGCACCAACAGTGATAGTTCTACTTTAATGAAATTTTCTCCAGCAATCTCATTTCAGCTGTCAACTACTACACACAGAATTTCACTAAAATACATTAGAAAAACCGGTTTACTTTGACACAAAAGGTAGCCGCTACTTCACAAGGCATATTTACTTTACTTTATCACCATTTTTTGTCTCCGTTGACTTGGGTCATTTTTGAGATCCTTGGTAACTGTTTATTCACTGAGTAAAATGAGCTTATTTTAGGTAAACATTCAATTCTCCTACCTCAGAGAATTTCTATGAATAGAAAAGAACAACATTAAAGTTGACATGCAAAAAATACGTCTAAAAAGATCATATCTCGGGGATAATTAAAAAAAATTAAAATTTCACAAGCAGACTTTTTTCTTCAAGAGCTGTTCAAAAATGTTTAAATGCCTTCACTTTTGAAAATATTTCGCAAGATATTGGCCAAATCCATCAACATCCACTCATGGAATAGAAAACTAGGATTAAAATTTGTATTTGTTCGTTTTCAAGCATTTTTATTATTATTAGCTCTATTATTTTTTTGCAAAGATTGTAACTAAAAATTAAATATTGAAGTTCTTCGTCTGTGATTAGAAAACTAAAAGTTGGCACGAGTTTTGTTTGTTTTAAATTGTTCTTTCTCTGTGTCTAAAATTCATTTCAGTGTAAAACGTGGGTCTTTTTCAATGTACAAAGCGTATTACCATATTTGGGAGTCCTTCTTACTGACGATTATGATGATTACCCTGAAATAAGGAAGCTGATTGGCTGTCGGAAAAAACGCAACATCACACCTCACAACAATCTGGGACGACAGATCAACATCAAGGAAAACGAAATTTAATGTTCTGTAGTTTATTAGATCGTTAATGTAAAACCGAATAGTGGTTCTGAATGAAGAACCGTTGTTCCGTTTTGTCATGTCAATAAGAAATGTAACAAAGAAATTGTAATATTTATGAATATTTATTAAGTTGAAATTAAAATATTTCTTTGCCACTTGCAACTCCATCTGTAAAATGTCTGTAAACGATTAATAACGATATAATAATCTACAGAACATCAAATTTCGTTTTCCTTGATGTTGATCTATCGTTCCAGATTGTTGCGAGGGCTGATGTTGCGTTTTTGTCGACAGCCAATCAGCTTCTTTATTTCAGGGGTTTGGTCATAAACGTCAGTAATGAGGCTCCCAAATATGTGAATTTTCTGAGAAAACGCAACGTGAAACAAAACAATTTACCAATAATTTATATATACATAGAGTATTTTTCAGATTATATTCCTGGGTTAACACATTTCATGATAACGATATACAGAAAAGAGCAACCTTGTATGCCAAATCATGAAGAGGATTGTAACATGTAGATGCATGTTAAAGGGGTACTTTTGACGTCCTTTATCACTTCGTTTTTTTGGTGACGTTTCCAGAGGTACTTATCTGCGGGGAGTCTATTCAAAAAGCACTTTCTTCATAAATAAGTTGGGCACCTTACCATAAAAAGTATTTGTAATATTTACAAATAAGTGGTTTATTCCATGCAAACGAATAACAGAATCACGTTAGGCGGGGTTTTTTGTTAAGTGAAATCAATGCCCCTGGGGGTCACAAAAATACAAACGAAAATGTAAAAGGCAACCCCTCATTAGGTATCTTTGGATGGTTGAAATAAGGCAGAACATGATGTTTCGATCATCTGCGTCTTTATCAAAGCATTCCCTTTACTTTGTGTATTTAAACAAGAAGAAAACAAAACAGATGATGATCAAATGCTTAGTAATATGTTCAATCAAAGGAAGGAGACAATTGGTGAACATCTGCAGTACTAATATTTGGAAACAGCGATACTACAACTCATCGACAAGATATTTCGCAGAATGGCGTTTTTGTTATGATAAATAAAAGTAGATTCGAATGGAGTGGCGTCAGAGCGTCTAGAAATTATTCCCCTTATCCTGAGCAACTACACAAAAACACCAAATTTAATTAATGTAATATGATGGCTAACATACCTCTGTTCACATACCTCTGTTAAAATACCTCTGTTCAAAAGGTAGGTATTTGAGGTAAAGTAATCCATTTATTTATTATCTAAGTATGTATTTCCTATTTCAAATAAAACTAATAAAAGTAAATGAGGGTGAAAATCCAAAAGCTGGCTGTATAACTGGGAGTGACGGGAAAAAAGGATAGAAAAATTAATCTTATTTGTAAGATAATAATAAAAACAAAATTGCTTTCATAAGGTTCCTTAACTGTCACATCATTTTCCCCATTCCATCAGAAAATCTAATCCATTTGTTTTGTGTCCCTATCCTAATAGAGTACGACCAAATCTTTGTTGTATTAAAGGATTACACGAAAACGACGCTGGACTATATAAAGTAAATTTTGTTTTCTGAATAACCATTTTCTGGTTATTGGTTTTTATTGAATTCTATTAGCCATTGACCCTTCAGGCAAACCGTTAAATGAGATACAACCTGAATAGTTAACTTCAAAATCTTGCTGGTGAATATAGAATATTTACTGCAGAATATCAGTGTCAGTGCGACTATAGCTGGTATTAAGCAAACTTGTTTTCTTTGCTATGATTTAATCTGTACTAAGCAGCATAAATTTTATTTTATCTCCTCTGACATGAAAATTGAATGGGTAGTTTTTTATTCTATAACCCATTCACAACGGGAATTATTCTCATTTGAAACTAAGACTGAAGCGTTCCACGAACCCAATGAATTAAGTCTGTGTGATCAATATTGGTTTAAGTACTATACAAGTTGTAGACAAATATGCATGGCTGAAAGGTTAAACAAAACGGCGCTGGAAAAACATACAGGAAACAAAATCACTCTAATTCAGCACTGAGTAAATATCCTGAATAAATTAGAATTTTGCTTGTGTGATTTTCAAATTTTTAAATAAAGCCATCAAACCAATGGCTTTCAGTCAGTTCACTTTCAACAAATATAATGAAATTGTAAAGTTTTGGTTGTTATATGAAGCTCTTTTCATATGAAGCTACAGACATGCAGATAATCAGAAATAATTTTAGACTTATTGCAAGATTTAGAACAGCACTTCATGGTCTCATTCAGCTATGCATGTCAACATATCTGATGTTGCAGTATCATTATTATTATTCATTATTATTATTATTATTATTATTATTATTATTATTATTCGATAATATTTCAACAGGTGCATTATATCAATTTACATAACTGTTTTTCATATAAGTCCTGTGTATAAAAATAAATAAATAAGTATAAAACAATTAAATAATGAAGAAAGGCAAATTATTTACAAATAAATTCAAGTTTTGAAATCAGTGGTTAAAAGTTAAGCGAATTAAATTTCGTCAAGATGTGTCTAGGAAAATTATGAACATCTGAACAGGTGTGACCTTTGAAACACTAGGCAGTTGGGTGTAAATTTTCTTGGACACATTTACGAATTCAGAAATAGGTCCAACTTTTAACAGCAAGAACCATAGTTAGATTCTGTTCTGATATCTAATGGTATTTAGTCCCCCCCCCCCTCCTATCAATTTTCGTTCAGGCGCCTTTCCCACTTTGGAATTTCTACTTGACGTTCACAGTTATACAAGTCATCAAACAAAGTGGTCAACTTGGAAATCGATGCCTTTCACTCGTCTTCAGTGGCAGATACTAGGGTCCTTGTTTAAGCAGCCAAAATATGAATGCTACACGTGTGACATCTCTTGATCTGATCTGGAATCCAGGATGGGAGTGATCAATGCACTCAAGCATTTGCTTACTTTTCCCTTGGTAGGCGAGTGCAGCATCGCGTGCCTGCTCCACTGCTATCCCTTTCATAAACTAATTCTTCTCACTACTCAAAATCCCATGTCTTTTCTGGTTACTAACCTGTTTTTTAATTTCATTGTCTATTANATATAAAGTAAATTTTGTTTTCTGAATAACCATTTTCTGGTTATTGGTTTTTATTGAATTCTATTAGCCATTGACCCTTCAGGCAAACCGTTAAATGAGATACAACCTGAATAGTTAACTTCAAAATCTTGCTGGTGAATATAGAATATTTACTGCAGAATATCAGTGTCAGTGCGACTATAGCTGGTATTAAGCAAACTTGTTTTCTTTGCTATGATTTAATCTGTACTAAGCAGCATAAATTTTATTTTATCTCCTCTGACATGAAAATTGAATGGGTAGTTTTTTATTCTATAACCCATTCACAACGGGAATTATTCTCATTTGAAACTAAGACTGAAGCGTTCCACGAACCCAATGAATTAAGTCTGTGTGATCAATATTGGTTTAAGTACTATACAAGTTGTAGACAAATATGCATGGCTGAAAGGTTAAACAAAACGGCGCTGGAAAAACATACAGGAAACAAAATCACTCTAATTCAGCACTGAGTAAATATCCTGAATAAATTAGAATTTTGCTTGTGTGATTTTCAAATTTTTAAATAAAGCCATCAAACCAATGGCTTTCAGTCAGTTCACTTTCAACAAATATAATGAAATTGTAAAGTTTTGGTTGTTATATGAAGCTCTTTTCATATGAAGCTACAGACATGCAGATAATCAGAAATAATTTTAGACTTATTGCAAGATTTAGAACAGCACTTCATGGTCTCATTCAGCTATGCATGTCAACATATCTGATGTTGCAGTATCATTATTATTATTCATTATTATTATTATTATTATTATTATTATTATTATTATTCGATAATATTTCAACAGGTGCATTATATCAATTTACATAACTGTTTTTCATATAAGTCCTGTGTATAAAAATAAATAAATAAGTATAAAACAATTAAATAATGAAGAAAGGCAAATTATTTACAAATAAATTCAAGTTTTGAAATCAGTGGTTAAAAGTTAAGCGAATTAAATTTCGTCAAGATGTGTCTAGGAAAATTATGAACATCTGAACAGGTGTGACCTTTGAAACACTAGGCAGTTGGGTGTAAATTTTCTTGGACACATTTACGAATTCAGAAATAGGTCCAACTTTTAACAGCAAGAACCATAGTTAGATTCTGTTCTGATATCTAATGGTATTTAGTCCCCCCCCCCTCCTATCAATTTTCGTTCAGGCGCCTTTCCCACTTTGGAATTTCTACTTGACGTTCACAGTTATACAAGTCATCAAACAAAGTGGTCAACTTGGAAATCGATGCCTTTCACTCGTCTTCAGTGGCAGATACTAGGGTCCTTGTTTAAGCAGCCAAAATATGAATGCTACACGTGTGACATCTCTTGATCTGATCTGGAATCCAGGATGGGAGTGATCAATGCACTCAAGCATTTGCTTACTTTTCCCTTGGTAGGCGAGTGCAGCATCGCGTGCCTGCTCCACTGCTATCCCTTTCATAAACTAATTCTTCTCACTACTCAAAATCCCATGTCTTTTCTGGTTACTAACCTGTTTTTTAATTTCATTGTCTATTAAATGACTTTCCTCCTTGGAAAAAAATATCTCTGCACTGCTGTGTACGATTAACACCCAGACGTATATGACACTAGGCCAGGGGTGCCCAAACTTTTAGGCTCAGGAGCCACATTGACGTAAAAATTGTCACAGGAGCAAGCATTAAATTTAAATGCTGGCGAAAAAAAAAGCGATCGAGAATTCGCTTTTTTATGTTTTCCTTTACTTTTTTTTTCTATGCTGTCTGCAGATCGATTTAAAAACAGTCTGACTTGGATACACGACGGTTAAAATAAAAATAAATCGAATCCTCACTATGCAAGAGAAAAAACTATCAACAGGTACTTAGATAGTTTAATCCAATGCCAAGTTAAAATAAATGGAGCCAACAAGGTTTAGTTTGATGCAACATTTTTCGACATAACTGTCATATTCAGGCAATTACAATATCTGGAAAAAAACCCACAACCCCCCCCCCCCACACACACACACACACCTAATGCTCATTTAATACATATTTGGTCAAGATGGTGAGAATAATAACCTTCCTGCTCCTTTCAAGTCATTCTGGATGAGGAAAAAGCTTATGATGAGGTAACTGATAGACATTCTTTTCTCAAATATAACTGCATAATACAACATAATATAATTTGATGCAATAATAATTTATATCCAAAAACGTACAGTCCAAACTGAACTACGAAAACAAAAATCCTACACAAGGCAGTCTTGAATTTTAGCATACGTTTTGCATTTTGTTCAAAAAATCTATTTTATTTTCCTTTGTTTTCCTGTTGCTATCAAACGGTTTTCATTTAAAGTTGATACATACTGAGATAATCCCTTTGAAATTAGTGAAAACATTATTCTTTTGCAAGCTCTACCCCTTTTGAAAATATTTATTGTAAAAATATTGCAATTTCCTCCTTCCTCTCGGTTGGCCTTTGTAGACCATTTATCAAGAAACTGCGTTGCCAAAATTTTGATGGTAAATATTGCCTGAAACGCCTTTCTCTGATCTCAGACCCAATTTTTATCTCAAAAACCCAGCTGAAACCTAAACAAATTAATTAATGCTCCTCCTTGTGGGTGTACGTAATTAGAAAAACTCCACAATTCAATATGATTGTTTCCTAGTTGTTGAACGAAGATTAGACCTTTCCTAAAGTTGTGTTAATTCAAGTACAATTGTTTAAAAAAGCACATTTGTTCTCCTCTCGGTTAAATTCATTGTCAAATTAGTTCGGTTTCCCTCAGTATGGAAAACGATGACCTACTTTTTACTCTCATGATCACTCACATTGTATTGCTTCTTGATGTAATCCTAAATTTTCCTCTGCGTAGTATCTAAAGCTCACTAATTGGATCAACAACGGCCTTTAATAAGTATAAAAATTTCATTATAAAATATTATATAAAAATTATTATATATTAAATTATAAAAATTTCATTATTAACGTAAAACATAGTGTACTGAATGTTTCTCTTCGAAAAATTTGAGTTTGTGAACCCATTGGAATGAAATTCATGGATTAAACTTTGTTTTTCCTGCATGATGAACATGCATAATAACAAGCAATAATGCCCTGTCTGTACAGTAATATGTCATTGGTCCCGGTGAATTCAAACATCTTTCAAGTGTTTATCGAAGGTTTCAGGAGTTTGATTTAAGCTTTAACAACTTCTGCAAAATCTCAACCCTGACAGCTTGAAAATATCATTTCACAATACAATTTGAGGAGTGAACTAAAGTCAGCACCAGCTGGATGTCAAAGGTCACTTGCACTGAGGGCTTCATACCAATCGACCCCATTGAATTTCCCGTTGTCATAGTTTGACAGAGCCCTGGTCTCTCCTTGGTCGGGTCTACAGCTATAGGGCCCAACCACACAGGACCGGTCGTCTTGAAGTGCTTGAGCTTTGGTTGATGACTAACCCAGGAGGAAGGACCTTCCTACGGAGGGTCCTGGAGGGGCGATCCCTATGTCTTGCATTTTATGGTGTCTTGCACGCTTTCTGTCCCTCTTTTTCTTGATCTGCTTCTTCCGTTCGGGTCTTTCATAGATGGATATCTGTGAAAGACAAAATGGGCCCACTGTTTACCAGGGGTTCCATCAATGAAAGACCCATAGTTTGACATTTTCACCATCTGATATACCTCACCCGCCGAATGCGTGATTCCAATTCTGGGTTGTTTTGTTGAGAGCTTCGTTTGAGAATTTCCATCCAAATCTTTAGATTGTCGTCATTTTCCAACCATTTCTGCTGCTGCTGACTGATTAAATCTTTAAGCACTCAAATTAAACCGAAATATGCTCGCCACTATAAATTATTCGCGTTTTTTAATCCCCACCAGAATACATTGTTTAGTTTTTGCACCGCTTTTTGGAAAGACAAAGTGATTTGACCCTCCAAATTATCACAAAACCAAATCAATTCAATATATGTCTTCGAGCTGCAAAAAGTGTTTTCTGCACCCATTGCACGCACGCCTTTGTATCTGCCCATACGTTTCCGCGCCAGGAAACGTCCACAAATCTGCAATATGTCTGATCTTCATCCTTTAAAATTCCCTCCCGCTTCTTTGAAAAATTATTCTAATGCGGATGTTTTTTCGATAGAAAGGTACTTGCAACGGTGTGTTATTTTTCTTCCAAGTCTTGAGCCGAGTTTGCTAATCCACTCTTGACGCAATTTTTGAACGCATAATCATATTGTGTTCTTGACAAAATACACTTTCCCATTGTTTGACTCACTTGAAACTCGAGTATTTTTCAAGTCAGTTTTTGTAGCAGGGTCAGTTTAACAGGATATTTTAGTATTTGGGGCAGTTTCCAGAGGTAAGACCACCGATGGTATTACACAGTTTACTTTAGTGTGGTTTAGGCTTCCTGCTCTAGTTTTAATTATGGTACTTTTAGTGTTACTTGAGGGACTAAAATATTGTCCGCTAACGGTTTGTACTTGGTCAGTTGTACTTGGTAAAGTAATTATTTTATCAAAGTAATTGTTAAATAAAATAAAATTATTAAGAAGTATAATTATAGTAAAAAAAAAACCATCTTTAACTCAAAAATATTTATCGTGCATAACCAGCTTAATAAAAGTAGACACTGCGGTAAAAAAACACAATTTCATTTAAAAAGCCCAAATACAAAGTCTCATTATCTAGAAACTTGGTATAAGGAATAATTATATTAATGCACCTACACAATATTTACTACTTATCGTACCAGAACATTCTGTTGGTGCTCCTTTTCGGCTGGCATTCCCCACTTTATCCAACACACCGGGGATTTTTCAATTTGATGGGGGGGGGGCAAGAAAATGAGACTATAGCTTTTTAGCTTATACGTAAATCTGGCAGTACGAGTGTGCCCACATAGCGTGGAACGCAAGACCTTGCTATGAGAGAAAAAAAATTGCATGGTTTACGTTTTTGGCCTCGTAAGTAACATGAAATTATCTCATTGTCACTTTTAAGTTCCTCCTGGGTCGAATATTTCTCTTTGATCCGAAGTTAAACAATGAAGTCTGCTTCAAGGTGTTTTGAGTTCACATTGAAAACTATTTTCAAAATCAAATGACTGGATAAGTTTTTATTGTTGAAAGAAATGTCAGTCCCGTATTTATGACTTCCTTTGAAAACACAAGAGAGCTCCCGTGGGAAAAATCAAAGTTTGACATTAAGCAAACAAATTGAACCAAATCAATATTCAGCTTTTCTGGGTTAGGTTTTTCGTGTAGTTGTTTACAATTTCTTCGATGAGCCCTAAGTTGTCAAAACCTTTCTGACCCCATCTCTAGTCGCTTATTAATTAAAAAGTCTATTGTATTATCAAAATATTGATCAAGGATCGTCTTCGGTAAAATTTATCAATTTTAAAAGAGAAATAATATCTAAGCCCGTTACATACAAATGAAGAACTGTACATTTTTTGAAAGTTAAACCCATTCACTGTGACAACACCCAAAATAAAAAGTTTTTCCAGACCACATGAAATTTAGGATCATAAATATGTGGTCCTCAAACCTTTGACCATAACAAATTTTATTTGAAATGTTCTATATTTGCAGGAGCAAGCATATGTCTAGACATGATATTTGAAATCTGTACCATTGAAATTTAAAAGCTAGCAATTTTTTACCTCAGTATGTAGTACATAAATATGAAACATGTAAAAAATTTGATACAGTTNCCCATAGTTTGACATTTTCACCATCTGATATACCTCACCCGCCGAATGCGTGATTCCAATTCTGGGTTGTTTTGTTGAGAGCTTCGTTTGAGAATTTCCATCCAAATCTTTAGATTGTCGTCATTTTCCAACCATTTCTGCTGCTGCTGACTGATTAAATCTTTAAGCACTCAAATGAAACCGAAATATGCTCGCCACTATAAATTATTCGCGTTTTTTAATCCCCACCAGAATACATTGTTTAGTTTTTGCACCGCTTTTTGGAAAGACAAAGTGATTTGACCCTCCAAATTATCACAAAACCAAATCAATTCAATATATGTCTTCGAGCTGCAAAAAGTGTTTTCTGCACCCATTGCACGCACGCCTTTGTATCTGCCCATACGTTTCCGCGCCAGGAAACGTCCACAAATCTGCAATATGTCTGATCTTCATCCTTTAAAATTCCCTCCCGCTTCTTTGAAAAATTATTCTAATGCGGATGTTTTTTCGATAGAAAGGTACTTGCAACGGTGTGTTATTTTTCTTCCAAGTCTTGAGCCGAGTTTGCTAATCCACTCTTGACGCAATTTTTGAACGCATAATCATATTGTGTTCTTGACAAAATACACTTTCCCATTGTTTGACTCACTTGAAACTCGAGTATTTTTCAAGTCAGTTTTTGTAGCAGGGTCAGTTTAACAGGATATTTTAGTATTTGGGGCAGTTTCCAGAGGTAAGACCACCGATGGTATTACACAGTTTACTTTAGTGTGGTTTAGGCTTCCTGCTCTAGTTTTAATTATGGTACTTTTAGTGTTACTTGAGGGACTAAAATATTGTCCGCTAACGGTTTGTACTTGGTCAGTTGTACTTGGTAAAGTAATTATTTTATCAAAGTAATTGTTAAATAAAATAAAATTATTAAGAAGTATAATTATAGTTTAAAAAAAACATCTTTAACTCAAAATTATTTATCGTGCATAACCAGCTTAATAAAAGTAGACACTGCGGTAAAAAAAAACACAATTTCATTTAAAAAGCCCAAATACAAAGTCTCATTATCTAGAAACTTGGTATAAGGAATAATTATATTAATGCACCTACACAATATTTACTACTTATCGTACCAGAACATTCTGTTGGTGCTCCTTTTCGGCTGGCATTCCCCACTTTATCCAACACACCGGGGATTTTTCAATTTGATGGGGGGGGGGCAAGAAAATGAGACTATAGCTTTTTAGCTTATACGTAAATCTGGCAGTACGAGTGTGCCCACATAGCGTGGAACGCAAGACCTTGCTATGAGAGAAAAAAAATTGCATGGTTTACGTTTTTGGCCTCGTAAGTAACATGAAATTATCTCATTGTCACTTTTAACTTCCTCCTGTGTCGAATATTTCTCTTTGATCCGAAGTTAAACAATGAAGTCTGCTTCAAGGTGTTTTGAGTTCACATTGAAAACTATTTTCAAAATCAAATGACTGGATAAGTTTTTATTGTTGAAAGAAATGTCAGTCCCGTATTTATGACTTCCTTTGAAAACACAAGAGAGCTCCCGTGGAAAAAATCAAAGTTTGACATTAAGCAAACAAATTGAACCAAATCAATATTCAGCTTTTCTGGGTTAGGTTTTTCGTGTAGTTGTTTACAATTTCTTCGATGAGCCCTAAGTTGTCAAAACCTTTCTGACCCCATCTCTAGTCGCTTATTAATTAAAAAGTCTATTGTATTATCAAAATATTGATCAAGGATCGTCTTCGGTAAAATTTATCAATTTTAAAAGAGAAATAATATCTAAGCCCGTCACATACAAATGAAGAACTGTACATTTTTTGAAAGTTAAACCCATTCACTGTGAAAACACCCAAAATAAAAAGTTTTTCCAGACCACATGAAATTTAGGATCATAAATATGTGGTCCTCAAACCTTTGACCATAAAAAAATTTATTTGAAATGTTCTATATTTGCAGGAGCAAGCATATGTCTAGACATGATATTTGAAATCTGTACCATTGAAATTTAAAAGCTAGCAATTTTTTACCTCAGTATGTAGTACATAAATATGAAACATGTAAAAAATTTGATACAGTTAAGAGTTGTGCCACGCTCTAAAGTCTTATACATTTTCCCATAACTTTGAAACTGTATGAGTCAACTATCTCAATTTTGATTTTCACTGAAATAACAAAAAAGCAACCAATTCTGGAATGATGGATGACATTTCACCATTTGAAATAGAATTACCCCTACACCAAACTCTTGATTCTTAAAGCTATCTTAAACCCACATTGATAAAATTGCTAAAAACATAATATGCTTTCTAAACGTACTACTAACCCTAACCCATAAGTCTAAAATTTGAGGCAAACCTTAAGGGTCCAGGTATCACTTAATTGACTGTAATAGCCTGCTTGTCTATCCATGCACCTTATATGTAGCCAAAACAATAACCAATTAATTATCTATGCTGAACGTGAGAAACCAGGTCACAATATTTATCATTTCATGTATCTGAACGTTAGCAGTGGGGAAACACGTGTTTGGATGTTAACAGGTTAAGGAAGAAGCAGGAAGCTGCAAAAGGAGGGCTAAGAAAAAGAGAAGAATCTCACGGAGAAATAAATGCTATTTCTTGACATTTGATATTGGAGAAAAGACAGCTCCAAACCTGATGACAAACGTAAATGGAGATGGTGATTATCCTAGATAAGGACTGATTTTGGTTATCATCGGCACCACCATTGCCACTATCAACTGTACTTAGTTTCTTATTGCAAATTAGATTTACAATAATTTTTCAGTGCTTTTTTTAACGCAAGCTAACGTTTTCATTTTTTTAAACACTAAGCCAGTGTCCATTTTTGAGTGTTTTGCATTTATTATGGTAAAGCTGCTGAGGGTTATCAAAATGAACAACAGACAACACTTCAGTAAACATCAAACCCAGGAAAATGTACTTACCCAATGCTGCACAGTTTATTTCAACTGTTGCTGTTGCTTGCTTACTCACTATCAATGTACTGCAAATGTCAATTCATACAATGTCATGAAAAATGTCAATAAGATAAATTCAATACAGAAACTGCTTAGAACTCCTCCTGAACTTTGCAAATTGCTTGCAAGCGAATGTCATTCTTTCACAAGACTGAACCTGGAGAGAATTATCCCAATTTACATCGAAAGATTTGAGCTTGATTATTACCTTACATCCTTAATATAATGGCGTCTTTTGGTCCCAGGTTGTGGTAACGCTTTGTACGCAATGGTACAGTGAAGTTCAGTGGCAATTAAGCCACCAGGCAAAATCGAAATCGACAGAAAGTGGTGGTTATTAAGTTGCGTGTGAAAATTGTCCCCAAGCCTATCGCCTCTACCCGAAATGGGAAGTAGGACTTACTTTGTCTTCCGCACCTAACCAAATCTTCTATCCAGTCAAAATGCATAGAAGTAGAGCTTGACGTAAACACCAACCCCCGCTGAAAAAGGAAGTTAACAAATTTATTTCGATGAATAGATTGCTCGTGGAAATATGAATGTTTTTTTTTAGTTTTATTTTCAGTTTATTTAAATGCTTCTGCAACAGCTGCTTTTTAACAACACAGAACCTTTTCCAGTAACAATAAATTTCTATAAGATTCATCCTACTTCTTTGTTTTTAATTCCTCTATGAGCGACTTTCTTACTTTGGCGCTTTTCGTTGGTTTGAAATATTAAAAGGTTAAGAAAAGTTAAATTTAAAAAAATATGTATATTTGAAATAGGCTTCATCTAAAAAAACCCAACAAGAACTTCAAGTGCCCCGCACATTATTCTTTACCATCGATCCTCGTTTCATGTTACATTTGAGATTTACACTTTTTAAATAAGCAGCAAAGCAATGATCAGCTGGAGCAGAACATTCAATGTTAAACAACGTTATGTATGTATTTATTCGCCACTAACAAAAAAATACAAATGTTCAAAGGTAAATGTTAAAAATCTAATACATGATGTTATCCAAAATAGTTAAAAAATAAGAGTAAACAGAAACAAAAAAGAACGAAACAAACAGGCGGGACGGTAATCTAGAGAAACGGTGGCAGGGGTACCATAATACAGATCATGAAGACCTTATTTTCATTAAGTCAACTGTGCTCATCCAAAAGATCGAAGTGGCTAGAAAAAATACTCCTGTTCTTTATTTCTTTTACAAATAAATGCATTTGTTAAGCTTTCTAGCGCAAGATTTTGTATAATTTTTGTTTTGAAAGAACATTAACAGAGAGGTCGATCTAAGCTTCCACAATTAGTGACGAGTTACCAAATGCCAATTATTATAGATAACCATGTACCAAGTTACTTTGGGAAGAATTAATTAATTTTATGCAGCCTTGAAGGGATAAAGGGGTGTATCCCTTAGGTGCTTATCACAAAATGTAAATATTCTATTTTTAGAGAACTCAGTCAAAAAGTAGTAATTCAATTTCGGAATATCATATTTCAAAATTTTTCTTCTTATCCCAATATGTCGGAGCTCAGCTCTAAATGACGAGACATACATATCTTCACTTGTCCATAGTTGCACATCCTCTCATTCAAATTAATTTTTACTACGAAGAATTGCAATTAAGAATTAGTTATGTCATGGAAGGTGTTTCAGAGGATCTTAACCTCCATTGAGTATCGCAGAATTTGACAATCTGGTCATTTGGAGGCTTGAGCGAACTTACTTGACCTTTCACAAAAATCGGCCCGATTTGAAGCCGTATTTCAGTGCAAAAACAGATTTAGACTTCATATACTCTTGCAAATATGTTATTTCTATGGGTATTGCTCTTCAAAGTTATTATTACTTGCACTTTGAAAATAAACAAAATTATAAAGTTAAAAAAAATAGGTTTTAAAAACAAATTTTCGAGGTTTTTTTCAAAAAAAGGTAGAGAAGAGCTGTTCCATAAAAAGTAATTTCGTAAAGGCTTAAAGATGATTTTGGCACCTTTCCTTCATCAAAGTTTCCTGCGATTGGTGACATTGCTTATGAAAATGC
This sequence comes from Morbakka virulenta, assembly GCA_003991215.1. Lineage (NCBI taxonomy): Eukaryota > Metazoa > Cnidaria > Cubozoa > Carybdeida > Carukiidae > Morbakka > Morbakka virulenta. The sequence goes on from RDPX01000229.1 coordinate 1,271,764, forward strand.
TGTTTTATTATGAAATAGGTATACATACATGCCGATAAGACTGTACTTATTCATCAATTTTGTTTATTTGGAAACAACATTCTTGAAAGGAAAATTAATCCATGACATCAAAGCAACATTCGTTGTGATATAATATGATTTCATATTATTTAACATATATTCCGCTTTTTATCTCGGAGACAACTGATGTAGAACTTCAGCTGCCTTTCAACACAATGGACAGCAGATGACAATTCTTGTTTTATTTCACTCAAAGTTTACTAATCTGGCCGCTTTTCCTTGCGCTACAAATTAAGAACGTTGTTTTACATGCAATGTCACTTTTTCACCACAACGAGAAAAAAAGCTCTGGTGATATATTATATATATTATATATTATATGGTAATATATTATATGTATTTATATATATATATA
>RDPX01000229.1:1284844-1303523 GCA_003991215.1 Morbakka virulenta
ATATAGATGAGGATTAGAAACAGGAACAAGACCGCAAGGAAAAGAAGAATAACTCTCAGGTAGTCACCCCTTTCACTAACCCCTCTCTCCTCCGCTTATTACGTTCATGACTTGTTTCAATCCAATTACTTTCTTGTTTCAATCTTCCTGGTTTATCAGATTTGGTTCACATCGCAAGAAAACTCCTATTTTAGTGATACCATTACTGTGTCAGTTCTTAAAATTTTCTTTAAGAATTGCTGAGTGATTGATGATTTGATCAAACGTCTTCAGCATGTCTTGAAGCGAAAGAAATGAATGAATAGAGAAAAATTACTGTGAATTCAGGTAGTTACTGTTTGAAAATGTTAACAGTCAGCAATATGGGGATGAAATGGAATTTTTGTGAACCATATGCTCATTAATTCCTTCCACTCCCTGTTCGCTTTAAAACAATAGAATAACGTCATCATAACCATAGCTCCTCCTTTTTTGTTGTAATTCGCTGTGTCCGTTCAGGAACTGTTACGCCCGTGAATCACTTCAACCGCAAACTGACCTTTTGTACTATTGCAACTAGTCACCAAATTGTGACGCGTGAATTTAGTAATTTTCTTTTATTTTGGTGAAATCCACCCAAGGTTTGACAATAGGTTTGCTATCATTATTTGAAGTGGTTTTTAATTTGTGTGATTTTTTTGTTTCTCTGTTTGAAAGTCGTCTTGGTTCAAAGTGCATAACAATCCTTTAAAGTCGTTTTAGGGTTTCTCTGTATTTGGGTCATATTAGGGAAGCAAACAATTTACAGGTTTTCAATAAAACATGCTGCCTGCTTATTCCACTTCTTGTGCCCAGTATGCAAAAATCTTGTGGTAAATCTGGGCCCGTGTCTCGGGAATAAGTCGGGTTTTTTACCGTTGTTTTTGAATGCCAATTTGAAAACAAAGAACCGCGACAGTATGCTTGTGAAATTCAGTGACTGCACGGAGGAACGAACAACTTGGATTGGAAATTTCAAAAACTGTGTCAAAGACCAATTCGGTAATCCTTGTTTTGTTTTCTCTCAAAGAGCAAGTGCAAAATAGACTTACCCCGAATTCTCATGGGATGAGAAGAAAATAGTGTGCATGATCAGAGTAGGTCTCGTGGGTTGAAAGTCAACTTTGTCATGCCAGAAAAAACACCCCACTGCTGAGCTAAAAAAGGCAGATTTTTCTATCGTTTGGCATGTGTGGTAGCAACTCAAAATGAACCGTGAACAGTTGTTTACTGATGTATAAATAAATTAATGCCTAATATAGCATTTACCTTTTATTCGATCCCTGCAGGATGGGGGTAAGAACTCTGCTGCCGTGTCCTGGCATTTCGTAGAAGGCGACTAATAGTACTGGGTCACACTTGGGCAAGGTGTAGCACCAAATAGCCTCCCTGCTCAGGTTACAGTGAAGCCATGGATGCAGGTGGTGGATGACTTTCTGGAGCATATTACATTGTAACTGCAATTAATGGTTCAGTAGTTAAGATGTCGGGTCAGAAGACCCTTCTTGCAAGGACAATGGGCGAGATCACCGCTCAGTACGGGCACTGCATGGGACAGAAGGCAATGGAAAATCACTGTCCTAAAGGTCAGGACCTGACCTTTGCCAAGAACAATCATGGTAATAAAACGTTTAAGCAATAAAGATAACAGCGTGAATATGGCCAAGACAACAGTCGGCCCTTCGCTCCGTAAGGGACCGTCATCAAGCAACTGTCCGCAACAAGGAGATTATTAGAATCGGAACTTGGAATATTAGAACGTTATTACAATCTGGTAAACTTGAAAATGTTAAGCAAGAAATGAAAAGGCTAGAAATAAACATCCTAGGACTATGTGAGACAAGATGGAAAAGAAATGGGGAATTTTAAAGTGACAATTTTGGAATGATCTATACTGGCGGAGAAAAGCATGAACAAAAATGAGCAAATGTCTAATGGGACATTAGAAACTATCTGAAAGAATCATGCTAGTTAAAATAAAAGGAAATCCTTTTAACATTTCAATCATCATGGTATACGCACCAACAACTGGCAGTACTGACAATGAGATAGAAGATTTTTATGATACACTTGACAAAGCGAAAACACAATTGTGACAGTGACCATGTTCCTATTGTCTGCAGTTTAGCTGTGAAAGTCAAGAAGTTAAAAAAGCTGAAGTCTACTCCAAAACAATAAATTGAACTACTACAAAAAGATACCGATCTCAAAAATGAATATGCAGTGGAAGTGAAAAACAGATACGAATATCTACTAGAAGAAACAACAGGCAAGTGGTACTTTTTCAAAACTGCCGTAACCTCAAGATCGAAAAATCTTGTTCCCAAATGCGAAAGAAGAAAGAAAAATAAATGGATAACTAATGAAATCTTAGAATTGATGAATGAAAGAAGACAAATTGCTAACAAACATAGTAAAGAATATAAAGAAATCAATAAAAAGATAAAAGATAAATGCTGTAAAGAAAAAGAAGCATGGTTAAGCCAAAAATGTGAAGACATAGAAAATAACATGAAAACCGAACCGTCCATTATGTACCAAAACAATAGAGAGATCACTGGTCAAAGAACATGCTCATCTTTTGGGTGTTTAAAAGCAAAAGAGGGAACAATTATCGTAGAAAAAGAACAAATACTAGAAAGATGGAAAGAGTACATTGAAGAACTGTTCCATGATGAAAAACCAAGGATTGGAGACAAACCAAGGATTGAAAAGAACATGGACGGCCCGAAAATCCTGAAATCCGAAGTAAGGGCAGCTATCAACAAAATGAAAAAGAATAAAGCAGCTGCCCCAGACGAAATAGTAGTAGAAATGATATTACCATTAGACGAATTTGGAGTTGACATACTTACAGAAATAATTAATGAAATATACGACACTGGCGAAATTCCAGAAGCACTGAGTAAATCCATTTTTATTGCACTACCAAAAAAGCCAGGAGCAATTGACTGCGAATTACATCGAATAATTAGCCTGATGAGCCAAATCATGAAAATTATTCTAAAGATTATTATGTCTAGAGCACGCAGTAAAATCAAGGCAGAAATTGGTGAAGAGCAAAGTGGTTTTGTAGAGGATGCTGGCACACGGAACGCGATCTGGATGATACGAATGATTTCTGAAAGAGCCATAGAAAAGCAAAAAGACTTGTACTTGTGTTTTTTCGACTACAAAAAAGCGTTTGACAAGGTAAAACATGAAGAACTTCTGAATCTAATGAATTCCATAGAAATAGATGGCAAAGACTTAAGACTGCTGCGCAACCTATACTGGGAACAATCAGCATATATGAGAGCTGCCAATGAACTTAGCAACTTCATGAAAATTAAACGAGGAGTGCGTTAAGGATGAGAGATGTGTTCTCACCTGACCTGTGTAATCTTGATAGTGAAACTATAATGAGAGAATTATACGGCTTGCAAAGCATCACCGTCGGTGGACACAATATTAACAATTTACGCTACGCAGACGATACCGTTCCTGTATCGGAGTCAGAAAAACAAATTCAAAAGTTACTTGATAAGGTTGTAGAAGCTAGCGAAGCAAAAGGTCTAACAATAAATTGTAAGATAACAGAGTGCCTCGTATTTAGTAAAAAAGCAATTATTCCGAAATGCTCTCTAAAAATTGGCAACAGCACCATCAAACAAGTTGAAAACTTCAAATATCTAGGACGCGTGTTAACAGCAGATGGCAAAAGCGACAAAGAAATAAAAAAAGGATAGGAATTGCGAAAACTACGTTCGAAAACCTTTCAAAAATCTTAAAAGACCGACAATTGTCAATAACTGCAAAGATACGAATTTTAGAGTGCTACGTGTTGTCAACTTTATTGAACGTTAGTGAATGCTGGACAATTTCAGCCACAATGGAGAAAAAGTTGGAGGCTACAGAAATGTGGTTTTATAGAAGAATATTAAAAATATCATGGACAAAGATGGTTACGAGCGAGGAAGTCTTCCAGAGAACAGGGAGAGGAAGGACGTTGATGAGGAAACTTCGAAAGCGACAACTGTAACTCTTTGGCCACATTATGAGAAAAGAAGAATTGGAGAATCTCACCATCACGGGAAAAATAGAAGGCAGCAGAAGTAGAGGGCGTCGGAGAACAACATTCTTAAATAGCGTAAGCAGTTGGATGAAAAAGGAGGTGTCGGCGGGGAGGGCAGCCGAGATTACAGAAGTAGAACAGCCGGAAGCCACAAAAGACAGAAAATGTTGAAAGCCATGATCGCCAACGTCATGAAATGACAGGGCACCAAAACAGACAGACCTTTTGTTCTGGCTTTTTCTTCTCCTCTTATTCTTGGCTGATAAACCTTTCAACAGTTTTCTTTTAAATATTTATGTTGAGCTTTCACCTTAAGTACCCATCATATAGCTTGCCGTGTGCGGCAAAGTTGTACCTTTGCATTTGCACTCAATCCATATTGCAATCCTCCCAAATTTAATACAATAAGTCTATCAGTTCATCTTACGATATAAAACCCATGACTAATTAAACTTGGTGTTACAAGAGATATAATAAGGTTGTAGATTCGTTTGTACAGTGTTTGTTGTTTACGTCTTTTTAGATTAGAGATTCGTGAAAACTGAACTCACGTTGTGTGTTGTTAGACTGCATGTTAATGAGATAACACACACGCCCTCACTTGAAATAAACACTCTGTTGTGGTTATCTGCCTTTTGATGAGGTATCCCTCACACAATGACACAGTCACTGCACATGAACAAACAGAACAGCTGGGATCTTCCTGTAGCGTTCTACATGTGAGAGTTTTTAAAGGCCCAGCTCTCTCTGCACGTGGGAGTCAGAATTGTGTTTTGAGGAAGGAACGTCATCAGCCCTCTGTATGCGAGCACCTTTGAATAACTTTGTAGATATTTAGAAGAAACATCATCTTCAAACCCAGGATTATTTATTATACTCTTTGGATATCTGCCGACTCCGAAACTTCAAACCGGTGTTCATCCAGGAATTAAGGAACACCCTGCAACCTGCTTCGAATTTTGTGGAATTATCACCTCAGAGTTTTGACGTCATCTGGAACCTTTCGGAACATTAAGATATTTAAAATACAGAACTCTTCAGGACTAAATTAGAACCATCTGGGACATTCATCTCATAAGTTGGTCATCACATAGAACCTTCCGGAAAATGCTTCTCAGAGACTTGTATATCTAGAATAACCGGATTACTCAGATAAGGCCAATCCATTTTTGTATCATTTTAATTGTTCTTACATCTTATAATTACTGAATAAATCAAACATTATTATTTAATCTATATTTTGGCTTTTGTAGTTGTTGCTATCTGATCTCTTATGTTACCCTGCGGAATCACAGGTCGCAACATTGGCCAAACTTTAACCAGGCCGATCATTGCATGTAAATAATCGTTGTTGTAGGCTGGATATTGGCAACCTTCTCGTGGTCTAGCCGGCAAGTACCAATCTAACTTTGGGAAACTGAAGCCAATACCTGAACAACAGAGACAAGTTAGACAATCTAGCGACATGTCAAAGATACATAAACCATCTGGTCCAGCTATCGCTGTTGTTCGTCCGTGTGGGTAGACGATGACCCAGAATAGCACGTAGAGGAAGAAGATGGGGTACAGTTTGTTCAGTTTGTGGCAGATCATTCCAAAGCGTGCTTGGAAGCTTCCTGAAGGAGGTCGGGCACAAGTGGTCTGCAGGAAGTTGGTGCAAGAAGATGACCCCGGAAATGCACAGCTCACGTTTTCTGTGAGCCTTAGCAATCCTGTTCTGCACGTAGGAGGCAGCAACTTTGCTGGTGTAGCTTCGTGAGGCTAGAAGGTTTGGCATTGCAGTCTCCTAGATGTGTGGGTTGATCTCGAAGCTTTTTAGAGAGATTCTGTCCTTGCAGCGTTTGTGCTGCCAACCTGGTGGGGACTTGCCTTCCGCCAGTTCAGCATAAAACAGCCTCCCAAGGACCCGTGTCTGGATCCTAACAAAATGGGATGCTTACCTGACTTGGCTTCTCTTTTGCAGGGTGTTGTTGCTAATCATATCATCTCGAGAGAAAACCTCTGTGTCTGAAATGTATCTTTCCAGATGATTTTTAGCAGTTCTCTCAGACAATTTATATAGAGGTGGTTAACTAGTATGTCGCTCACAAAGTGACCATGTCTTACAGTCATACAGCAGAATTTGCAGTGCAACTGCTCAGTACAACACATTGCAAATAAAGAGCAACTGTTCTGGATGGACCATCACCAATATTGAATTATTCAGTGACTTCCTGGGCTATCATGAGGCATAAATAGCATGTGTACTTTGTGTGAAGTGTCTCACCTGCCATATGTTTCCGGTTCACCAGAGGGGACCCGGTCGTCATCTCACAACTGTTAAAACCAGTTGGTCCAAAGAAACGAAAAAATGGGTAATTATTTGTTTCTACAAAAGTACATTACCACACCTATCTCTGCGGAACTATAGGAAAAGGATTATGGATGCTTAGAATAAAATAGGACTGTTTCAGCTGAGTGACAGAACCTAGAAGAACAAAAAAAACTATGCATGTTAATCAATGGCTTCCAGATCTTAATCCGGAGCGAACAAGGCTTGAAGTAGAAAGAAAGCAAATTATATCCCCTCCTGCTGATGAAAGTGAGCTTTACGAAACATGTGTTGCCTACCGTACTGCAGCCAAAAGCAATGTTTTTACTAATGAAATCATTAAGCTTTCCTTAACCAAATATTAATGCATTTAGCTGAAAGAGACGTTGATTGTTCTAACTCAAATCATATAGATGAACTTTAAATTAAAGTCCTTTCTAGACAGCAACCGCTTTAGCAAGATTAACTGGTTTGAAAAAGAGAACAAGGAGAGAGAGGCAGTTATACACAGTATAAAAATTTGTCTATGGACCTTACACGAGCCAAAAAAAAGGAGTGGTCTGACAAGCATTGAGAATTGCATTCATTAAATGTTGTAATCTCTTTCTATTTATAAATGAGAGCCACAAATCACAAACCAGGAGAGGTAGTGACGGAGGTGGCTACTAAAGAGCTACTAAAAGATCAAATGAGGGGGAAAGGAAGTTTGAACCTTATTTTGAAAATATGCGCAGTGTTATCTTTGTTAAAAAAGACTGAAGATTTTAGAAGGTGAGAATGATTACGGCGACTAACTTACATGTTTATTGCTCATAACGCCCCGTGGCCAGAAGGCCAGCAACGAAGATTCTTCACTGGTCTCTTTTGCTGACGAGCTGTTGAAGTGATGTCCAGGAGAAACATCAGCCTTTACATTTCCCCTTTTACTGTTCCTTTCTGTTTAGGTCTGTCACGCTTCCTGTTTCCCTTAGATGCTTCGTCAATAGCGGCTCAGGGTATAGAGCCAGGCTGCATCCTCAAGCCACGACCAATCCATTTCCATTTCCTGATGACCAGAGTATTCATAATTTCAGCTCCACACTGTAGAAGGAGGTTATAGTTACGCACCTTTTTTTTGAAACAGAAGATGTTTAATACCCTCCGCAGACAGCTTATGTGAAATGCTGCAAGTAATAAGGAACAAAATAAAAAAAATTTTGTGATATCAGCAATAGCAGTATTTGACGCACTGAGTGCAATTCTGTAATCAGTTTTTCTCCATTGTGTCCAGTTTTCCTATGACGTAATATGATCAGTTACATGTATTACGAAATATTGCGCAAAATCAAATATAGTTTATTACTATGTGGAGGGTTACATTTTATAGCAAAATTGGTGAAAATATGTAGAAAGATGTACTCTTTTAGATAGGTAATAGAAATTATTTAAATGTTTTTACAAATTGTAACTTCTCTTGACAAACAGTGAAATTGTCTAAGGTTTAAAAATTTAAGGCTCACACAGTCTCATAGAGTTCCTATTGTAAGCTACATCGGTGTCTCTTTGATATAACAGTAATAGTTCCCTGGAATACTGGCACTCTAAGGACCCTGAAATCTCCGTTCAAGCTTTGAAGTGGTCTGGTGGAAATGTTCCCCAAATTCGTTATTGACTGATCCAAGGTTTTTTCAGGAGAAAAAATCTAAATGGGAATGTAAAAATGTACCTTAATGATATTCGGCATTCCATAGCCTAGTATTGTTTGCTCAAATTTCTTACCACTTTTGCGTAGGTTGCAAAAAAATTTGTTTCCCAGTATTTGTTCTACTCTATTTTAAATGATGCCCATATTCTCCCTCACTACTATGAAGTACCTTTTGAAACTCGGAATCTGCCATAAGATCTCGAATTTGTGGTTTGATGAAGATTTTTGCCTTCAATTTGGCCTCATTTAGAGAGGAGAAATTTCGCTGAATGTAGTTCATTGCCTCGCTGTTGGAGTCAAGCGCTTAATTAAATTGCTGCATATGACCAAGTTTATTGTGAAGTGTTAAAATCAGTACTTTTCGGATTTGATCAGTGCCTCATACCTTACGTTGTACTGTCCAATGCTGTGTTTTGTGCAAGAAGAGCAGGTCTTTTGCGTACAGTAATGTGTGCCTTCCCTACTATCCTATAGACAGGGGAAGTGGTTTTAATTTGTATAGCTTCCTTGAAATCGAAGCGCAATATCTATAATCTTTAGATCACCATAGAATAATCATTCCTGCTCCTTCTACTTGATACCATTCAGCATCTGCTTCAAAGTCTAATATGTCTCAACCATGAAACCAGTAGCATAGGCTACAGGAATTGGTAGGTGTATGTTGCCATTATGCAGCAAAACTACTGTCAAGGTACGTGATGATGAATCAACACACAATCTACAGTCAGGTGGATTGTAATCGAGATGTAGTTCTTGAATCAAACTGCATACATCCGAACAGTTGCACAATGTGTTAGAAACATATTGAAGAAGGATGACAAAGGTTCACTTCCCTTACGATAAACCGTTATCCTTGTTTCTGAGACCAAAAGATTCCATTCATGTAATCTAGATGGTAACATTTCAGCAAACTTTTTAGATAAGACGAGCTCACAAATTAAATCAATGATTTTAGCTCGAGAAATAGCATGGGAAGCACCAGGCTCAATGGAATCTGATGAAGGTGATACTGGAACAGGTTATGACTCAGATTCTGTGGCAATTGATTGTGCACTACCACCAGGAATGGGTAGCTCATCAGAATGTTCGACTGGACGGATAGCAGACGGAATGAACGCATATCAAACAGCCAGTTTCTAATTTTTGAAAATCCCAAAAATCTTTGTGAGTCAGAAGTAGAAATCAGATATGTGATTGATACGATCATGAATTTTCTTCTTCCACTTTTCCACTTCAAACGTCCAGATTAACATGATGTACAACAGTGCTTTGGGGACCAAAGGCTTATCTCTTGATCGCCAACCTAAAGATTTAGGATAATACCTATCAACATAGTACATGGTAGTGGTAAGCAGCATTCATGTTAAAAGACTAACTTGAAACTGTCTCCTAGGGCTTACAGTGTGTAGTCGGCATACAATTTTTTCCCACAACCATATAAGTAATCGTAGGTTAATAAAAACAACTAACTTTTAAGCATCTTACCTTGTGTAGCAGGTTGTATCCGTAGTTTGTTGTTCATCATTCCCTGTATTTGTATTTGGTTATGAGGTTGTGTTGTATCGCAGCAGATCATGTCTTGGTCTACTATCGTTGGTAGCTTCGTTTTCATAGACATAGTTCCACTGAAAGAATGGAACGAGAACTCAAGGTCAAAAATGAATGCTCACAGCAATGTAAACGATGACTTCATTTTGTACAGTATTATCAATATTAATTTTCTGTGATTTCATATAATACACGCTATGGTTTTAAGAGAATTAATTATTTTCCTTTCTGAAGACACAGCTTCTTTGTACTGAAGACACTTTTTATGTCTCAGTGGATTATTTTACATTTGGACCCCTTGCAGAGATCCTGCATTGACTGAACAATGAAAAGAAAAACGGTTGAAACAAAGGATGATATTAAGCTAGTGGTTTATTATTTCAGTAACTAAACAAAGTAGATTGGGAAGAAATTAGGAGAAGTACTGCAGTTTGTACTTTAGTATTTCATTGGAAATGTGCTCCAAGAGAAGAAAAAAAGGTGTTCCAAGTGCAACAACGTCGAAATCACCGGCACGGATGTTTAGTCAGTTTACGATAGAAAAGCTCATAGACTAAAGAACAAGTTGCTAATTATACTGTTTTGCTGATTATACATTTATTTTCTGGATTTTATCTGACATCTATTACTGCAGACTCGCAGACATTTGACACTCTGTTTTTCTTGTATTTTAGTTGGATGCTAATATAGAGATATTTCGCCTAAGAGTAACCTGGAGTACATCTACACCGTGGTTTCCAGAGAGCGCGAATTGCACCAGAGGCGGTCTAAAGTCAGGCATCTCCTCAGTGTATAATCTAAAGTGTCTTAAATGTTTTAACTTACTCTAAGTCATATTGGCTTTAAGGGATTAATACTTTTTCACTTTCATATGATCGTAGTGATGGCGAAATTCCGTCACGATTCATAGCTTGTCCATTCTTTAAAGTCTGCTAGTTTCAATCATATTCCATTACTCTCTTTTCCGGGCTCTGATATTTTTGGAAAGCTCAGGTAATTATCGCCGAGGTGACTGCAAATTACCTGAAGTGTCGGTACTCAAAATGGCATCTTTTTTGTCATGATTTGATCAAGTCTAAGGTACAGTGTAGCTGTCAATACGGAGAGAAAATAGGAGTGAGTATTGAGGACATCCAACATGAAGTAGAGAGGATTCTGAAGAACTGTCCGAGCCAAGTGGTACAAGCGATTGGTAAAGTATGAAAGGTAGAAAATACGGAGAGAAAGTTATGCGAAAGTTATGCAAATATTGATTAGAAACATGCAGAGTATTTGGAATAAGATGGAAGATAATCACGTGAAAATTCAGTTATTTATCAGTGCAGTACCCCTATTGCCTGGCAATTGAAAAATGAAACTAGTAAGATTGTTGAAAGTCACAATAGACTGCAATGCTGGCGCGAAAGGGGCTGAAGCGAACAAACGAAATTGTGAATGCTCCTGTACAGAATGACGTAAAAGAAAAGGTATTGACTGATGAAATTATAGCAACATTGATCAAATTTCTTAAAATGCAGACTGCAAACACACCCTGTGTAAGGTGGTTTCCGAGACCAGGCGTAAGGGCTTCAAGCCATAAGAAATTGAAGGCGCCATCTAAAAGCCTATCCCACAAGGTGAACTGAAAACGTACCTTGCTTTTCCCCCTGATATTTCATTAAAACCTACATTAACCCAAATCTCTTCAGCTTACAAAGAAAAGCCTGGCACAGCTTTATTTAAAGAGAATTATGCCAAAGGCTAGATGAAGATGGTACTTATTTTTTATTCCGTGCTTTAAGCATAAGATGGAGAATACTGAAGGCTTCAGAGCTTGAGGGTGAAGTACGATATCAACTGCCACATGTTGCAGCTACTTTGTGCACTCTGTACCCACTGGACGTCGATAGTAACGTATGTTTACATACACGGTACCATTCTTGGATGAGCATCGAGACCCACCGAATGCAGTTGTGGTAGCAAAAATTAACAAGGCACAGTATGACTTTAATGAGAGGTGCAGTAAGCAGCAGGATAGAGAAGACAAGATTAAAGTAAAGAAGTCACAACTGTTACTAACTCAGAAAAGCTGATACAACAACTTGTTCAAAAGATGGCTGTGACAATGGACGAGATAAAACAGACCAAGGAAAAAATAGCTGGTAAATAAAAGCGTGATAACTAAGACAAAAGTATAAAGAAAAGACAGCAACATCGACGAGTATGTACCAGTTATCAACAAAAGGGTAAAGGTGATTCTTGTGTTCATTGTTGAAAATGTGGTGGAGATAATCACCATTAAAGACACTTCCAGAAGAGGTTTGTCAGATAAGGACGGACTAGGGGAATAGAGAGAATACCTCCAATCTTTTCGTTGTTCTTGTCAATTTTCGGAAATTGACAGAAAACAACGAAGCCAGCTGTCTGGTTTTCATGTCATGCAATGAAATGTTGCATCAAACAATGTTAGAAGAAGGAATGGAAGCGTCAAAAGGTACTTTGTAATGATATCCAACACTTGGAGGAGACTAAAGGGCTTTGGGATACTGGCACAATGGTTAGGTTAGTCAGTCGCACATGGTTGGAGAAAAATGTTGGTGACTGTGACTCAGAATTGATTTCTGATCTGATAGAAGCTAATTTATCAGTTAAGGCAGCAAACGGTTTGAAAATTTCAAGTGATGGTTATGTTCGTCTCAATTTTGAAGTTGATGGAACAGAGGTAGTCACTGTTTCTTTCTGGCTTAATAATGAAGAAATTTTGCAATTTACCACAATAAATATCAATGTTTGTGGCTGAAGAAGGAGGCCTGAAGAGAGAAATCGAACCCCTTATTGTTTGTATCAGAACAAGAACAGGAAGTGAGAATACATTTAATGAAAGCAAAAATTGATGACTCAACAAGATATCAAATGTAGGATGTGTGGTAAAGCAGATGAAAGCATCAATTATATCTTGTGTAACAGAGGGATAATAATATTTTCCTGGGGAAGACATAATCATGTACCGGTTTGTGGAGTTTTGACGTGGGATCGTGGGGTTATCCGTCGCCGAAACTATCTCCTTGTTTCGCTTGAGCAAAGTGTGGTACCTGTTAACTTTTATCGAGACCATAAAGTTCCGTGTATGCGTCAGGTGGGTGCTAGTCCGTCTAATAAGTAGGGGACACTCCAGCCTTGTTTAACAACCCTTACAACCCTCCTGACGATGATGTCACGATAAAAACACTAAGCTTACCCAATATCAACCACCGTCATTTAGGAGTAAAAATGAATTAACGTGAATGACACTGGAACTTCATGTGAAAGTGTTTCGTCCGGTTTGTGACCTGTGGGTGAGCCGCGAACGCCCGACCATTATGCTAATTCACTCAGAAAAGGTTGGAATAAGGAATTAAGTATAGCTGTAATAGGGAGCTACTTTTAAAGTAAACAAGTCGATGAGGAAGGCAGGCCTCAAAGTGAATTTATGAGAATGTACTTCATCTCGACGGAGAGGCAAATCATTGAAGTATGAACAGAGAATTTGTGGCCAGGCGATTATGATTCAAAAGGATGGATAGTTAACAGCTCTAGAGCTCCAGAAAATCAAACGTCGTGTACTGAAAGAAGACATTGATCGTTAGGTCAATGAGACCAAGAGTGTTAGATGTCAAGAAGACAGAAACGGGACTATTAGAGACGAGACTCCCGAACCATCAGTCCCTGAGGAGAAATTTGTTTTTGACACAGCTGAACAAATTGAATGAAGACGAAAGAAACGTGGTGGAAGATATTAAGCAGATTACTGATGAGAATCTGGAAACTAAATTTGTTGGTTTTAAAGAAGCAACTAGAAGATTTCTCAAGGAACATTTTGACAAAGCCAATAGGGTTTTATGCAAAATAGGAACAGACACCTTGATTTGAACTAACAATTTGATTAAAGCCTGCTCTATCTATATGGGTATAACAGTTGGACTTTAACCTTCAAAAGTGAGAAAAAGTGCTAAAAGAAAGCCGTAGTAGAAAAGACGAATTCGGTCTTCGATGATTAAAATTAGTAGACATATAAATATTCCAGAAAGNGACACAGCTGAACAAATTGAATGAAGACGAAAGAAACGTGGTGGAAGATATTAAGCAGATTACTGACACAGCTGAACAAATTGAATGAAGACGAAAGAAACGTGGTGGAAGATATTAAGCAGATTACTGATGAGAATCTGGAAACTAAATTTGTTGGTTTTAAAGAAGCAACTAGAAGATTTCTCAAGGAACATTTTGACAAAGCCAATAGGGTTTTATGCAAAATAGGAACAGACACCTTGATTTGAACTAACAATTTGATTAAAGCCTGCTCTATCTATATGGGTATAACAGTTGGACTTTAACCTTCAAAAGTGAGAAAAAGTGCTAAAAGAAAGCCGTAGTAGAAAAGACGAATTCGGTCTTCGATGATTAAAATTAGTAGACATATAAATATTCCAGAAAGAAAGAAGAAGGGTGAGCTACAGAAGAGGGGGAGATATAAGGAATCGGAAAGATAGCATTGTCTGTAATTATTTTAAAACCCCTTGTTAATAACTAGATTTAGTGCATAAGACAGCCAAACTTTATAGTTATGCCTTCCCCTTTAATACGACAATGACACCTCTTAACACTTATTAAGGCTGTACTGAACCTGGCTGCTAATAAGCCAACATGGCATTAACACCCACTGGGGAAGCATCACCTATCACTTCAGTACTTAAATTTGGATCGTAATAATTCAGTAAGGCATACTTGGTTAAAATTTCTTTCACAATGTCAAGATTCTTGGATTTTCTTTGTCCAGACAAACGTGGTTCTTTTCCTGTATCAATTTTCTTCATGGTACTGCTATATTGGCTTGGGGATAACTTTTGCAAAAAAAATTGGTCAAACCTAAAAAATTAAAGGAACTCTGACTTTGTCTGTTTTTGCTGAATGTGCGGGGGAGTCACTTTATTGGCATCAAATCAGAAACGTTCACATGAAAATAAAAGTCCAAAAAGTTTCAGTTCACTCTGCTTAAATGTATATTAACTGAATTTAAGTATGAAGGCACACTAATCTCACCTCCTCAACAATTCCTGTAATGCTCTTTCATAGTATTTTTTCATCGACTCCACTAACTAAAATATCATCGTGAATATTTCTGACACCTAATTCCGAAAAACTTTTTTCTTACATTTTTATGAAAAACTTCTGGTGCTGAATTTGTACCAAAATTCCGTCGACTAAATCTATATAAACCAATATGTTGAAAATGTGGTAATATTCGTAACTTTGCTCGTTAAGTTCTGTTTGATGAAAAGGGCTGGCAAAGCCCAGTTTTGAAATAACTTTCATTCCATTTAAATCATGTCTATGTTTCATGACAGGGTTTGGTTTCTTTATGTTTACACATAAGCGAATATCATATTTATCCTTTATTGGTGCAATTACTTTAGGTGACACTCAATCAGAAGCTGTGTCCACATTTTCAATTGCATTTACCTGCTCAAGCCCAGCTAATTCTCTCTCAGCTTTGTCACGGAGATAAAATGAAACAAGCCCATATTTTTGAGCCACTGGTGAAAATCGTGGATCAATATGTAATTTCACTTGAGTATAATTTAATTTACCAATAACCTGAAACAAGTTAGCATGATAATGAAGTAAATTTTTAATTTTAGGGTCAGAATGTGTTAATTGTGTTTTTGCCTGTTCCAATGCTTTAACTGTGTTAAAGGCTGAGTATTGTGGGTAGATTATGGAATTATTGAGCTCGATACCTTATTGACAGTTTTTAACACCCCCAAAGCTGTATCTTTTTTTCGACCTGACAAAGCCCCTGATTTATGAGTGCCTTTCACAACAAAAATTCAACAAATTGCATAGTGTTTAGAACTGGCAGCAACCGTTTTGAATTGATTCAATAATGACAGAGGGTCTTTTTGATTACAGCTGGGCTCTTGTTTTGAGTAACATGATCCATGAGTTCATTAAACCTATGTTTATCTAAAATACTGACATATGCACCAGAATCGATTGGTATTTGTAAAAGAATCGATTGGTATTGGTAAAAGAAATGTCGATAACTGTAATAGTGTTGTAGGATTATGCTTTCTTTACTGTGTTAACGTTTGTTACAGTATCCATTTGATATTCATCATCATTAAAACTGTTGGTTCTCTCCTGTACGTTGTTAAGTTTCCTCTTACTTTTGCAGAGATGTGCATAACGAACTTTACCGCCACATCTGTGGCAAGGCATGCCAAATGCTGGACATGACGTTCTTCTTTTAACATGAGGCCATGTACCCCACACAACTAACACTGGACTTGTCAGATATTTTTTCAGAAAATTGAAAGGTTTCTCTTGTTTGATTTTAGAGAATTATTTTGTCTTTTCTCGACTAGATTTTGAGGGCTTTTCTACTTTGAATACATTTGTGTCTTTCATGCCCTTGGCCTGAATATCTGATAATTCTAAAGCTCTAGCTGAATTTTGTAACCTGTCCAAATTAGGATCATCTTGCAATGCCTTCGTATCCAAACGGTCTGAATAACATTTTGGAATTATCTGACCCTTTATTTCCCTTTGGGTATCATAGAAATCATACCTGGGTGGTGCTCGTGACAAATTTATTGATAATTTCATCCTCAGTCTTTTGTCTAAATTTATGTCTGAAATATAATGTATACTTTAGGTTTAAATTACATTGTTAACTTTGGCTTTACATTCTTAAATTCTACATCTTCATCAGTGGCTAACATATTATAAATTTTAAGAAGTCTAATTTCGTTATAAACAAATGTATCGATAATTTCATCCTCAGTCTGTGAAATTTGTCTGAAGTTATGTCTGAAATATAATGTATACTTTAGGTTTAAATTGCATTGTTAACTTTGGCTTTACATTCTTAAATTCTACATCTTCATCAGTGGCTAACATATCATAAATTTTAAGAAGTCTAATTTCGTTATAAACAAATGTATCGATAATTTCATCCTCAGTCTGTGAAATTTGTTTAAAGTTATGTCTGAAATATAATGTATACTTTAGGTTAAAATTGCATTGTTAACTTTGGCTTTACATTCTTAAATTCTACATCTTCATCAGTGGCTAACATATCATAAATTTTAAGAAGTCTAATTTCGTTATAAACAAATGTATCGATAATTTCATCCTCAGTCTGTGAAATTTGTCTGAAGTTATGTCTGAAATATAATGTATACTTGTATACTCCACGGTAGAATACCAAAGCATACAAATGACCTGATTGCAAATGATCTGATTGCAAATAATCCGATTGCAAATAATCTGATTGCAAACAGATTAAGTAATATCGTCAGCATACATTATTTTCCTCAGAAGACCAGTTCCTTTTCTATGTATCACAACTTGCAAAACCATAATAAGCAGGAGTGGGCTGAGAACTAATGTGTGATGTAACTCAGCTTTTACTGCGAATTTCTTAGACTTGTATGCCTAATTCAAGACTATAATTTTTCCTCCACTATGCAATGATATTGCCACTCTTCAGGGGTGTTTTTCTTCTCCAAGGAAAGGTTTATCAGGTCTCCAGGAATTCTGTCATAAGCCTTCTCAATGTCATTGAATATGAATAACATTTCTACGCCCATCTTCTGCTTCTGTTTCAAATTAAAATTGCCGTCAGTTGTGCCTTTTCCTGGTACAAAACTAAGAGTACAGTTCATCAATACCTACTGGTTTTCTGCTTCAGTTTTTACAGTCCTTATATACATTTTAATACTATAATCCCATCAGTTTGTTCTTTCTGTTGTTATTACACACCCGCGAGTCACTTTTGTTCTTGAATATCAAAACAACATCTTTCTCCAGGTCCATTATTTTGCAGTCTTTTAAAACGTTCTTGAAATTTCTTTGCATGGTGGTCTAAGAAAGCAAGGGCTATGGCCTCTAAAGAAGACTGTTGATTACTTTTTGTTGGCGCGAGGAACTCACTTTTAAAATTTCTGTACAAAAGTACCTACATTCTCCTTACTTAAATTATGCTAGCCTTATTTGACCATGTTTTCTCGCTATTGGTAGCCCGGTCGGTTTCAAAAATGACGATGTACGGTTCTAGACTTTGGCATTTCTGATTTGTGTCTACAGTTGATAAGACTGTTTTGATTTCAAAGGCATTAATATCCTCAAAAAGCCAAGTAGTTATAGTTGTTTTCCTAGCAAGGTGTCTACTGATAATATAATAATAAAAAAGCAAGCGCCCATTCACTTAAAAAGTCACCTCGCTCTTTTCAGAATCCAAGCTAGCATTTTATTAATTTGGAAATTTTGGCCAAGATAACGGATGGAATATGGAAGATCAGTGACCACTGTTGCCACCGTTTTTAAATTTTCACTACAAATTTCTTGTTCTTTCTTACAGCAGTAACTGTGCAAGCCATTTTAGAAACCTTGGGTTCAATGTAGTGAAAGTAAAAATACGAGGAATTCTAAGTTCACTACCAACTATAGAATTCTTCCTCTTCTCAATGATAGTCCCATCTGCAGTGTCACCATTTTTCAAAACGTTACAGAAGATTTTTGAATATTCCTAGGATATATGACCAACTACTTTGTCTTCTTTCCTCTTTCTGTACACAGCAACAGCAAAATCTGTCCATCACATGTTCTCCTTCCTCGTTTACTACAGGTTTTTCTCCAATAAAAAGTGTCTGTTACTATACATGGTTTCGGGTATGAAACTATTGTTTTAAAAGCACCGCTGAACTTTTCTTTAATACTTCTTATTCCCAATAAACGCCCCCTCCCTGTTTAAGCGCTTTCTGGATTTATGATTAGGACGAATAATAATGATAACAATAATAATAGTAATAATAATAATAGTAATAATAATAATAGTAATATTAATAGTAATAATAATCATCATCATCATCATCATGATCGGTAGTTCCTGAAGAAACAGCATCGAGGAATTGAAAAGATAATCATATACCCAGAGAATATCGCTTTAAATAAAGAGTAAAATGACTGGAGGCTCTTTATAGTAAAACACAATACTAGAGCCATATCATCATCATCCTTATATAATAATAATAATAATAATAAT
>RDPX01000229.1:1307963-1330974 GCA_003991215.1 Morbakka virulenta
CTCAATAGTTGCTGTAGGTATTCTGCCAATCACCTCATTGACTTCTTGGGTACGCTTCCTAACCTTTCTAGCCATTGCGTTCTTTAAACTAGTCACATTTACGTTCGCACCATTCAGATCTCTTAATCTATTGGTTAGTCTTTCGAATATCTCTTTCTGGTCATCTGTAGGTCCCTGCTCATATTGTTCTTGTGGTTGTGTCTCATCCATTGACTGATGCTGCAGTTGGGGTGTGTTCACATTCTTGATCGGGTCTGGTGTTAAATCTGATGGTTCCTGCTCCTGGCTGAATGGTATAAATCTCCGTGATATTTCCTCAATCTCTAACTGCGATAGCAAACCATTTCTCCTTATTACTCTAACCTGATCTGCGAGCCTCTGGCTACTTGCATCAGCACGTCCTCCCTTATCTCGCCAGATTTTCAGCATTCTGTTCATATAGCCTGTTCTTGGGTCACTCTTAGCCAGAAAGTAGCACTCCATAACTTTGATGTTATCCTGTCTGTCCCATTTCCTTTTCCCCTTTGTTCTCTGCTGTTCTTCTTCTTGCTATTATTATTATTATTATTATTATTATTATTATTATTGTTGTTACATCCCATTTCTGAAACGTATCCATAAACACTTACCCAAAAAGCACAGATAGCATGAAATGTTTAATAGAAACAATTTGAAGGTTAGTTACAGCTGTCTACCAAATGTATCCAGCATCATAACGTCACACAACAAGAAAATACTAGCAGAAGAAAGAAACAAGAAAATCGATCCGTGTAATTGTCGCAACAAGGATTCTTGCCCGTTGAATGGAAACTGTCGTGATAAACACGTCATCTATCAATGTACCATCAAATCATCAGAAAACGACGAAGGTATGAACTACATTGGATTGACTGAAAAAACATTCAAAGAAAGATGGTATTTACACAAAAATTCCTTTAAGTATGAACATAGAGCTAATTCAACAGAACTTTCGAAATATGTCTGGAATTTACAAAACATAAACATAACATCAATTTTGAAGTGGAAAGTGATCGACCATGCCCACCCATATGTTAATGGCAGCAAAACGTGCAATCTCTGTCTGACAGAGAAATTCCACATAATTACGTCCAAATTGAAACTATTAAACAAAAGATCCGAACTAATCTCTACATGTCGACACGTCAATAAACACCTTTTAAGGAACTGCAAATCCGTCCAGCCAGACCATTGAGAATTTTGATGACTTTTTAATTACTTTATCGACTTAAAATAAATGCATAGATTTTTAGCAGTTTTTTATGTGTACATCTGCGTGAGCAAGAAACTCAGAGTTATGTACTTTCATCAGAAATATTGAAATCTAATTTTAACTTAGGTGTGATAGGAAAAAACAAAACAGTTAGAAAGAAGAAGCCATGGTGGCAGAGGAGGTTGGTAAAGAGCATTGGCGAGTGGAGGAAAGATCTTGGACGAATTGAGGAGATAAAGCAAGGGAATAAGGTTCGTCAGGTTGTTCGTGATAGATTGAATAGGAAGTATGTGCTTGTAATGAAGGGAACGATGACAGTCAGCACAATGTTGAAGAACAAAATTTCTTCCGCCAGTGCTAAGATTAGACAGTTTGTTGGGAAAAGCCTTGCCACGACACAGAACAACCTTTTCAAGAACAATCAATCTCAACTCTACAAGGAGCTTAATGGCAATGGACATAAGATGGAATCCTCTGCTCCTAATGCAGATGAGGCAAGAGAGTTCTGGAGTATTATCTGGTCCGAGGAAAAGGAACACGACAAGGAAGCAAGTTGGTTGGGTGATGTAAGGGAAAAGTTTGCAGACGTAGAGAAACAAGAGGACATTATGGTGTCTCTGCAAGATGTTAAGGCAGGGATAAGAAAGATGGCAAACTGGAAAGCCCCTGGACCTGACTGGGTCAGAGGTTACTGGTTCAAAAAGTTCACCTCGCTACACTTGTCAATTGCAACAACTCTGCAGGAGTGTTTGACGTCAGGCGTGGTACCCGACTGGATGGTCAAGGGGAGGACAGTTTTAATTCAGAAAGATTCTGGAAAGGGGACAGCAGCTAGTAACTATAGGCCGATAGCTTGTCTACCATTGATGTGGAAGCTGCTCTCTGGAATCTTTGCTGAAAAGATCTACGGT
Source organism: Morbakka virulenta (assembly GCA_003991215.1). Taxonomy (NCBI): domain Eukaryota; kingdom Metazoa; phylum Cnidaria; class Cubozoa; order Carybdeida; family Carukiidae; genus Morbakka; species Morbakka virulenta. The sequence goes on from RDPX01000229.1 coordinate 1,310,106, forward strand.
CATCTTGTAAATAATAATCTTCTTCCTGAGGAACAGAAGGGATGCAGGAAGAAGTCACGTGGCACGAAAGATCAATTGATGATCGATAAGGCAATTTTGCACGAGGTCAGGGCTATGAAGAGAAACCTTAGCATGTGCTGGATTGATTACAAGAAGGCATATGATATGGTCCCTCACAGTTGGATTTTGGAGATGCTGGACATGGTTGGAGTTGCAGAGAATGTGCGGAGTTTGCTGAAAGGAAGTATGGCTGAATGGAAGACAGTACTGACGGCTAATAATGAGGTGCTTGGTGAAGTTAACATCAATCGGGGAATATTCCAAGGTGACTCCCTTTCCCCTTTGATCTTTGTTATTGCAATGATCCCGCTGAGTATTTTACTCAACAGAGAGAAGCTTGGATATTTCTTCGGTCACGGTAGGGTGTTGGTCAATCATTTATTGTTTATGGACGACTTGAAGCTATTTGGACGGAGTAAACGTGAGTTGGAGGCATTGGTCGAGGTGGTGAGGGTTTACTCTAGGGACATTGGGATGGAGTTTGGGTTAGATAAGTGTGCTGTTTTGGAAATTAGACGAGGTGAAAGGGCTGAATGTGAGGGAATCGAGCTACCGAGTGGGGAGTTGATGAAGGAGGTTGATGAAGATGGGTACAAGTACCTGGGAGTGCTAGAAGGGGCGAAAGTAATGCAGAAGAAGATGAAGGAGAAAATTGGGAATGAGTACCTACGACGTGTGAAATTGCTGGCAAAGTCGAGGTTGTATGCTGGGAACTTGGTTCGCGGCATCAATGCGTGGGCAGTTAGTGTTGTCCGATACAGCTCTGGAATACTGGATTGGTCTGATGCTGAGCTACGTAAACTTGATACCAAGACAAGGAAGATTTTAACGATGAATGGTGCTTTCCATAGGAATAGTAGTGTAGATCGTCTGTACATCGGAAGAAAGGATGGGGGTCGTGGCCTGATCAGCGTTGAAGATTGTGTGAGGCAGGAAGAGTTAGGGTTAGAAGAGTATGTACATGCTACTGAGGAGACGATTTTGGAACAGGTGGCTGGAATGATTATGCATGGAAGGGAGACAAAGAAGCATTACAAGACGAGAGTGGTTGAGGAGAGAAAGGAGAGATTGATGGAGAAGGCTATGCATGGTAGGTTCTTTCGGGAGATGGATGAAAATGCAACAGAGAGATCAGTACAGTGGGTTAAAGGTGGTTTCCTTGCAAAAAGCACAGAGGCATTTGTGTTTGCTGCTCAAGAGCAAGCATTGAGGACAAGGTTGGCGCAGTCGAAGTGGGATGGTGGTGTTAGTCCTATGTGTCGCATCTGCGGAATTGAATCTGAGTCAGTTTGGCATGTTGCGTGTGGGTGTAAGGTACTGGCTCAGAAGGAGTACAAGAGGCGACATGATAGGATGGGATTGAGAATATATTGGGAGCTGTGCAAGAAGTATGGGTTGAAATGTGCGGGGAAATGGTTTGAAGAGGTGCCTGACAAAGTTAGAAAGAGTGAAGATGGTAGGTTTGAAGTTTGGTGGGATAGATCAGTGGAGACAATGCAACAGGTGGAATGTAATCGTCCGGATGTTGTTGTTGTTGACCGCACTAAGAAGAGATGGCTGGTTGTAGATTTTGCTGTGCCTTCCGATCGAAATGTGACAGCTAAAGAAGAAGGAAAGGTCACTAAGTATTCTCCCTTGGCCCAACAAATCCGAAAGTTACATAGCGTATGTACCATCGTTGTCCCAATCGTCGTGGGAAGCTTAGGAGTGGTGACGAAACGCTTGGAGCGCAGTTTGAAAAAGTTGGGCATCCCTGATGTCTTGGGTGGACTCCAAACATCTACCATCATTGGAACTACCAACATATTGAGGAAGGTGCTTAACCTCTAAAGCTACTGGTCGGTAGCCGGGTTTAAGCTTTCTCGTCTGGCAGGTGAATACCATCTCCCTGTGCGGGCTGTCATGCTGGACATGAACTTTGTTACTATTATTATAGTTAAAGAGACCAGTTAAACATATAAGCATTCAGCCTGCCAAGCTGTGAAAAAACCTTGCGTGTCATAGTTGCTACCATCAGACCAAGTATGGAGGAAACAATTGTTCACAAGAACAATAAAGTAAGATTGCTTAGTACACTGCAACACTTAGTAATAAACCTTTTTGCCACGAAGAAATTGCTTCTTATGGCAAAATCCCAGTCTGATTTACTGAAATCGCCTGGTTTGTAGCTTGCGTCAGCAATGGATCTTGTTAAATTGATGATAGAAGACCTCTCAAAAATGACCAAAAAAATAGAGTTAGAAGATGCTTCAGGGGTGTGTCCAACATTTGTACCATAATAGAGAAAGTCAGCTGAGAAAATTTTCTCCAAGACGTCATCTGAAAATGTTTGTTATCACTTCTAGAAACAGAATCTTTCAAATCTTCCAACCTCGTTATTTTTCTTATTGTTATTGTTGTTATTGTAATTATAAGTGTTATTTTTATTATTATTTTATTATTATTATTATTATTATTTTCACACGGTATTTGATGTTATCATCGGATTGTTCAGTTTTTTCATCAAGCCACCTCTTGTGGCCTAAGATGACAAACTGTCTTCTTTTTGTCCAGATCATTTCACTCTTCTCTTCTCTGTCTTCGTTTTCCGAAGTATGCGAGCTGTTCCAAGCAAACAAGTTTTCTGTAATACATCCACACTCAGATCTATTCCTAACTTTTCAAGATTTCTCCTTATATTCCCTGTAACTGTGCCCAAAGCCCCTATGAGAATGGGCAGAATGACAACTTTTTCAGCTTCTTGTTTCCAGGATTTGAGAATTTCGTATTTCAGGTCGGTATAAAATTTAATCTTTTCTTTTTCCTTTTTTATTACACTCGTATCAAACGGACATGCCACATCCAGGACAGAACAGACTTTCTTGCTTTGATCCAGTAAAATAACATCTGGTTTGTTGTGCTCTATCTTTCTTTCAGTTTGTATTGAGAAGTCCCATAGAATCTTAGCATCCTCGTTTTCTAAAATCCTTGTATCCTTTTGTACAAAATGTTCATAGCTTTTCCCACAACAACTGAAGCCAAATGTCTTGCACAAATGCCAGTGAATAATAGCAGCAATTTTGTCATAACGGCATTTCTTGTACTCGTCCTGAGCCAATTGTGTACATTCGTAAACAATATGTGATACTGTCTCATTTTCTCTATCACACATTCGGCATCTGGGTGAACATTCTTCTTTATCTATCATCCTTTTTACCCAGTTGAGTCTTAATGCTTGTTCTTGAGCTGTTAATATTAATCCATCAGTTTCCTTTTTCAGCACTCCTTTCATTAACCATAACCAAGTCTCTAACACCCTTAGTCTCCCTGAAGAACACAGAATATAGTTTATTTTCCTCAAACTTTAATTTCTGTCTGTCGACTAATTCCGGCTTTGTATTAACTGGATCTGTAGAATCTCTGAAGAGTTCTTCTTGCACTATTTCCTTCAACATAAATTCCTCTGCTTGGTGTAAATAGAATTCCAGACTCTCTTTCTGTATGTCGACAACTTCTTCAATGGTTTGCAAACCCTTTCCTCCTTTAGTTATTTTCCAATGAAGCCGATCAACGTCACTGCGGATGCATACTTCTGTGCATGGTAAGTAGTTTTCTGGTTTTGCAGTCTATCTATCTTGTGTCTTCTTTCATGCATTCTATTGTGCCTGCTCCATATCTTATCAAAGATACAGCTGGAGTTAATTGCCTGAATTGTGTTCCCTGCATTCAGACTAGATCTTAAGATCTTCTTTACCCTATGAAAATATTCTTTTCTCACTATGTCCTTCATTTCTACACTCTTTACGTTGTCATTTTCTAGAATTCCCAAGTATCTGTATCCCTATCCTTTCTCAAGTGATTTAAGTTTTTGACCCTCAGATAGATCAATTCCTTTACTCTGAATCATTTTGCCTCGCTTCAGTTCTACCATAGCACATTTCTGAGTCCCAAACTCCATCCCTAAATCGTTACTAAATATCCCGTACTGTTTACACCAATGAATCCAACTGTCATATATCCTTCGCGTATAACTTTATATCGTTTATAAAAAGCAGATGATTCAATTTCCCTCTTTGAGCTCCTAGTAAATACCCTTCCTTTAAATTGTTTAATATTATTGTCAAGGGGATGAGCGCTATGACGAACAAGATGGGCGAAAGACTGTCTCCTTGAAAAATTCCTCTTCTCACATTCGCCTCTGCTAACTTTTCTCCATCTGATGTTAGCTCTACTCTCCAATGTTTCATTGTCTTCTCAAGAAATGCCTTAACATTGTGTGCAATATTGAAAAAGGCAAGACAGCACATGATCCATGAGTGTGGGACCATGTCGTATGCCTTTTAGTAATCAATCCATGCGACATATAGCTTTGTCATCCTTCGTTTGTAGTTTCGTAATACCATCTTATCAATCATTAATTGATCTTTTGTCCCCCGGCTGCTTCTGCGACACACTTTCTATTTGTCCGGAAATAAGTTCCTTTCCTCTAGATGTTGATATATTTCATCTCCTAATATCTCAGTCAAGAGTTTCCACATGAGGTGTAAGCATGGAATTGGGCGATAATTCTTTACAATGTTCCCTTTTAAAGGATCTTTTTGCATTAAGCATGTTCTTCCTTTTGTCACCCACAATGGCACCTCCCCTGTTCTAAGACAATCATTCAACTGTACTATTAAAATTTTATGAAAATTATTGAAACCTCTTAACCAGTATCCGTAAACATTATCAAGTCCACTTGCTTTCCATTTCGACATTTTCTTCAGTTGTTTCTGCACATTTTCTCTTGTGATTGTGATATCACCCTGTAGTGGGACATTTCTGGTGTGATTATCAATAGTGTTAATCCACTCTGCCTTCTCATTGTGTGTAACGTATTTGTCCCATATTTCCTCCCAGAATTTCTTACTCTCCTCTGCATCTGGCTTTGCATTATTCTGCAGTCCGTTCCCATCTATCATTTCAAACAACCGTTTCTGGTTGGCATTGAATAAACGGTTCTGGGTGTACTAGTTATTTCTCTCTTCATATTTTCATTGTTCTTAGGTTAACTGGTTGCAGATTTTCTGGTTGTCTCAGTTTTTCTGTCAGCATTTTGAGGATCTCTCCTCGTTCATCACTGAGGCCTTCAGTGTCAAGTTCTGTCTCTAAATTTGCTTTCTTGTTTTCTCTAATGTCGATGCTCTGCGTTACACCTGAATCATTTATTGGGTAGACATGATTATCTATTTGTTCCTCTTCTGCCTCTATTTGAGTTGGTTCATTGATTTTCCTCCTTATCTCCTCCATTTCTAATTCCGTAAGGTGCTTTCCATTTCTGATATACAAAACTTGGCCAGCAAGTTGTTGTTCAATCCAAACATATTGATTTCATTCTAGATTTTAAGCATTCTCTTCCTGAATCCTCTTCTCTTCGGCTTACTTTGTAAATAACACTCCATAGCAATTTTGTTGATTTCTTTCTTCCATTCCACTTTAGCATTAGGATTAGCAGGATTACGGCCGGGTCTGCGCTGCTGATCCACAGAACACCTGCCGGGAGAGGAGACTTCAACATCCGTTATTTGTAATATTTTCATTATTATTCATCACTCATTAAGTGGGTAGGGGATTTAAGGTTACGCCACCAGCAGAATTTTTATTGAAACACCACCTCTAGGGGTTGCCGACCAAAGCTGAAGAGTCCCCTCTACCCATGAGACAGACTAGCCCCCGCTGGACTCCAACCCGTTATTTCGAGGTCTCGGGGAGAGTTGTTCATGGCTGACCTGGAGGTAGTTGTGGCAAAGGGTAACCTCATTCTCCCACGTCGAAACTCCACTACCAGATGCAGTTTAATGTCAATACCCAGGACATATTACTATTATTATTATTATTATTATTATTATTATTATTAGCTTTTTTCACATTTTGTGTCCGGCTGTTCTTATTGCCGAGTTGTATGCTGACTGGCGGGTCATAACAAATGACCATGGGCTACCAGAAATTTCTTTCTCAAAACTCCAGTACTTTTCGCAAAATCCTGGCTGTTCCCAACAACGTAGTCTTTTGAAGTACTCCTAAGTTGCAGTAAATCCCAAGCTTTTCAACGCACTTTTCAAATCCTTTGGTCACAGGTCCCAGAGCACCAATAGCAACAGGGACAACTTCTACTTTCTTCAGTTTCCACAGTCTTTTTATTTCTTTTTTCAGAACTTGATACTTTTCTACTTTTTTTCTCCTTCTCTGCCACGTTCGCATCCGCCGGTATTGTTATGTCAATGATTACTGCCGTATATTCCTTCTTTTCTACCAAGACTAAATCTGGCCTTCTTGCCTCAATCACATTATCACACTGGATATTTACATCCCACAACAACTTTACATCATCACTCTCCAAAACTCCTTTAGGGGCATGCTCGTACCATTTCTTACTGCATTCCAGTCCTCTTTTCTTACATATACCCCAATGGATCTTTCTCGCTACATTATCATGACGCCTCTTGTATTCTTTCTGAGCTAACGTCTCGCATGCACTTACAATGTGTTGGATACTTTCACCTGTTTGGCCACACAATCGACACAGGGGGCTTCCAGCCGTTCTATCAATGTGATAATTCAAGTAATTTTTCCTGATTGATTGCTCTTGTGCTGCACAAATCAAGGTTTCTGTACCAACCTTCAAATCACATTTTGACAACCATTCCAAAGTCTTCTCTTTATCTACATCATCTGTCAGGTCTCTGACAAACTGTCTATGCATTCTCTTTTCATTCCATGTATCTTTCGCTTTGTTTTCATTTCTTGCCTTAAGATCTTTAACCTCCTCCAGTTCACTTGCATTTAATTTCTCGAATTTGGCTGCACCCTTCCAAAGTTTCTCTTCAGATTTGGCCACGTACACTTTCAGACTACTCTCCTCTTCTTTGACACATCGTTGTATACTTATAAGATCTCTGCCCCCATCTTTTCTTTTCACATATAGCCTGTCAGTATCACTCTTGGGATGGAAAACTCCATACATTGTCATTGTTTTCCTTGTTTGTCTGTTTAAATCTTTAAGCTCTTTTTTTTCTCCATTGTATAATTCCCGCTGCATACCAGAATATAACCGCTGCCCATGTGTTGATCGCCGAAACCTTATTTTTCCCCGTTCAACTTTGATCTGAGTACCAGCCTTACCCTTCTTTTGTATTCCTTTCCAATCGCATCTTTCATTTCAGCTTTTTTGATTTTATCTAATTCCACAATACCTAGATAAGTGTAACCTTCCTCCCCAACCTCTTTCATTGTCTGTCCATCAGCTAACTTAATTCCTTCACTTCTAATAATCATTCCTCGTTTCAATGTCAAAATGCCACACTTTTTCATCCCAAATTCCAATACCAATGTCGTTGCTGAACATGTGAACGGTTCTAACAAGCATACTCATCTGATCTTCAGTTTTGGCGTATAGCTTCTTGTCGTCCTTAAACAATAAATGGTTGACCTTGTATTCCTTCTTTCCCCATTCATAAGCCGCATTCACTTTCTTCAATATCAGTGACAATGGTATCATACTATTATTATCATCATTATTATTATTATTACTTATAACAAAATCTTCAGAATCATTAAACGAATGAAGTCCTCTGGATGTCCATGTCCTTTGGATCAAATTCCAGTAATAAGTCTGAAAAGGTGCCCCCACCTTCAAAGTTACATTACAGTTATTTGTTCCGAAATTTTTAAGCGTAAGTCTATAGCATCATTATGGCAACAAGCCGCTACAATCCTTATATACAAAAAGGGGGAAAAGTCAGACCCAGGTAATTTCAGACCTATCACTTTAGAACCTGTTATGTTGAAAATATTTACTTCTTTACTACGAGATCGTGTATTTGAGTTTTTAGTCAAAAACAACTACATTGAGGCAAGTATCCAAAAAGGATTTACGCCTGGATTAACTGGTACGTACGAGCATATTGCTAGTATGACTCACGCAATTAACGATGCACGCCGTAAACAACGCTCTATTACAATTACATTAATTGATCTGAAAAACGCTTTTGGGGAAGTCAACCACAATCTAATAGAAACTGTGCTGAAACATCATCATATTCCAGACGATATTGTTACTATTATTAGAATTCTGTATAGTGACTTCCACACAGCCATACTGACCAACTTGTTCATTAGTGATTTCATTAAACTAGAAAAGGGTGTACTACAAGGTGACTGCTTCAGCCCATTGATATTTAATATGCTAATTAACACCTTCGTACAGTATATAAAAAAAGATCACTTCAAACAAATCGGTTACAAATTTCTAAAACATTTGATACCAAGACACTGGCTACAATTCGCCGACGATGCTGTAGCGATGTCAGGCCAAGAGAGTGAAAACCAAATTCTCCTCAACGCATTCAGCAGATGGTGTCGTTGGAGTGACATGATCATCAAAGTCGAAAAGTGTCACACGTTTGGAATGAAAAAATGTGGAACAGTATGTAAACAAATAAAACCAAAGCTTTATCTTAATAACAGTGTTATTCATCCTATCGACTCGGGTGAACCATTCCTATATTTGGGTCGTTACTTCGATTTCGGCATGACAAACACGGAACACAAAAATATACTGATGTCAAAAACTGCAAACATTCTCAGGACTATAAATGGTCTCCCACTCCACCCCAGAAATAAAGTAATATTGTACCAAAGATATCTACTTTCAAAAATTAGCTGGCACTTGACTGTTGCTGATATAGAAACAAGCTGGGTTAAGGAAAACCTCGATAACGTTGTTTCAAAGTTTATACGGATTTGGTTGGAAATACCTATTTCTGGATCAACACGCCTTCTTCGCCGTACCAAACGTAAGTTTGGTCTCGGTTTAACACTCATATCTGATCGTTTCATTCAGTGTCGAGTATCATTTAGAAACAAACTCAAGTCTTCTAAGAGCAGGGACATTGTTGAAATATACAATGCGACCACCGGTCAAAACATCACGTATGATCAGTACAAAACAACTAGAGAGGCAATAAAGGATATTAGAAATTCTAACGAGAAAAAAATCGATACACTGACTTCGCAAGGGTTAATAATCAAATCAATCACAGCCTATGCAGACAACGCATTTACCAGTCACTGGCACAAAGCGCTTTCTACGTTACCCAATAATATCTACTCATTCACAATCCGGTATTTAAACAACACCCTCGCCAACGCTTCAAATATGCTAAAATGGGGACAAAGAGAATCATCTGCCTGTTCCTTATGTAATGCTACAGAAACTCTCGGGCATGTTATTGGAGGATGTAATACAGCGTTGAACGAAAAACGTTATAATTGGAGGCATGACTCGGTTTTAAAAAATATTGCAAACTTCATATCTTCGAATAAGAAAAATGCAAAAGTTTACTGTGATATTGATAATTACAATTCTCCATCGATTATTACCGGAGATACATATCGCCCTGATCTGTTAGTAATTGATAAAGGAAAGATTTATATTCTAGAACTTACAATCGGCTTTGAAACAAATATTGAAGTGAATTCGAAACGTAAATCAGAAAAATATGAATTTCTGCTAAGATTTCTAGGCAAAAATTATCAAAAAGTTATATTTGTCAATTTAAGCATTGGCGCGATAGGAGCAATCGGAAAGAGTACACATTCGGTAGCGAAGATGTTAGCGGAAATAAGTTACGATAAAAGCGAAATCTCATATATCATAAAGAAGATCATATGTGTGGTAATTCGAACCACATATTACATATTCTGTCAACGTAGTAAGACATGGGATCAGCCTCCCCTCCTTTATTGGTGACTACGTTACTCTGTGTGTCCTTGATACCATGCCTTGATAGTGAGTGGTATTTCTTAGGATAATGATGTAATGTATACACGGCATACAATTGTATTAAGTGATAACATGGAAAAAATATACGCTTGAAGTTTAAGGTATCATATTATTATTATTATTTTCATTATTATTATTATTGTTATTATTATTGTTATCGTAAATGTCTATCCAATTGGAACGTCAGTCAATCGTCTTCATGCTCTTGCTGTTTTGAAGCAGAGATCCTTCTTCATGGTGTCGCCGGTTGCAAAGCCAACCTTCAGGAAGGTTGTTATACTTCGCGAGACAACTCAGCATTACTGTTTTTAGCAGGTGCTCTTAAATCTCTTGAAGGCTGTACAAGATATGCTGACATCTGTGTATTCTCATTGCCATGCGTTATTACTAGAGATGCCTTGCAACCTGATTTGCTTTTAGCTACTCCACAAAAATAGTTATGCATACTTGAATTGACGGTTGGGTATGTTAGTAAAATATTTAATTTTCTTAACTAGGCAAGCCAATGCAACTATCCTGATTAGTGAGGTTTTTAATTGTGTCTCTTCCTCTAGTATTGTTTATCCTTACGGCTTGTCCTTGCGCACTGTAAATTAAAGCTTCCGTACATCCGCAGAATTCACTTTTCTTCAATCACATCAAAGACTCGACTCTATTTTTTGCTAATGCATAACTCTTTTCCCTATGATGTTATCACCTTTCTCCTTTTCATAATAAAAACTCCGCATTTCGTAATCCCAAATTCCTTTGTGATAACATTTTAAAAACTGTACATAGCAGTCCATTTAGTTCTCATTAATTTTTATCAAAAAGTTTCCTATCGTCGATGAATAGGAGAGGTTCCAGCTTTCACAACGTTTGAGGGAATAACCAGACTTAGAACTACTTACTTTAAGAAGGAGCTTATTTTAAAAAGAAGCTAGAAAATGGGACTTAAAGTGAATGCAGATGACCTCAGAGGAACGTAATTAAGCCAAGCTGAAGAATTAAAATACTTGGAGTATATGATAGAGTAAAAGGGAGATTTTTAAGCAGAAATCAAGGTAAGAATATGTGTCTTCTTTTGTTCTCAAAGCCATGTGGTGTTTTAACAGGTTGAAATTTTAAATCATGTATAATTCATCACCGTCAGAGTCGCTCCAAACATACCTGGCTTCCTATATTGATCAATAGTTGCATGGAAGAAGCAACTGCCATCTCCATATGTAACCATAAGGTAGTTGTAGCAGTTTAGCAACTTCTAAGTGATGTTTAGACTAATGCTTAGTCAAATGAATTGGGGTAAAATACATTTATATCTAAAGATTGGTAGAGTACATTAGATAGTACTGTTGAGGCTCTAAGAAAACAGCTAAATTTCTGAAATAAAAATTAATTAAAGAGTGACTCTGTCTGTGACGCACCCATACTTTGAATTCCCGTGGGACGTAAATATTCTACTTGAATTTGATGTAATTTTTCACCTTTCAGTGCAGAACTGGTTTTTTTTGCACCTTTGCAGTACAAGATGTCTGATCGGGATAGCAACTTTGCAGGCTTTTGAGACTATTTACTAAAGTTTTGGGCAGGCGTCTGAAAAGAATTATTGCTCACAAAGCATTGCAGCACATTCCTGTGTTCTGTTGAAGTTGGGGCAAATCCGATCTTGCCCCTACTTTTCAGTTATTTCTTTTGTTTTCATTTATGTCCTGTATGAACTACTCACGTTTAAAAGGCTTGAAAAAGGACAAGAAATACTTGCCTATTTTCCAGAAGCCGAGAATGTAGACGGAGATATTTATATATAATATGTATCCGAAGGACAGTAGTAAGCTACAAGAGATACAATATCAAGACTTGGCTGAGTCAATGGGGGTAGAATTATTCAGTGGTCTCTCAACTTATGTATTACGCCATTATAAAAAATTACAATTAAAGTTGAATTCAGCAAAATCATGCACAGAGAAAGAGGCAACATTTTGGCAAAATATGGCAAGGCAATGCCCCTTTGGGCTTTATGCACCACTTGCCGTTGTATGGAACTAATAATTGACAACCGTCTTACCTGCAAGTGTCAAATTTTTTTTTCTTTAAATATTAACCAGAAGCAATGCCAAAAATAAATTGATACCTTGCCATGTATGTTAATTATTCTTTCGACCGAATTTTGTTTACCTTTCATCAAAGATAAGACAAAAATACTTCCGACTTTGTGCTCCTGCCATCTTGTTAAGCCTTCCTTAAGCAATGAAACATTAATTCAGAATTGAAATTAGGAAGAAAATTCTATCGAAAAAGGCCACCCTAAACTTCTTAAACAAGATGACCAAACAAGGCTTTTTCTCAAAAGCAGCACAAACAATTCTGTTTTATTCTGTGCATAAATCAGAGTGTATCATATAATAAACTCATGAATAGCCATACCTCAAAATTGATGATAAGCTCGACCTCGTTATGGGTATGTGACTCCTCCGCAAACTGAAAACGTCTCTTAATGTAGTTTGGAAAGAAACTCTGCAGTCAGCTCTTCGAAATTCAAAATTGCTCCTATAAAGCTTTTTTGTCATGCTTGGAGTAATGAACATTGAAAAAACCCGAAATACTAAGTAACCTCTGAGCAATTAACGATATCAAAAGTCTCTAAGAAAAGCTACTACTGCTTGCAGTTAGTTTTCTATTGCAAAGAACGACAATACACGAGCTCGTACTTTTCAAAATCTCTACAAAATGAAAGAATTATTATCTGCTTCACTTGTTTGCTTACAAATTTACAGTATTTGATAATGTACAGTCTAACATTGTGCTTTATTATTTCAAAACCTATCTAGCGTTTACCGCTCACTAATAAAAGGTTGGTGACCTACAGTTTAGAAAATGTACCCTTTTAAAAATACCAGTCGACGTTTTGTAATTATCAAACAATTCAACGTAGTTGAAAATCAAATCCAATTAAATCTGTAGTATTTCATTCCATTATTGTTTTTTGATTCCCTTTTAACCATCAGGTAACAACAGATATGACTAAGCTTATGCCATTTTTTGATGCGACGGCTGCCATTACAATTGAAACTCGTTTGTCTGTTTCTGGTTCCTTCAAAATTATGTCAGAAAATGTGCTTGATACTCTTAATATCCCCAACTTGTCCAAATCAAGTTATTTATTTAATTGTTGGCCATGATCACATAATAGCCATATCAGGAGAAAAACATGGCCTAACAAAACTGAAAACTTAATTACAAAGAAAGGTGGTCTGCTGTATCGGTCGACATTGGCGCCATGAACAACAAAATCATGAATAAAAACATGATGCTGTTACTTTACTGCACGTGAGTATGAAGGTAGGATGGGTAGAGCGGCCATCAGATCTTCCTCCTATTGAAACTACTTGGGAAAACCGTTTATAAGTGTCTTCCGAGGGTAAACCGATCAGCTTCAAAGATATGGGAGCATTTAAATTGTATGTAACAACGGGGAGTGGAGGGGTCAAGATCATTTTTATGGCACAGCATTACGGTGATCAAGATGCAAAGAGGGTCAAACCAGGACTCGTCTAAATTCTTCAAAAAGCTTAGTATTATTCTTTTATTCTTCCTCTTTGTGTGCTTTTGGTTCAGTTTTGTTAGTTTTACTTGTCTACCAAGTCTTTGACAAACCTTTGCTATGAGTAAGTGTAAGGTTTTAGAATAATATCATTCAGCCCCTACAATTTTTGTGTACTTGATGAAATTCCGCGTCTTTGTGGCAGGAGGGTTACTTGTATAAAAAAAGAGTTTGCTACGTTAGGCGTTTGTTAAGCTCGTTTAGTTTTTATATAGATGATGTTGACTAAAGTCTGAAACTTTTAACTGGCTTGCAGCTGCGCAACTTTGTTATTTATTCTGATACACTGCGCCGTATCTTTCAGTATAAGATACCCACTCTCCTATCTAAGTTTTGGAGTTGATAGTCTGTGACCAATTGTTTATCACTGAAATCCAACACCATTAAACGGAAGCAATCCTGATTTTCATAGATTTTTTAAATGCCATAAGATTCCACATCTGATGAAAAGAAATGGTCCTGGTATGTTATACGTCTTTCATAGTTACGACGGAACTGCGCGTTGTCTGATTACACAATGTAACAAAATTTCAAAAACGTTGTGCTTGACTCACTTTTATTGACGTTTCTGAATCAGTTTTTTGCGCTGATTTCAAATATGCTATTTGTTTTTCTGTAGTATCGTTCATTTTTTCACAAGTGTCAACTTTGCATTTCTGGTACCTGGCATTTTTCTGGTGCCTTCATTTTTGTGGTACCTTCATTTTTGTCAGGAGAAGTGATTCCGCAACAAAAACAACAGATTTGCAACCACTAATCTTTATAAAGTTCAACTTCAAAGGAGCGCTGTATGCTAATGTTTACTGATCAAACAGTAAACTTATATTGAGCCGACTAGAAGTCTAAGCTTCCCGTCTAGGCTCCTACCATTTTGCTAATTCAGCACAGTTTCTTTGTTTGTTTATTTAGCAAGCACCACATAAGAGCGATGTAAACAAAGTTATTGATGTGCAGTGATCTTTAGTGCAGAGTTTTGTGCAGCACAATAAGTATGATTACAATCACGGCAGAGGTGATCAGAAGTCAAGCATTACCCTTCGCTTCATAACTGCTTCATATTTTGTGAATAGTTTCCTCCACATTGCTCAGGATTTATTTTGGGATATTAATATTGATTTTTTCATTAATTTTACGATGTCTAGCACAAATAGGACGTGCAAGAACTCTCTCAATTTCTATTGCGTCTGTGGGTATTACATTGCTAGAAAGCATGTCTCTTATAAAATCATGAGAGAGAATGAGTCTTGGGTAACCTATCGACTGTACTTTGGGATACCAATGGGCGATCAGGATAAGCCATGGGCTCCGCATGTCATTTGTGGTACGTACCGATCTTGAAGGATGGCTGCGAAATAAAGGAAGAGTAATGCCGTTCGCAATTCCACGAGTATCGAGAGAGCAAGGCAATCATCATGACGATTGTTTCTTCTGCATGATCGATGTTTCAAAGTATAGGAAGGATAAAGGAAGAGCATCTCTTCATTATCCTGACATTCCGTCATCCAGAGCGCCTGTTTCTCATGATGAGCAGCTACCAGTACCTCAACCTCCCAAAAATGTAAGTATGATGTATCTAGTGATTTCAGACGTGCGTTTCACAAATCAATTTGGGGATTTTAAGCAATAATTATTATAATCATAAATCTATCTTCAAGTATTTTATCACTACCTCATTGCTTTCACTTTGTTTTCAGTTTGAAACTGCGATGGAGATATTATCTGATGATTCAACGGCTACAAGTACTGAAGGTCAAGATGAAGCCTATCGTCCAACGTGTAGCACTAAACCTCACTATCCAAATCAACAGGAACTTGACGATCTGATCAGAGATATAGGTCTAACTAATTCTGGAGCTGAGCTACTAACATCTCGATTAAAAGAATGGAATTTGTTGAAAGGAGACTGTAAGGTGTCTGTGTACCGAAAGCGTCATGCCGTGTTTGGGAGCTTTTTTGATGCCAGTGGTGACATGTGCTATTGCAAGGATATAAACGGGTTATTTGCTGCTATCGAATTCGAATGGCGTTTATTCATAGATAGCTCTGTAAGGAGTTTGAAAGCGGTTCTACTACACAATGGCAACAAACACCCATCAATTCCTCTTGTTCATTCCGTACACAAGAAGGAGAATTATGACAACATCAAACAGCTCCTTGAAAACATCAAATACAGCAGTTTCAAGTGGGATGTCTTGTGGTGACGTGAAGATGATATGTTTTTTATTGGGACTAGAAGGTGGATACACGAAATATTCATGTTTCTTGTGCTTGTGGAATAGTAGAGCGGACAAAGAAAACTATGAACGGAAAACGTCGCCTCCCAGGGAAAATTTGCAACCAGGAAAGTTGAATGTTATCCGGCCTGCTTTGGTGGACTACAAGAAGATTCTGTTATCTTCTCTCCATATTAAGCTGGGACTTGTCAAACAGTTTGTGAAGGCATTAAGTATGGAAGGACCAGGTTTTCAAGAAATTAAGTCCTTGTTTCCTAAGCTGTCTGAGGCAAAAGTCAAACAGGCGTTTTTGTTGGACAAGAGATTAAGAAGATGCTGGAATCAGATAAACTCGAAGCTGTAATGAGCGACATCAAACGGAACGCCTGAAGTGCTATTCGAAATGTTGTCCAGGCCTTTCTTGGTAACAAGAGAAGTCCAAACTATGAAACTCTTGTCTCACAATATGTCGCAGCTTTTACGTGCATGGGATGTCGTATGTCCTTGGAACTGTACTTCTTACATTCACATCTAGACTTTTTTCCTTTCAATCTCGAAGCTGTCAGCGAGGAGCATGGCGAGGGATTTAATCAAGATAGAGCTACCATGGAACGTAGGTATCAAGGACGATGGGATGTCACAATGATGGGAGACTACATATGGTCAATAGTGCGAAGTGATAAATCGGAGCACTCAAGACAATCACGTTCGACAAAGTTCTTCCCGCTATAGAGCACACATTTACTACAGTTACGGGTGTGACAGCATTTGATAGCTACATGTATAACAACTATTTTTTCCGTACTTATGCTATGCTTAATAACTAACATTAACGAGTGTGCTATACTTTACATAAGCCTCGCAAATTTAGATGGCAACTTCCCACAATCGTGCAAATGGTGTAAACTTGCTATTTATCATAGTAAAACCACAGTGTGGTTCATTGTCTTGTTGTAATGCATTAGTGTTAGGCTCATATTTCGGGTAATTTTCAGTATTTTTCAAATAGTGACTATGCTCAGTATCATAGAAACGAACGATGGTTGAGAAAAATAAATGTGATTTTCGGATTCAGCGCACAAAAATACATTGGAAAACATAAAAAAGTGTGTCAAGCAAAAATGCTGTTACATTGTGTTATCTTTGTATCAGATGGTAAATGACCAACTTACCGCTATTATCAAAATGGTGTTCATCGATTTTTGGAGGTTGAATGATACACACCCTGTTACTTTGAGCTACACTACACGTAATTCCAGGCCTCCTACATCTTGTTTAGGAATCCTCTTAAACTTTGACTTGATTTGTCCCGCAATAACATAACATATTTTTCTGAATTTCTTCCTTCCTTATTTACTTACTTAACGAATTATCAGCATCGGTCAGCGCTGTCAGGAGAACGTTCTCCCTTCAGAAGTCCCTGTCAGACATAAATGATAGCATCCTTCTCAAAATTGGAGAAAATTAAGTAAAACTGGCAATCTTTACTTAATATCTGAGCCTTAATTGATTATATTTTTAATGTGTCTTGCTATCCAGCGTTCTCGATGTTAAGAGTTCCTTATTATTTTTTGTGGGATTCTATCTTTCTTTTCTGATGTTAACCAAATTATTCATCCCTGAAGCCCTCTGCCTTTCTCCCTGAACGTTGGCTCAGTCTTCATCAAGTTTTCTAAGTCATCTGTGCAAATCACCTTTCTTAAAACCTCATCTACCGTCATCTTATGACATTCATAAATTTTCTTATCATCAAGCATCACAGCAAAGGGCATGCTCATAAAAAGTATCTATCTCTTGGATGCTGAGCTGCTTTCGCCAGTGGGCAAGTTCTATTTGAGAAATGACTTTGTAAATATTTGTTTTTAAGAATCCTATGCTTCTCTTCTTCCCTGGACAGTTCCCTTTACATACTGTTTCCTTAGGCCAAAATCTTTCGAGTCGTTTTTCTTTTGATCAATAAAACCCCTCCTCATCTCACTTTTTTTGTACCTGCCTATTCGTGACAATATTTTGATTATCAGTAATAAAAAAAAATCAGTAGATTTTTCTGTTACTTAGAGCTTCACAGAGAATTCTATTCAAAAAATGCTTTTCATTATCACCTCTAATGTTATTTTGACTGAAAGACGTCCTATATTAATTTCATTAATTTTTTCAAGACCTTTTCCTTCAGCTGCATTCATTATGTCCATTTTATCAGTTTAAAAGCAAACAAGATTGCTTACGTAAAGAGCAGTTAGGTTATAAACATGTTGATAAAGTGTGTTTTTACTCAAATTTTTTTTGTTTACAGGCATTGTAAAATTAAGTAAATTAGATGTAGAATTTACTAATTGTGCGCTGTATTAGAAATTATGTAACCACAGAATAAAAGAGTTGCAGAACTGTCTTAGATAATAACAATTGTTACCATGATTCATACTGATTGTAAAATAACCTTGGTGATTTCCTTGCTGGCTATAAACTTAAAGATTTCTTTAATTCAATAAAATTTAACTCAAAAGGTGAATTGGCAATAAAATATATTGAGAAAGACTATTGGACCTTAATGTGTGTGTAAAATCATTCCATAACTGTACTTAAAAAATGAACCGCCTTTGTATTTTACTCCATGTTTTTTTCAACCCAGTTAAAAATACTTTTAAGAGATCAGCATCTTAGTTGTTCTGAAATCCCATTTATCTCCATTTCGCCCTAGATCTCTAGCCATGCTCTTCAGTAATATTATATATCACGTACATAACATTATACCAAATCGAAGGACGTTTGCAATTACTGGTTAAAATGCTACACATCTAATAAAAATTATGACTCATCTGAAAATAAAACGAATGTACGACTGGTGATATTTTTTTGAAATCAAGTTCAGTCACTTTTTGAAAGACAATTAGCTATTTAAGGGGCAGGTATACTCCCACAGCATCATGGAACCTCATGTGAATAAAGTATTGTTGCCATACCTGAAGGTAAGCTCACAGCCTTAGCATCTGTATAACCTTATTTAGCATCACCATACGTTTCACCAGCAGCAATGATAGCGAATGTTGGTATTCAAGTGTTATCCCTGTTCTCAATGCCTTCCAAAAATGGCATAATGTTAACAACTATTCTTTTCTGTTAACTTGCTATCATTCTTTCAGGGGCCTAATTGAATGGTGGAGTCATGCTTTCTTTGTATCCTTTTCCTTCCACCTCTTCTTTTTTTCCCTTCCCCATCTTTCTCATCTTCTTCAAATGTAAGAAGCTCACATTAAAAACCCCATCGGATAAAAAACCACCAAATGTTTTTGAAGGGCTACAAAATTGCTTCATTAAACATGGCAATCCATTAATTTAAGTCACACAAATGTCACAAAGGTGGGTTTGTTGGTTACAAACCCACCTTTTTTGCCGTCAGCTGGTTCTTGCATAAAGAGAAACTTTCTAGAGCAAGCTGCAATTACTTTTATGATTATTTGGTCTAATATTTCTATGGTGATATCATGCTAGCATGAAAAACATGTGCAGACAGCGGGTTGTACTGTCAACAAAGAAAACGATATGGCTTCTCAACCTCTTAACAAGTCATTATGACTACCTCTTAGGATACATTGTTCGTCACCCAGGCTCTTTTATTCTTGTACCAAAAATTGTGTATATTTTTGACACCTGGATCTTTGAGCTAGCACGTCTTGGCATTTTTGTCAAGATAAAGAAGTCTTTGAAACCCAGAGGAGATATGAGAAAGGCTGGAGTCGGCTGTTCTATGGATTGCTTTCTACCATTGACATCTCCTTTGTCACGCATAGTTTCCTCCAGGAGTTTACAAATTATCCACTCCCATACGTCCAGGTAAATAAAGACTCTTGGCTCGAGGTCTATTACTAAGTCAAGGAAGGTAACCTAACAGTCTTGCAATAATATCTTAGTTAAAACGTCCAACTTCGCTGACCACTACTCCATATCTAACAAAATGTCACTTTCTACACGACTCGACATTCCGATTTAGGCTTAACTCTTTCACCTCAATTGACTCAGAAAAGTCTCTGTGACACTTCCTTGAATAAGACGTCCACTAACATATGCAGCGAGAGCTCTGATTCTGTTAAACCACTGTCACACCAATTGATCGATGCCTTTTAAATTACAAGGCTTGAGTCACTGTAACTGGTAGAGTTTACTATCATTAACAACCTATATAACCTCAGCTTTTCGTCTTTAAACTTATTTAAATGTTTTTCCTAAAACCTTCAATTTCATCAACTGCCTTATTTTACTTATTTCATTTTCTGTCAATGACATTAATCATGCCAATTTTCATCTTCAAAGGTAAACGAGCCATTTATTGTTTAATATCAAAGACGGGTCAGACTGAACTTCACTCAGATATTTTCAATTTCGTTAGTACTTTTGTCCACTGACCGGTTAAACCCAAGGCTAACTCCTTTTTCATGTGTGTCCGTCTTAGAACTTCAAAGGGTCCAATTATTCTGCTTCCATCAATAACCTGTAGTTTTGTATAGCGCAAAGCTAATAATAGGTCTATGTAAAAGTACGATTCCTTTGGCTATGTGCCTTATATATCTTTAACAGAAGACTTAAACCCACCTCCATTTCTTCATTTTGATCTCTGGTCTTACCTTGTATCTCTAAAGGTCTGCTATTGATCCTTCGACAGAATGCACTTTTATCAGCTCTCGGTATGGATTTTCTAACTTAGGGCAACCTGATGTTGATGTAGATATTTATCATTGTAATATGCTTATTCTGTATTAGTAATTTAGGACTCTTAACATTACTATTTGCACCGTCTCTTTTATTCCGTCCCTGATCTTCCGTTTGTGCTGGTCAGCTGTGACAACATTCATACATAAAAACATAGATAGATGGATAGATAAATAGATAGATAGATAGATGGATAGATAGATAGATAGATAGATAGATAGATAGATAGAAAGGGAGATAGGTAGATAGATAGATAGATAGATAGATAGATAGATAGATAGATAGATACAAACATAGATAGATAGATAGATAGATAGATAGATAGATAGATAGATAGATAGATAGATAGATAGATAGATAGAGAGATATTCAGATAGATAGATGGATAGATATATAGATAGATAGATAGATAGATAGATAGAGAGATAGATAGATAGATAGAGAGATAGACAGACAGATAGATAGATAGATATATAGATAGATAGATAGATAGATAGATAGATAGATAGA